>OZ024881.1:33487016-33909603 GCA_964017185.1 Rugalucina vietnamica | reverse complement strand
TTTTTTGTGTTATTTTTTTGTTATTTTTCTTCTTGTGGTTATTTTACGTGGCTAACAGTGGACTTATCTGTGTCATCCGGACTTTACCAGTGTTAAGTGTTGTGTTTATATAGACTCTAAGTGTTCTGTGTTCATCTACAGTTATTTCAAGCAAGGTACAGCGACTCGGTAAGAATAGGCAATCGCGAACGCAAACTCTTTTCACCAGTAAAAACTATTAAAGATTTTTATTTTAGATTTTGATTTTTAGCTATTCAGTAATTCAGTAATTTCATTTTAAGTATTTTAGTATTCCATAAGTTCATAATTATTTCATAATCACCTACGCTCCTCAAATTTTCAGAGGCCATCTTTCTACTGCCAATCAATTTTTCTTTGATCAGTAATTATCCATCACACCTGCTTTAATCATTACCCAATTATTACCCAATTAAAGATCAAAGTGAACATAAGCTTAGCCATTAAATCCCATTAAAGTCAATTAATCATTTTGATCCTAATAATTTGAATAATTCATCTATTGTTACATTGTACTATTTGTATTTTGTATTCATAATTTGTGTTTGTGTGTAAGCAAAGCAGCCATTTTGTTTAGTATTACATCCATTTCAATATGTATAGTAAGCAAGATTCTTTTCCACCCCTCAGTACTTTCAAAGGGGGATTAGCACAGTACAATAAGGTTTCACCCAATGGCACACTCAATGAAATTGACCTGATGCATTTAAAGGTTATTGAACAGAAGGGGGCTTCTACCCCACTTCCTAAGGACCCGACAGGGCACCTTTCCTTCACAACATATCATGTTTCAACTTCACCAATCAGCTCTGTCAGCTCTTCCCCAGATAGGCTGGTCATCGACGAAAGTCTAGAACCAGACATGCAGCCCAATGACGCCCAGCCAAACCCAAATGCAGGCACGAGCTCAGTCCAGCCTGTCCCCACCCAGTCACTGGCTCCCAGCGACGCCAAACTAAAACCCGGGACCGGTACAGAGACCGGAACCCAATTATCCCAAACCCCTACACTCAGTCAGATGATTGCGGATGCCTTCCCCGCCAGTAAAGCAGACACCCCACCCCCAACGGCCACCACACCCACAGCACTAAATCCCGGTACCACAGCAAATCCCGGTACCGGTGCTGACTCTGACCCAGTGAAGCGAGTCCTGTCCTTCTCTGCTGAGGGCAACGACAATGCAGAAGACGGGTTTACATATGTAAGTTACGGCAAACGTAGGAAGCAGCAAACAGTCTTTGAAGACATTATTGAGGTAGAAGAAACAGCAGACAGCCCAAATACCATATCTGGCTATATGTTCATGACTTTTACATTGTTGAACAGGGGATTTATTGACTCTACTCTAGCTGGCAGAATATGCAAGACATTTTATGAGCACATAGGGCAAACCGTTAAGGTCATGACTGCAAACACTGAACTAACCTTTAAGCTACCGCAACATCTATACAATAAGGCAAAACAGTTTGTAAACCAAAGTAGCACCCTACCTACACTTAAAGTTGTAAACAAATCAAATAAACAGACAGGACATGTAAACAAACATACTAAACAAGCCAATAAGAATACCAAACCTAAATACAGTAAAGGCATAGTAGAAACAAATGGGGCTAATGAAACGCAATTTAGGGACACTTTTGCTTTCGGAAAAAACAACATTAGCTCATTTCAACCAATTTACAGTAAACACGGCAAAAATACAGGCAGAGCAATATTGACTTTTGAGACTAGCTTACCACCACTATTTATTGAAGGTACCGACCAGATCAAGGCAGTCAAACCTATGTACTATACACCAGTTAGATGCAATAAATGTCAGGAATTTGGCCATAGGGATTCAAAATGTAAAAGCACAAAAACCAGATGTACTAATTGTAGTAGTAATCATTTACGTAATGAGTGTAGAGTAGACTTCCGCAGATACCCATTCCGTTGCTATAACTGTAATGATAATGATAATAATCATACTGCTAACCACCCCATGTGTCCTGCTTGGCTCAAATACAAGGAGGAAATCAGAATTAAGAATATGACCATTACCCAGGAATGGGAAGCTAGGAGACATGCCCATTTCAGTACTAAGGAAAACAATGCCACCGCTCATCCAAAGGCAACCAACATCCCCCATAGTGACAAAGGCCAGACCTATGCACAAGCTCTCTCCCCTAAAGATAACCCCGCCAAGCAGGCAAATGCTCAACCCCAAGTTACCCCACCCACCCATGTTAACGCAGCTCCACTTCCAGACCTCAAGATACCAGAACAAGCAATAAATGCCATACCGTCTAACAAAAACTTCATCCATATTAAAGATCTTACACTCGTTCTTAAACATCTACTCAGCTCCAACAACTTAGCCAGACTACAAAACATGCAGACAGAAAACCGAGACAAATACTTAGAACTTTTAGTAGCCAGCCCACATTTTTTCATAGGCACTGAGGATACACCTATTGTCATTGAACCTGATACCACTAACGACATGTCCGAGAGCGCACAAATACCCCCCGCACAGGCAAATACCGCAAAGCAGCAACCGGCACCCAAGCAAGCACCTTCACCCGCCAAAGAGCGAGTGGTACCCCAACTGCCACGAAAACAAGCGCAATCACAGGACCCACCCCCTGCACCGGAACACAACCCCAAAACAGAAACGCCCACTGCACCAAAGCCAAATGCTGTCAAGGCTTCTGAGGAAACTTACTCCCAAGTTTTCCACAGAAATATAACACGCATGTGTAACGAACACCAACAGCAGCCTCAACAACAGCATAAGCATGCACCAAGACCCCCAGCCAAAATACCACACAAAACTCCCAAAAAACCACGACAACCACGCAGCATTCCCATGGCACCGCATCAGTATCAGGGTCATAGAAATAGGCAAAATAAGCAGACGCACCTGTTAAATTTTAGGACAGTTGATATACCGGGTGTTAAACTAACTCCGCCAATGATAACCAGGGGAAAGGTAAACAACGCAGGCTTTTACATGTACTAATTTTTTTTTTTTTTTTTTTTGTTAATTTAGTAATAAACAAAGTTTGTGAATAGGACTCAATTTTTAGGATGGACTCGGAATTCACTGTGCTACAATGGAATGCCCGTAGTTTATATGGCTATGACATGCGGCACAAGAAGGCCGAGTTCTATGATTTCTTGCTAACTTTTAAGGTTTTACCAGAGGTTGTCTGTATTCAAGAAACGTGGAATCCACAAGATAAGAAAAAAAAAATTACGTTTTATGGGGTATAAAGAACCTGTCTCATATCGTAGGAACGACCAACAGGGGGGTGGGGTTGCTACTTTTATACGGGAGGGACTAGATTCTGAGGAAATTCCATATAAGCATAAAAATAAGCATCTAGAAGTTTCAATTGTTAGAATTTTCGGTAACAACAAAAACGTAGATATCATTAATCTTTACACTAATGGCAAACATTTAATTAGTCAAGGAGATTTTGAACATATCTTAACGCTAGTGGGTAAACATTTTATAATAGTGGGGGATTTTAACATACACGACAGCCTCTGGGACACAGAATATTTAGGAAGTGAAACCGCAGCAGGTAAAGAGTTTAATCAATTTGTAGAGGAAAATGACTTAGTTATACTAAATGACGGGACCGGGACCTACTTAAGCCCGGTATCTAACCAACTCTCTGCTCTTGACCTCACCCTTACCACCCGAGATGTTAGCAGGAACTGTCACTGGTATGTACACCAAAACTGCCTAGGCAGTGACCACTACCCCATCATATCTAAGTTTAATTATCAACATAAATCTGTACTCCAATCGCAACTACCGCGATGGAAACTAAATTCTGCAAACTGGGTCCTTTTTCGCAAACTCACCAGCAACTTGCAACTAGATTATAATGGTAAAACAATCGAAGAGTGTAACGAACTTTTTAACTCGGCACTACTCGATGTTTGTTCAAAAACTATCCCCCAAACCAAGCCAATGTTTCAAGGTAAACGGCGGCATCTCCCTTGGTGGAATGACGAGTGTACTTTGGCAGTTAAGGCAAAACGGCGAGCCTATAAGCTATGGAGACGGCACAAAACTGAACAGCTCAAAAATGAATATAAAAAACTGCGCTCCAAATGTAAGGAAACTTTAGAACAGGCCCAAAAATCAAAATTTCAAGAATTAATATCCAAATTAAACCATAAAACAAGCAGTAAGGAATTATGGGGCCTCATTTCTAAATTTAATGGCAAGCCGTTCAAACCAGTAGAAGTTTTGAAAAGCAACAACACTCGTCATCAGGAAAACATTGATAAGGCAAACGCTCTAGCTCAACACTACCAAAAAGTAAGCAGTAATGACCTATTGAGCCCCGAGTTTAGAGCGGAAAAACTGAAGCGAGACCCGGACATCACAGTGACGGTTCAGGCTAGCATTGAGGGGGGTGGGGGCGAGGCCTACAACGACCTCTTCACCTTTAAGGAATTAACAACTGCACTTAATAAGAAGAAGAGCACTGCCCCTGGGGCGGACACTATCCATTATGACATGTTAAAATACTCCTCCGACCATTGTAAGTGGCAACTATTACATTTAATAAATAAATCCTGGTCAGAAGGCAAGCTGCCAGACCAGTGGAAACTTGGTACTATTGTTCCCCTACTAAAACCAAGCAAACCCCCCCATGATCCTGGGTCATATAGACCCATATCCCTCACTTCCGCAGTTTGTAAAGTAATGGAAACCATGATAGGAACCAGGCTAACGAGCTATGTTGAAAACAATCATTTACTTGCTCCCACACAATCAGGTTTTCGGAAGAACCGGTCAACTCTTGACCAAATAATTCGACTACAGACAGCCATTTTAAAGGCGAAAATGGAAAATAAGAAGCTCCTTTGTATATTTCTTGACCTTGAGAAAGCTTTTGACCTCATGTGGACCAATGGTGTTTTAGCCCAATTAACTAAGTTCAACATAAAGGGCAGACTATTAGCTTGGGTACAGGATTTTCTAAAAGATAGGAAAATACAGGTCAGGGTTGGGGGAGACATAAGTGAGGTCAAATCCCTTGATAATGGTTCACCACAGGGCAGTGTTCTCAGTCCTATTCTGTTCAATATTCTTGCTAATACACAGTATGACGTTTTGAAAGATCTGTTCGCTGAGCTGTCCCAGTACGCTGATGACGCCGCAGCTTGGAAATCGGCCAAAAGCAAAAAGCGTCTGGTACAGCTCATGCAAACTATATTAGATATCATATATAAGTGGGCAGCGTCGCTAGGTATCAAAATTTCAGTGGGTAAAACAGAGGTAGTCATGTACAACTGTGAGAAATTACCAGATGAGTCAGTACCTAAACTTAAAGTAGGGGATCAGACTTTGGACTTTAAATCTCATGGTAAATTTTTAGGTATGACTTTAGATAGTAAGCTTACTTGGAAGAAACACATTGATCAGCTCATTGAAAGGTGTAAGAAGGATCTCAATCTTATGCGTTATTTATCAGGAACTTCATTTGGTGCAGACAAGGTTACACTAATTAAGATTTATAAGTCACTCATTAGGAGTAAAATTGACTATGGGTGCCAAGCTTACGCTTCGGCTTCACAATCTCAGCTTTCCAGGTTAGATAGGATACAGGCAGCAGCTCTAAGAATTGCCACTGGGGCATATAAATCCACTGCTAATATAGATGTTCAGATTGAATGTTGTGTACCACCTTTGAAGTTAAGACGTGAAGAGTTAATCCTTAAATACTGGGCGAGGTCATCAGCTAATGGAGACCAGTTGCCGCTAAATGACATGTACGATTTTTCAGTCTATGATACCAGGAGAGACCGAGCCAAGGGTAAAATTCCATTTGTAGTACAGGTCAGAGACCTACAATCTGAATACCAATTACAGGACATGCAGGTCCAACCACCTGTATACGCTGACACCCATGCTTTACGATCTATCAACCCTAGGGAAACCCTGAAACCTTTCATCAACAAGAAACGGGACAGTAATAAATCCATTGAAATTAAGACTAAGGCTTTGATTAGGGACAACTATAGCTCATATCTGCAAATTTTTACTGACGGTAGCAAAAATGAATCCACTTCTGAGGTAGGGTGCGCCTTCGCAATCCCAGAATTTCAACTGACCAGAAAGTTTAAGCTTAACGGTCAACTGTCAATTTTTTCAGCAGAACTAACAGCAATAATTGAGGCACTTAAATGGGTTAACACCGAAAGACCAGACAAGGTGGTCATTCTCACTGATTCCCTAAGCTCCATTAGGTCCATTCGTAGCGGTAACAGCAATTCCAGGCCTGACCTACTTATCCAGATTAATCAGCTTATTGATAGCATTATACGGGCCAACATCATTCTATACATGGATTGGTGTCCTTCGCATTGCAACGTAATAGGGAACGACCTAGCCGATGAAGCAGCTAAGGCCGGGTCATCCTATGGGAGGGCATTATCTTTACGGCTGGGGAAGACAGAGGCCTATGGGATCATTAAGAAAAAAGTTAAGCAAAAATGGGCAACGCAATGGAAAAACCACGGGAGGGGATTTCGCTGGGAACTCAGTAGCGAGCTTCCAGTGAAAATGGTCCAATACAGTGATGACAGGCGCATGGATAGGTTATACACTAGGTTAAGGCTAGGTCGAAATGGAATCAGATTTAACAACCAGTTCCATAATGACATCGATCCACTCTGTCCCCATTGTGGGGAAATAGAATACACTGACCATTACTTACTTTTTTGCAATTTCCATTTTATTCAAAGACAGGCCATGTTTAAGAAAATTACGGATGCTTTTTCGGACATCAAAAATATCACAGTTGATACTCTTTTAAATCCTAGCCCTGCCCATGCTGAAATTATTAGAGCAGCAGTTTTTGATTTTATTAAGGACACAGATTATGTTAAGATTATTTGAATGCTGCTACTGTATATTTTTTTCCACTACATTACCATTGTTAAGTTTTAAGATTTTTTGTATGTCAGATTTTAAGGTTTTTGTTTAAGGAGACAGAGAAGACACAGAGGGGATGCTACAGCGGGCAGTCTTTGCAGGCCAATCACTGTAGCATCATATATATTTCGCTCTAGCCGTGCGTGATACGGCATATGTTTTTATGAGCGAAAGCCCAGGGCCATTTTTGAATTTTTCTTTACTAGATAATTCATATTATCTGGTATTTTTTCTTATTTTTATACTCTTTCTCACCCGGATGTGCTGCCCCGCACGCATCCGGGACCCTATCCTCACCCCCTCTATTATACTATACATTCTAAACTTATTTATGTTACATTTATTACGCTCTGACAGAGGCAGCTGGGAAAAACCAGTGCATGCTACACCTGTGGCGCGGCAAACGGGAAGCGGCTTCGATTAAATTCGTCTGGTGCTATCTCAGGCAGCATCATGGGTAATACCACATGCACCCCAGCACCGATGGCGGAGTGCCCCATTTTTTTTTTTTTTTTTTTTTTTTTTGTACAAGTTACATATATACATGTACGAGTTACAACATTTATATACACTATCATGAGCCTATATCCTATCCTATCGACTTACCCATCTTCTCTAAGGTTTGCAATTCTGGGGAGTAGGAGGTGTCTTCGGACCGACTTGGTATTGGTGTAACTGTGGTGTACGCTACCAATATCAGGATATTCGCTCCCTGGCACCACGGGTCATATATTTGTTTGTTTTAGTTTTTATCCTTTTTGCAACTATGTTACAGGGCCATCCCAGAGTATAGTGGCGGGAGGCCCTGGGCTTATATAAAACAGGGATAGGACTCTGGGAGTGGAGCGAGGGAACACAATACATGGGCGGGAATAGTTTGGCAATCGTACGGGTTCTTATACCTACCTCCGCTTGTTTTTTTGTACGTACTACGGTACAAGGATTGGATACTGGCTGCCTTTTATTAGCGCACTGTCCCTCGCGACAAGTCCCGTACGAGGGCTGGGCTGTTCTCGCAAATGGGTGTTCTTAGACTCCATCTATAGGGACATCCGCTGTTAGGCCACTGTAGATAGCCACACCTTGTATATAATATGTACTTGTGCACTTTTCACCATGTATTTGTATTTGTATTTTTGTATTCATGTATGTTATTTTATTGTACTATTAATACTAGATTGTACTTATCCAACATATCTATTATTATTGTATGCAAGATGATAGTATGTGAGAAGTAGATTTTTTTCATGCCCACAAAAAAAGATCACAAAATTCAAAAATATCACGTCTCCTAGAACTAAGAAGAAGAAGAAGAAGAACCACAACTAGGACTCTCATCTCCTATCATTCCTTCTCTCCTTCTTTCTATCTGACGTATGTACATACACCCCCATTCCCCAGCAAAATAGGAATTGAATGATTGCAGTTTAATATTTTATCATATTTACTACTTTTCTTGATATAGTGTTTTTTTTTTTTTTTTTTTTTTTTTTTTTTTTTTTTTTTTTCTCAAAAACGATCTTTTTCAACACTCCAAGGTTTCAAATGTACTTTAAATTGGTTAAATTGGTCACATTATTGACTTATGACGTCACAGACACCCTGACCTACTTACCGACTTTCTCATTTTCCGAAAATCAACAACTTCACAAACAAGCAGAAAGTCATTTTTGACCCATTCTTATTAAATATCTAGGACCTTTATCAAAAATCTGAAACGGCCATTTATTTAAAAACTCTCCAAACTACTACCAATCCAAATCTCATACATTTTTACCAAGTTTTGATCAAGATACTTTGTTTCAAAGTTATGACTTTTCTACTTTCACTTTTACCACCTTTGTTTTGATGCTCTCACTTGGGGCCGCGCTCGCCGGAGTATATAAGGAAATCTAGGTCAACTGCTACAATTTGATTTTTGAGCTCGGAGGGAGCACATATCACACCATACAACACCATAGGACATTATATAAGGCTTTCTTTCGAGATATTTTCACTGTTTTAAGACTATATTTGTAATTTTGACTATCTCTCTCTGTTTTCACTCCTCTTCCCATAACAGTGGCCGGGGATAGTTATTCCGTCTGGTTAAAGCACGCACAGGAGTGGCTGTTACTATACTGGGACCCTGGCTATCCTAGACCATCGTTCATGGGGTAGATACATGAAGTAGGACACTTCACATTCTCTCGTCTTTCGCACTCTTAATCACTCCGGCGAGCACCCATTTGAGGAATCTGTAAATAAAAATGATATTTAAACACATGTACTTTTTCATTGCATGTAAATAGCATTGTATTACATACACCATGTACATTCGTATGTCTTCACTTGTATACTGTGATATTGGGGCAGCTAATGAGCGTATTTGTAGGTACCTCCAACTGCTCGGTGTAGGTGCGGTATCTCAACTCGACGTTTCTATGAGGACTTTCAGGCACTCGGGTTCATCCTCGGTGTCGGTCCGGAAAAGCAGCAAACACCTCCTGGATTTATTAACAGCTATCTCTACCTAAACTCTCACTATACGCAAGCAGACCGAGTGATCACACCTCTATCTACCTTTTTTTTTTACACACTAACCATATGCATCCGTTGACCCCAAATACCTAACAAACTAAAATTATTAAACAGACTAAACCATGGTACAACGTGTGAGGGTAAACCCTAGATGAAAGTCTCAGTGAAACGGCCTAATGGTCGGAGCTCTCAGGCCGAATTCTAGGGAACCCAGAACCAACTACAATGCGAACATCATCTGACCCACTAACACATAATACTCTCTATGTAACGGTCCACCCAACCCCTGGCCTAAGGGTAGCAATACATAGTCTACCCTCGAAACTTACACAAACAAAGAAAACAGATTGAGTATAATCTAACTTATATTGGATACAAACTTTATCAGGACTTAGCCGGGTCCTACCCTGATTGGTTACGCCCATAAATCAATGTCCAGACCCATCCAAACCCCCATAAGCAAAAAATGGCTTGGTGATATACGAAAATTAACTCAGGCTTAGTGAAACAGTCTTTTTATATCATGGCAACCCCAACTGTTTCACGTTTCGAAGCCGACCTTTAGGCCGCGGGAGTCAAAAAGTTAAAAAAAAAACAAAAACACAAGAGTAAAGCTCCTAGACCCAGTAACGATATCAAAAGGAGCTAACTCTGAATCACACCCAGTGAAACAACGCTTCAAACAGTTTCACTGCATTGCTTTAATACCCGCCTAAGGTTTCTGGATGTGTCAAGGGGGACAGAACTGCGACAAGACGACGCCACCTTTCTCAGGACGCCTTCCTCTCCTCGGCCATGATGACTCTACATAGGATGATAACTTACCACATAGTCGCCCTCACCACTCTTATCTCATACAGCCCAAGTATGATACCACTAAAGGCCCATTCATCTGGCCTCCCTTATAAGCCAAAAACACACAGCGACAAAACTAAGAGCATAAGTCTGACATGACCTACTTATGCTCTTGAGCATAATAGTGTAATCACGATTTGCAGCCAAATTGGCACCGATTACCTATTACATTTAGGCTCAACTTTAGACTTGGCGTTCAAAATTTCGAAAAGGCAGTGCTCCACTTTAAAGACACGTTCATCCAGTGTCTGGTTAAGTTAAGTTTAGGCCCCCGGCGGACAGCACGATTTGCACTTCGCTTGTCTTAGCCATGATTTGTAGCCTTGGAGCACTTTAACTGCGTCCTTGTGGTGGGAATATGGATTAAGTCCGTTTGGCCCAGGATGACGTTAAAAGCCTAATCTTTACTACTACTACTACTACTTTTCTTCACTTCTTGGATTATTTTATTCTGTGCTTAATTCTCTCTGGACTAAAAAGTGAAAATTCTAAAGGATTTAATTAACTATTTATTTTCTTATTTTTGGACTTAGAAATTTTTGGCTTCTGAACATTTTTCTTAGAATTTTGCTAAGTCCGCGAAACTTTTTAACTTAGTCATTTTTTGCTTCTGAATAGTTTCTTGGAAATTGTCTAAGTCTGCATAACTTTTTAACTTAGTTATTTTTGCAACTGGTTATTTTCTTAGAAATTTAGCAAGTTGTCATAATTACAAGAACTTAGTTTTTTCTTTCATTAGCTTTTTGAGAAATTTATCTTTTGGCTTAATTCTAAATTAACCTTTCCAAGAGTCATGAATAGATTATGAAACTTTAATTACAATTTACTACTTTCTTTGTAATTTTGGTTGCATAATTTGTCATTATTGTTGTTGTTTTGTTTACATGTTTGCTTTGACAATGCTTATGATAAAATGAAAGAGTATTAAAACTAGATTTGTGAACTTCATTTCCTTGTTGTGTGGTCATTTTTAAGGGCTTAACAAGCAAGGGTTAGACTTATAATTTCTATGAGTTTAAGCCTGGTTTGTTAGAAGAGGAATTTCGGACTTATCCTCAAACTTTCATGAAGATTCGGTCATCATTATTGACATTCTAAAACAAAGTCCGTGGTGTCGGCAATCCTGATAGAATCAATTTACCCAACATTTGGGGTACAACCGCAAAAGTGCATACCGTGTCTGAATAAACCCCCTTAACCGCGCCTAAGATTATGAGTCTCAAAACCGTCTTCTGGTCTAGAGGCGCGGCCTGCTAATCTTCGCCGGAGTTTAAAAGACAGGCTCCAGCCAATTTTGGCAAGGTTTATTGCAAAAGTATAAAAAGTGGCCTCGGCTCTGAACACTTAAATCAGTCTTCAGTTCTCGAGGCGCAGCCAGCTAATCTTTTCCGGAGCTTGAAGAGCAGGTTCCTGTCAATTTTAGCCAGGTTTACAACACTATTCACAAAGCAGGCGGTGAAAATGCAAAAACCAAACATTTTTTCAAACACAAATAATTTTGGTACCACATTGTTCCTAACGTTCTAACTAAGAAAATGAATACCCACACTTTATGTTTTCGTTTGTAAATAACGGAGTTATAGGCATTTGAATTTCTGAAGTGAGGCACATTTAATGACGTGAAGTGAATGGAAACGTCAGAAGTAAACCAAACTCTACAGTGAAAATATCGGCTGATATCAATCACTAGTGAAAATATCAATATCAATTCTGCAGTAAAAATATCACTTTTATCCATTTTTGATATACATGTACATTAATTTCACTGTATAAAATAAATTTAATTATTTGCCAAAATTTTCAACTTGCCCGACCAATATAGGTTATGGGTTTAGATGAGAAAAACTACTAGCCCAACAACCCTTTGGCTAGTGTCGGGCTAGTGCTAATTTTTCAAACACAAATAATTTTGTGTACATCGAAAAATGAGATAAAAATAAAAAAAATCACTCCCAATTGATAACGATGGGAGAATCCATTTGTCAGATATGGGTTAAGATTGTGTTTTAGTCTGCTCCCACCATCTGTCGTCGTCAAAGTCTCATTTCTGATCTTATGATTCCGGAAGCCTCATTCATAGTATGGGTCATACTACATGTACATTCTAATTTTATTTTTTACAGCATGCATGTTTTTGGTGTTTGTTTGTTGGTTTTTTTTGTACAAGACTATATGAGCTGCGTCGTGAGAAAACTGGATTTTGCCTATGCACAAACAAAGTTGCAGATTAGCTTAGCAGTAACTGCAAAGCTGATCAGCACCTTTGATTCGCTAAATGGATAGTACAATTTCTCTTCTTCTTAAATCGGGAATTTTAAGCTTTTAGCCTGCTCCTCTGTCTGTACAGGTCGGTTCGTGTCAGACCTGGTCGGAAACCCCGAAGACCGGTTTTCTGGCACCGCAGCTCATGTGTAAGAGTTGTCAGTATCATGGGAGAGTAAAGGCAAGTAAGCTGCACTATACATGAGTATAAACAGATGTTATCATCAGTTTTCACAGCATTGTACATGTGTATTTATATAAAGAGGAATTTATTGATACCAGTCCTATTCTACAAGGCAATTGAGCCTGTGCATGAGAAAACCAACAATTTGAATTCCGACCAGGTCCAACACAAACCGGGCTGTACAGTCACAGAAGATGGCTAGAAGCTTGAAGTTTTGGATTTAAGAAGAAGAGGGATTGTACGATCCATATAGCGAAAACAAAGGCGCTGATCAGCTTCGCAGTTACTGCGAAGCTGATCTGCGCCTTTGTTTTCGCATATGCAAATTGTTAGTTTTCTCATGCGGTGGCTCAATTACAATTATGGAACAAAGCAACAGTTTGTACCAAGAGAACAAGATGTACAGTCAATAGACATAATTGTTAATCACTTTCGAAAAACTCTAAAGGGAATGTTAATGAATAGAAAACCATGTTTGATCCCTAAATTATCCTCAGATTGAGAAATCATAAATTGTGTAAGAATACTGTATTTTCAGACTGAGAAACCAAGATGGAGGTGAAAGAAAATATACCAATTGATGGGGAAGAGGTAATTCCTGCTGTAAGGCCAAAAAAATAATATGTGTGTTTCAGGTTACATGAAATTTTAAAAGAAGGATGATGAAGGTAGCTTTGAAAAGTTTTTTTTTATTATTGTTTACATGGGAAGATAAGGAAACAGGGTCGGAGGTTATAAAAAAATATTCATGCTGAGCTAAGACTAAAACTTATTCTGCTCATAAATGTTAAAATGCCAACAAATGTTGGCATTTAAACATTTACTAGCAGGATAAATTTCTGATTTTGATGGTCTAAATCAAAATTTCAATTAATTTGGTTTATTGCTATTGCACCTGCTTATAGCAGGGTGCGATATAGGAGTTCTAATTTCCATCCGTGCGTCTGTACGTCCGTCAACATTTTGTATACGTCAAAGTTTTGTTTTCGCTACTCAGTGATAGCTGCAAGTGTGAAACCTTGCATACTATTTGTCCTTGACATACCCTTCAATGACGTACCTTGACCTATATTTCAAGGTCTTTTGACTTTGTAAATTTTTAGCTCACCTGAGCCGAAGGCTCACAAGGTGAGCTTATAGTATAGTAGTCGAGCCGGCGTCCCTCCATGCGTGCATCCATCCACAATTTCAAACTTGAATATTTCCAAGACAACAAGGCCAATTGTGATCAAATTTTATCTAAAGCATCATTGAGGAGGGGAAAAGGTTGTGATAGGTTTTAGGCCAGATCGGATCAGAACTCTGGTTTCCATGGCAACAGATAGCTCCCGTAGACTTACAATGGGAAAAACATAAGAAACTTCTTCTCCGAAACCACAAGGCCCAGAGCTTTCATATTTTGTGTGTAGCAATGTATAATGGTCCTCTTTAAAAATCCTGCCAACCGTGCCCCTGGGGTCCATATGGGCCCCGCCCCGGGGACGTCATAGGAAAAACATAAAAATAATCTTCTCCGAAACCACAAGGCCCAGAGCTTTCATATTTTGTATGTTGCAATGTGTAGTGGTCCTCTTTATAAATCCTGTCAACCATGCCCCTGGGGTCAAAAATGGCCCCGCCCCGGGGAGTCATTAGGTCCCGTAGACATACAATGGGAAAAACATGAAAAAATCTCCGAAACCACAAGGCCCAGAGCTTTCATATTTTGTGTGTAGCAATGTATAGTGGTCCTCTATATAAATCTTGCCAACCGTGCCCCTGGGGTCAATATGGGCCCCGCCCCGGGGGCATCATGGGAAAAACATAAAAAAAATCTTCTCCGAAACCACAAGGCCCAGAGCTTTCATATTATGTGTGTAGCAATGTATAGTGGTCCTCTTTATAAATCCTGCCAACTGTGCCCCTGGGGTCCATACGGGCCCTGCCCCGGGGATGTCATAGGAAAAACATAAAAAAATCTTCTTCTCCAAAACCACAAGGCCCAGAGCTTTCATATATTGTATGGGGCAA
This sequence comes from Rugalucina vietnamica, assembly GCA_964017185.1. NCBI lineage: Eukaryota > Metazoa > Mollusca > Bivalvia > Lucinida > Lucinidae > Rugalucina > Rugalucina vietnamica. The sequence goes on along the minus strand of OZ024881.1, from coordinate 33,894,811 downwards.
TGTGTAGTGGTCCTCTTTATAAATCCTGCCAACCATGCCCCTGGGGTCAAAAATGGCCCCGCCCCGGGGAGTCATTAGCTCCGGGAAAGTCCCATAGACATACAATGGGAAAAACATAAAAAAAAATTCTTCTCCGAAACCACAAGGCCCAGAGCTTTCATATTTTGTGTGTAGCAATGTATATTGGTCCTGTTTATAAATCCTGCCAACCGTGCCCCTTGGGTCCATACGGGCCCTGCCCCGGGGGTGTCATGGGAAAAACATAAAAAAATCTTCTCCGAAACCACAAGGCCCAGAACTTTCATATTTTGTGTGTAGCAATGTATAGTGGTCCTCTTTATAAATCCTGCCAACCGTGCCCGTGGGGTCCATACAGGCCCAGTCTTGGGAGCGTCATGGGAAAAAAAAAATCTTCTCATCCGAAACCACAAGGCTCAGAGCTTTCATATTTTGCGTTTAGCAATGTATAGTGGTCCTCTTTATAAATCCTGCCAACCGTGCCCCTGGTGTCCATACGGGCCCGCCCTGGGGGTGTCATGGGAAAAACATAAAAAAAAAAATCTTTTTCTCCGAAACCACAAGGCCCAGAGCTTTCATATTTTGTGTGTAGCAATGTATAGTGGTCCTCTTTATAAATCCTGCCAACCGTGCCTCTGGGGTCCATACGTGCCCCGCCCCAGGGGCGTCATGGGAAAAACATAAACAATCTTTGTTCTCTGAAACCACAAGGCCCAGAGCTTTCATATTTTGTGTGTAGCAATTTATAGTGGTCCTCTATAGATATAAATCCTGCCAACCGTGCCCCTGGGGTCCATACGGGCCCGCCCCGGGGGCGTCATGGGAAAAACATAAAAAATCTTCTTCTCGGAAACCACAAGGCCCAGAGCTTTCATGTTTTGTGTGTAGCAATGTGTAGTGGTCCTCTATATAAATCCTGCTAACTGTGGCCCTGGGGTCCATACAGACCCCGCCCTTGGGGCTTCATTATCTGCCATAGGCTTACAATGGAAAATACATGAAAAAATCTTCTGTGAAACCACAACAGCCAAAGCTTCTATATTTGGTATACAGCATTGTTATGTGGAGCTTTACATTAATCCTGTCAAGCATGCCCCTGTGGTCAGAAATGGCCCCAACCCAGGGGTGGGGTCAATAGCTCCCTTAGACTTACAATTGGAAAAAACATAAAAAAAATCTTCTTCTCCGAAACCATATGGCCCAGAGCTTTCATATTTTGTGTGGACTAATATATAATACTCTCCTTTATAAATGCTGCCAGCAGTGCCCCTGGGGTCCATACAGGCCATGCCCATGGCATGTCATTATCTACCATAGACTTATAATGGAACTACATGAAAAAATCTTTTCTGCAACAGCATGACACAAAGCTTTTATATTTTATATACAACAATGTCATGTGGGGCTCTACATAAATCCTGCCAATCATGCCCCTGGGGTCAAATATGGCCTCACCCCGGGGGTCATTATAGGACCCTGACCTTGTTAGATGATTTTTTCAAGTGAACCAAAATGGCAGACAAGAGGATACACAATCCAGACAAGAGCTATTCTGCTGATGTAAGTTGGGTTTCAAGGTCACATGACCAAGATGGCCACCATACCCATATATGGTAAAAACCCCAATTATGTTGTCCAGTGACTGTACTTGTTGACTCTCAGGTGAGCGATTGTTGCCTTTGGGCTACTTGTTACATTGAAGTTTTGTTTTCACTACTCAGTGATAGCTGCAAGGCAGCAAGTGTGAAACCTAGCATACTAATTGTCCTTGACATACCCTTCAAGCACGCACCTTCACCCAGTGCCCTTGACCTATATTTCACAGTCCATTGACTTTGTTAATTTTTACTTCAAAGTTTTGTTTTCATTACTCAGTGATAGCTGCAAGTGTGAAACCTTGCATACTAATTGTCCTTGACATACCCTTCAAGCACGCACCTTCACACAGTGCCCTTGACCTATATTTCACAGTCCATTGACTTTGTTAATTTTTACTTCAAAGTTTTGTTTTCATTACTCAGTGATAGCTGCAAGTGTGAAACCTTGCATACTAATTGTCCTTGACATACCCTTCAAGCACGCACCTTCACCCGTTGCCCTTGACCTATATTTCACGGTCCATTGACTTTGTTGATTTTTACTTCAAAGTTTTGTTTTCACTATAGGGATCAAATATGATTTTCCATTCATTAACATTCGCTAGGTCTCGAGGGGAGTGTTGAAACTGAGGGCGTAGCCCGAGGTTTTCAACACTCCCCGAGGGACCTAGCGAATGTTAATGAATGGAAAATCATTTTTGATCGCTATTATTGCATAAATTCTGCAGAAACGAAAGAAATAAGGTGCAGAAACGAAAGAAACATGGTGCACTATATTTTACAGCCTCATTACATTTTCATATGCGTAAAAGCTTTAGTTTTTAGCTCACCTGAGCCGTCAGGCTCACAAGGTGAGCTTATAGTATACCCATGCTCCGTCGTCCGTCCGTCCGTCCGTCGTCCACCATTTTCAAAGATCTTCTTCTCTGAAACAGCTTGGCCAATGAAAGCCAAATTTTACATGAAGCATCTATGGGAAGGGGGAACCAATGTGTATATAAATAATCCAGGTCACATGACCAAGATGGCCGCCATGCCCATATATGGTAAAAACCCTTCAAAAATCTTCTTCTCCGGAACCACTGGACTGATTTCAACCAAACTTGGCATGAAGCATCGATGACTCAAGTACTACAATGTATATATAAATCATGACCTTGCGGTGACCTTGACCTATTTTACGGCAAGGTCAACATAGGTCGCCTTTGCATTTGAATGGGAAAAATTGTTAAATTGTCATTTAAAGGAAAAATCTTGCAGAAAATGAGCAGTAGGACTGAATATTAATGATTCTGAAAACAATTGGGCACCAGGGGCTCATCCGCCCCCACCCCGGGGCAATATACATGTATATTATCATAATATTCAAACATCTTCTCCTCTGAAACCGCTTGGCCAATCAAAGCCAAATTTTACATGAAGCATCTATGGGAAGGGGGAACCAATGTATATATAAATAATCCAGGTCACATGTGACCAAGATGGCCGCCATGCCCATATATGGTAAAAACCCTTCCAAAATCTTCTTCTCCGGAACCGGTACACTGATTTCAAAGTAACTTGGCATGGAGCATTGATGGCTCAAGTACTACAATGTGTATATAAATCATGACCCTGTTATGACCTTGACCTTTTTTATGGCAAGGTCAACATAGGTCGCCTATGCATTTGAATGGGGAAAACTTTTAAAAAGTAATTTGAGGTAAAAATCTTGCAGGAATGGGTAGTTTGACTGAATATTAATGATTCTGAAAAAAAAAATGGACCCAAGGGGCTCATATGCCCCCACCCCGGGGCAATATACATGTATATTACCAAAATATTCAAACATCTTCTTCTCTGAAACCGCTTGGCCAATCAAAGCCAAATTTTATGTGAAGCATTTATAGAATGAGGGAATCAATGTGTATATAAATGATCCAGGTCACATGACCAAGATGGCCGCCATGCCCATATATGGTAAAAACCCTTCCAAAATCTTCTTCTCTGGAACCGGTGGACCGATTTCAACAAAACTTGGCATGAAACATCAATGGCTTAAGTACTACAATGTATATATAAATCATGACCCTGTGATGACCTTGACCTATTTTACGACAAGGTCAACATAGGTTGCCTATGCCTTTGAATGGGGATAACTGTTATTTGTCGGTTGAAGGGAAAGACTTGCAGGAAATTGGCAAATGGACAGGATATTGATTATTATGAAGAAAAATAATGGACACCAGGGAATCATCTGCCCCTTTACTGGGGCTTTTTTCCATAATATGCAAACATGTTTATTGGTATATACGTACAACAGATCTCAGGTGAGCGTTTACAGGACCATTGGTCCTCTGGTTATGCTTGTTCCGGGCGGACTTGAGTTTCTCATTTCTAGCACGTGCTTTGCGTGGCGCCAGGTAATGAGCATAAGTAAAAGCCATGTATTAACAGCATGTGCGCGCGTGAATTGCAATATTAATGCATGGCTTTCTCTTCATTAATAAACGGCTGTTAATATCGTGTGACACGGGTATTTATGCAATAATACTCGGTAGTGATGGGAATCGGCTGAATTTTCATAATCGATCATCGGTTCATAGCAAGTGACTAATTATCGAATCGAAATTGGTTGTATAGTATATATATTAACAGTGCAGCTTTACAGCCTTTATTCATTATTTTACATCCTTCTTGACTTTAGTTGTTTAGTTGTTATAGTTTTGCTTTGACATTTTGTTTTGTATTTCTGTAAACAATGATGCAAATAAACTGGCAAAAATTGTTTGTAATCTTAACCATTTTACTTGTGAATTTGTGATACTTGCTCTTAAGATTTGAATGTTAAAATCTGTCATCCTATTCTGACAGGTGAGAGTCTGCTTGCTTCAGTGTAGACTCATCCTTAAAATGGAGAGCAGCAGGTTGCTGTGCTGTTCCTAATTGTCATTCTTTAAAATCTATACAGTTTTGTTTATTCTTGTTAATTACTCTTTAGACTTTTCCTGGGCACTAATTCTATATTTTGGAGTAGTGTTTTGGTGCTACTCCTTTTGTTTTTTTTGCACACATAATGTGTCATATATTTGATCATTCAGGCACACAGCTATACTTTGTTGTTAATTATTTGTTGGGGGGCCTAGATGGGTGTTTGTCAGCCACTGTAAAGGTTAACCTAAAAATTCAAATATTTTTTGTCAAGCTATATAGGATGCTATAAACTGTAACACATTGTTCAGACACAAAAAATCACAATTTATTCTTTACTCTGTTACTCTAATCCCATAAATTGACCTTTTGAGGCAGAAAAACATGATTTTTCTAATTACATCATGATTTTATTGAAACGAAAGTGAAAATACTTTGGCAAATCTTAGCACTTTCTGTATTTTGATTAATCGAAATTTCTGAGATTCAGATTGATTAATCGAAATCTGGGTAAAATCAATCGATTTTCGATTTCTTTCGATCATCGTCCCATCACTAATACTCGGTGATAGCTGCAAGTGTGAAACCTTGCATACTAATTGTCCTTGACATACCCTTCAAGCACACACCTTGTTGATTATTTTGCCCGATACAGGTGCGGTATCGACCTCTGCGGCATTTTTGTAGTAATTATGAGCAATTAAAATTTCATGCTCAGCTGAGTTGAGCATGAAATTTTTCATAACCTCGTAGGCCAGATTGGATGCCCATGTAAGGCTTGGCGAAAAGTGCTGGTCTGTCAGACAAAACCAGCAAAATTTCATACTGTCTTGACGAAATATTTTTATTCTGTCAGACAAATGTCTGGCAAAAACTACCAAAATTACAATGATCAAGTACAGAAATGTCCTACAAAATTGGAGTTTGTTCCGTGAAAAATTGCAACCTTCTGGGCAGCTGTCCTGTAGATGGAAAAAGATTTTGCGAAGACCTGTAAATCTGTAGTAATCCTCTAAATATACACTGAAACAAAGTTATAAAGAGGCCACTTTTCAAACTCATTTTTTGTTTCTAAGCCAAGTTCAAAATTGCACAATTTTTTGCCAAAAGACGTGTCTTTCAAGTAAGTAAAGTTCCAAAGTGTTAAGAAATAATTTTCTTTTACTAAAGGCGTTTTTGGAGTAAAAATGCAAAAATCAATGTTTTTAAATAAAAAATTGGATACAGCCCACCATTTATTGAAATTAGGAACGGGTGTCATCAAAGGGGTCGTTACGGCTCGGAAAAACATCAAACATTCGAATTTTCTCTTCTGGTAGAATTTTTATGCATTTTTAAAAATCGCCAATTTTGAGATTTTTTGAAAAATTCATAAATGTGCCTCTTAAACATGTTGACCCCTGTTAAATTCACTTGATGAGGCCTGGAAATGAGAGATATAATTCGACTGAACTGTTTTTGACCATTTTCGAGGACCAACATGTCAAGGCTGCCGCACACTTCCGGTTTCAATGCCAATTTTTAACGAACAGAATAACAAAATTTGTGGACGATTTTTTTAATTTTCAAAGTTTATCAGAGTCTAGTATTTGACCTAAATAATCGCTGAAAATTTCAATGCCGTGCTGTTGATAATAACTCAACTGGAGAAGAACAAAGTTGGTATGCAAATTGCATACAAAAGCTGAATTCCTGTTATTCAGGTTGTTGTCTTCTTGCATGTGCAAAACAGAAACGAAGATTCTTATTGCAGCAACACTTTTGACTTAATTTTATCTTGCATCATGGCAGTCAGTAGCACTTTCAAATAAATTAAAATGTAAAAACACAACGTCATAATATGACATTTAATTTGATGTTAATAAAGTGTGACTTTTTGAAATAGGGTACCTTTACACATGCTTCGTCTGTGTGAGAAGTATCACGCATTTTGGAATGCAGAAACTCACAGAGCCACTGTTAGACATTGGTTTATTCATATGATCATGAATTTTAATTGATCGTATTTTACTTTCTGAACTAGAAGACAAAATATGAGGTGGCCTCTTATAACTTTTTTTCAGTGTACTAAAACAATAGGGTCTGGGAGCAAAATAAAGGCATTAGGCATCATAGTGAACATTTGTTTTTCTGAAATGAAGGAGTAAACATCATTTGAGCCGCGGCATGGGAAAACCAACAATCTGCATAGGCGAAAACAAAGGCGCAGATCAGCTTCACAGTAACTGCTTACTGCGAAGCTGATCAGCGCCTTTGTTTTCGCTACACGGATAGTACAATTCCTCTACTTTCTAAATCCAAAATTTCCAGCCTCTAACCATATTCTGTGACTTTACAGCCCGGTTTGTGTCAGACCTGGTCGAAACCCAAATTGTTGGTTTTCTCACGCACAGGCTCATTTTCAAACCAAAGATAAATGGCAATGCACCTTCAAAGTAGTCCTTATCTTTAAATGCTAATTTCTAAGATAAAATGTATGCAACATACAAACATGTAGATTTTGTCCATGCCATGTTAATTTGCCACTATAGGTTGTAAGAAATGGCAAAATGATATCATCAGCTGCCATGGTAACGCCAAGAAAGCCCCTTATGGACCTCTCCCAGGTCCCCAGAACAGCTACAGACGACCCAAAACTAATGAAGCCGGGGACAAAGTCAGCAATCATCACACCTAAGCATACACCACTGCTGAAGAGAACTCAAAGGTAGTACAGTTACATTGATCTAATTCTGATGTTTTTGCTAATTATGCACATTATGAATGACTTATGAGCGGTGACGAGAAAATTGGTCTTAAGGGTTTCTGACCACAAACCAATCTGTACAGTCACAGGAGAAGGCTAGAAGCTTGAAATTTTGAATAAAAGTAGAAAAGGACTAACCATGTAGTGAAAAATAAAAGATGCTGATCAGCTGATCTGCACCTTTATTTTCGCATAAGTAGAGACACCTATAAATTTGAAAAGTGCATATACCGGTATGTGTTCAGACTGGCTAAATTTTTTAACTTCACTGCATACTAAACAAAAATTATCCAATTTCCAAACTGTATAGGATAACGCTGCGACGAATGGACAATTTCTGTAATTTTTTAGGGATTTTTTCAACAATTCTCCATTATTTCTATGGGCGTTTTTGCATTTTTACCATCTCATTTTGCTGCTTTATTTCTTTAAACTAACATTGTTAATTATGGAGAAGGTTCAAGCTTTGATTAGAGAAGGTTCTCTAATGCATGTCTCATCTGGAAAGTTATCAAACATGGTTATTTTTGGTGGATCACCGGTCCCCTTATGCTACTGGACATGTTAAGCCTACAAATATGTTTTTCTTGCAGCAAAAAGATGGAACCGTCCACTTTGATTTATGAAGATAAAATGGAAAACTCATCTAACTCTTTGCAAAGCATCACTAGAGAATCAGCTAAATCAGTGGAGAATTTGTACCTTAATAAGCTGCAGAAATCAATTGAAGATAAGATGGTCAAGCAATTTGTGTCTCAGGTAATTGATAAATGTGTGGCTGCCATTCAAAGTGATTCTTCGAACATGAATGGAGCAGGCATGAACAATAATGATGAAAACACTAGTCAATGTTTACAAGTCAGAAAACTGACCAGTAATGCTACAAATAGCAATGAATGTTCAGAGGTTGGAATGTTTTTTGAGAGTGGTGAATCTGAGGGTCAGGAAGGTGAGCAACATGAAGATAGTGCCGGTCAGAATAGGGTGGATAAGAATTTGCAAAATAACTTGGCTGACCATCTTTATTGTGCTAGGAATGCTGTTGAAGACTATCAGGGCATGAAATATGAATCCTCAGACAATGGAGCAGAGCACAGTCCAGAAAAGAACTTGGATCATAATTACTGTGTTACTGACTTTACTGATACAAACACAACAGTAGAGTTAGATAATCACATGGTGCCAGAGGAGGATAATAATGCTTATGAAAGCGGTGAAGATGATTCTGTAATAGATAATCTACAGAGTGGGGCAGATGAGACTGCGGTCAAAGATTGCTATTGTTTAATGGAAGAAGGGGAATATTTCATTGACAGATCAAATGTTTCAAGAATAGACTATACAGATATGGAGTTCATAGAGCTTGAAGTCAGAGATGAAACCAAAACTGGCACAGGACATAGTCCAGGAATATTTCCTGGTAGTGAAACAGAGAAAGAAACAGAATTTGGAGGAATAAGTGAAGCTGATGTAGACAGTGATACAAAATCTGGGTCGACAAGTCAGTTAGATGAAGATAACAATGATGCAGGGACGGAGGAAACACCTCAGAGTTTTAAAAAGTCTCGCAAACGGACTTCATTAATACCTGTGCCTGTTAGGTTATGTGATGCGTCGCCACAGTTTAAACCAGAATCAAGATCTGCATCAAATTCTCCTTTTGTCCCATATAAGACACATTCTGCCATGACTTCACCATGTATACCATATGAAACCCATTCTGCCACGACTTCGCCATTTGTACCATATGAAACCCATTCTGCAATTACTTCACCATGTGTCCCGTATGAAACCCATTCTGCAATGACGTCACCATTTATTCCATATACTACACAAACCACCAGTGTTAACACAGACAATATTGAAACAGCTGATGTTGAAGTTGGCACAGAATTTCCGTCCACAATTTATGTTAACATTATAAAAGACCAACCAGAAGTAAGAAGTATTAGTGTAAGCATGGATGAAAGTTTTGACACTGAGACAGAAACTGGGAGTGATTTAACAAGATCTGTAGAACACAATATGCACAAAAGTGAAGCATTAAACTCAGAAATAGGTGACTTCAATAGTGTCATTACAAGAGACTATAGCGAGATCAGTGTAATGACAGAAATGATTGAGACAGTTGATACTGGTGTTGATGCCATGGTTGATACAACAGACATAGGAGTAGAGGTCCAGCCAACTGTTGTTAATGTGGCTACGGAGATGACAGATCTGCCTATGACTACGGTGGGGACAAGCATGACTCCTTTGAAGTTGCAGCACAAGAATGGGAAAAGGTAAGGACAGTTCTAGAGTACCTTGAAAAGAGTAGGTTTTAAAACTGATGTTAAGTACATGTACTTTTAATACAAGAAATCAAAGTTTAAAAGCTGATTTTGAAACTGCAAAATCAAGATCATCATCATCATATCCGTTTTATAGTCCGTTGTCCTCTACTGAGGGTTGGACTTGTTTGACAAGTCTCCTTCTTAGACGACCTCTCCACTCTGAGCGATTCTGAGGATCAGCAGTATCCATTTCTAGCTTTTTTCTGTCGTCTAACAACACAAGATTACAATTTCAAATCAATGAATTATTTGCCTAGCAACAATGAATGTGTATGTTGTCACAAAAAATGTTTTAGTGTGAACTATTTGTAATCCTAGCTAGAGCACTGTTTACTGTATCCCTTATACTAAATACATGTCCGAATAAGTTAGCGGATATTTTCTGAACTAAATACATGTCTTTTTTTTCTAGGACTACAGCAGAGGATATTCGGAGGCAACACCCGAGGGTCCTAGCCAACGAGTTAGACTCGTTAAGACTGCAGAATGAGAGGCTGGAGACAAACATAAAATCTGTAGAACATGAAAGAGATAAACTGAAGTCATTGTTGAAGGAGACTAAAGGGAGTCTTCATAAGGTAGAGAAAGATTTGGCAGAAAGAGTCGTCGAGAAGGACACAGATAAGGATAAGATCTGGGTAAGTACAATATTAGTTGCTAGAAAACAGATTTTTTTTGCCTATTATGCAGAATCTAAGGTGCAAATCAGCTGTGAGTGTGAAACCTTGCATAGTACATGTAATTGTCCTTGACATACCCTTCAAGCAGGCACCTTGACCTGGTTGCCTTGACCTATATTTCATAGTCCATTGACTTTGTAGTTTATGTATAAGTTGGATAGCTATGAGTGTGAAACCTTGCATAGTTCATTTTCTCGGCATACCCTTCAAGCATGCAGCCTGACCTATATTTCATGCCATACTTATTTTGCCCAGTGCAGGTGCGTTATCGACCTCTGTGGCATTCTTGTACAAGGATAGAATTCAAAATAGCTCAAATGTGCAATGCCCTGACCCAACTGAAAAACAAATCATTGAGCAACAAGTCAAAAGAAATTATTGCTATTAAAAGCAAGTAAATGTATTGTGAATCAAGATTTTCATAAAGGCCAAATTTTGTAGGAGTTGGCTAACCGCTGTGAAGAGCTAGAGGCCGTATTACAGCGCCACACCCAGACCAGTGCAGCTGAAGTGGAGCTATTACAGACAAAGTGTCAAGCCATAGAGGAAGAGAAAAACCAACAGATAGCTGAACATGCTGATCAGGTATGATTTTGAGGGTTTTTGTAAAGCAAAAAGAAAAAGAAAAAATGTCTTGCTTCTGTTTATTGTTTCCAATAAATTTAGGTTTGTTTCGTTGGCAATTTTTTTATATATATAAAAGAAAAATGTGTAGAAATCTTTATTAAAGTTTGAAAACTGACTTTAATCTTCTGTCTCAACATGACTGAAAAGTTTTAGACTGGGGAACTTAAACCACAAAACAAATATGAGCCATTGCATAAGAAAACCAACAAAATGCTTAGGTGAAAACAAAGGCGCAGATCAGCTGTGCAGTTATGCACAGCTGATCAGCGCCTTTGTTTTCGCTTCACAGATAGTACAATCCCTGTTCTACTTAAATACGAAATTTCAAGCTTCTAGCATGCTTCTGTGACTGTACAGGCTGGTTTGTGTCGGACCTGGTCGGAAACACAAATTGTTGTTTTTCTCATGCATTGTCTCATTATTGAATAAATATAATAATACAATCACCAGTACTCAGGCCAGACCTTGTATTGTTCCAGATGCTGAATCTGAAAGTGGAATATGAAAAGACAAACTATGGTGATCATTTCCTAGCCTCACAGAAGCTTGTCCAACAACTACAGGCAGAGCTGTCAGAATATTCACAGCTTCTGGACGCAGTGGAACATTCACAACAAATACAGGTACATGTACATATTATATACTTTATTAAGAATCTTGAAATTTGATGCATCATGGGGCATCATTGCCCCTTCTCTGGACTGTTTTGGGGTCATCGGAGGACAAAAGGGGTTAAAAATACACATATTTGTGTGCCAGGAAAATCCCTGATTATCAACTATAAACAATGATGGTATCCACAACAGAGAAGTAAACAGACAGTGATTAGTGCACCATATAATTGAGCCGTGATGCGATAAATCCGGTCTACGTGGTTTCCGACCAGGTCCGGCACAAACCGGTCTATACATGCACAGAAGAAAGCTAGAATCTTGAAATTTTGGATATAAGTAAATGAGGAATTGTACTATCCGTGTAGCAAAAACAAAGGTGCTGATCAGCTGTGCAGTTATTGCACAGTTTGTTTTCGCATAGACAATAATCCCCTTTTCTCACGACGCGGCTCAATTATTAGTAGTCATGTGGTATGAATACAATTTTATGGTAATGAATACTGAATTTGACTTTTTTAGAGCAAACTTGAAGCAAAGATGTCAGAAACTTTCAGGAAAGTCAAACTTGCTGAAGAATCTGTGATTGAGCGTAACCTAGACCTGCAGACACGCGAGTCAGAGCTGACGTTTCAGAGGGCAGACCTAGAAACCCGCGTGGCGGCATTAAGACGAGGAGAGGCTGAATTAGCAAAAGAGCAGGGCAGGATAGAGCAGCTAGTGAGGTGCTATAAGGCAGAAGCTGACGAGGTACTTCAAACCAATTGTGCGCGAGAAAACCAACCTTTTGGGTTCTGACCAGGTCCGACACAAACTGGGCTGTACAGTCACAGAAGCAGGCTAGAGGCTGGAAATTTTGGATTTAGAAAGTAGAGGAATTGTACTATCCGTGTAGCGAAAACAAAGACGCTGATCAGCTTTGCAGTTACTGCGAAGCTGATCTGTGTCTTCGTTTTCGCATATGCAGATTGTTGGTTTTCGTATGCACAGGCTCAATTTATTTTCGCAGTGATTAATTTATGAGAGAGTGAAGAATTTGCAACAATAAATTGCCACAAAAGTTCATTTTCAGACCATGCATATTGTTAAGAGTTATGAAATCTAGGATTCAGAAAGAAGACAGCTTGTACTACATGTATTAATGAAGCGAAAAAAGGCAAACTGTGCAACATTAGAATTCCAGGCTTAGTTTTCCATTGAGGATAAACCCTTACTTCAAGCAGCAGAGGTTTCGCCCAAATAGGCGCGTATTTGATTATAGTTGAGCTGCAAAATGAGAACACATCATTAATTTTTCGAACCAGGCCCAGTGCAAGCCACCCTTTGCAGAGATAGAAGATGGCTAGGAGCATTTTTCTTGTCTTACAAGACGGAGAAAATCAGATAATCCAGATAAACCTCCGACAGGTGGGCAACCACTGCTGTCACACGTCAATATCCAGAATCAAACTTCGGCTGCAGCCAGGATTTTTTTAAATACTACGCTTTCCTGGCCTTTTAATACAACTGTGCAAATACCAGCTTAGCAATTCAGAAGTTTCAAACATCTCAGTTGTCAAAGAGGAGAAATTGACAGTCCACAACAGTTCATTTCTTTCAAGTATCCAAAAATGTCAAACAATCACCTTAGCCTGTTTCAGTATTTTCAAACAACCAATGACATTTTTGACAAGAGAAATCAACATCTGTCAATTCCATCTTACTATGACCAATCAAAGAAACTTAGGTGATGATGTACATTTCAAGGTTGATAAAATGTCAATTTCATCTTTTTGACACCTAGTTTAAAGATGTTTGAAAGACCTGGATTGCTGAACTGCAATTTGCCTGGTTGTAATATACGTACGTTATTACATTAATTAACTAGTGCGGAAGAATTTTTTTAGAAGAAATATGTAACGGGATAGTCTCCCTTGTAGAATACGTTGGTGCAACGTATTAGCGGCATATTAGCGGGTAGTAATATGCAAATTAGAAACTCGAAACTTTGTGATTAGAGTAAGTGTTAGGTATATAGCGCAGTAAACCACCCTTGGTGGATGAGCATGCTTTTCCACCGACGGTGATTGCTGTGGCTTGGCTCGGCTGTTCGTTACATTTGGTGGCAGCGGTGGGATAATGACAACTGCCAGACCGGGGATGCCTTTCCCATGTAGTCCCCAGGCCAAGACTCGGGGCGAGTCTTCTCGGAGGGGTAAGTTATGTAACGGGATAGTCTCCCTTGTAGAATACGTTGGTGCAACGTATTAGCGGCATATTAGCGGGTAGTAATATGCAAATTAGAAACTCGAAACTTTGTGATTAGAGTAAGTGTTAGGTATATAGCGCAGTAAACCACCCTTGGTGGATGAGCATGCTTTTCCACCGACGGTGATTGCTGTGGCTTGTCTCGGCTGATTGTTACAAATATTTCATCTTTTTTATTCAGTTGGATAAGCAGTATAAGCAGAGTAGTGACGGCCTTGCTGAAGCCAACACCAGACTGGAGAGCCTAACAAGTGAACTTGAACAGACCCAAACAGGTATGCACATGTAGGACTACCGTATTCGTTCTAATTATTGCACATGCTCAAATAAGCGCACACCCTGGTTGTTTCCGAAAATCACATGCATTTAAGCGCACACTGCTTGACTAGCTAATTGGAATTTTATACAAATTTTAGGCATAAATATTGTATTTATTGCATAAAAACTTAACATTAGATGATCAAAACTATTTTGCAATGATTGGAACGTTTAAATGACATCATGATTGGTAATGTTGACACTTAGTTCCAACAACTTGTGTTGTATTTCCTTCCTAGTGTGCGCTTATTGGAACAAAATTTTGTTACCTTTAAATTATTTTGAAAAGTTAAGCGCTTTGAAAAGTTAAGCGCACTGTGCGCTAATTAGAACAAATACGGTATTTGTTTTCTTAAGCAAGACGCGTTAACTACCCACAGCAATGGTTTTAAAAATACCCATGAAGCGGTGGCCCTTTCCTGACATGACTGAAAAATTGTTAATTGGGACAATAATCCTCAACGTTTCACCACCATTTGACAAAATTTACTGTAGCCAAAGAAATACTTTCATGACCAAATTTTCTTGTGAAATCTTCATATATTTTGCATCTGGCCCCAATCATGATTAAATTGTTAATAGATACTAAAAAGTAAAATAACCAAAATTGTTTGAAAATTTTGGTTTAAATTACCAAAGCTATCCATTTATCTTGCTTTATAAATGTTAAAATGCCAACACTTGTGGGATACATTTTGGACTCAGCTCATTTGAGCATGAAAAGAGTTTTAAAATCTTGACCTATACAATGAAAAATGAGCCACTGCATGAGAAAACCAACAAAATCCTTAGGCGAAAACAAAGGCGCAGATCAGCTGTGCAGTAATTGCACATCTGATCAACGCCTTTGTTTTTGCTACACGGATAGTACAATTTCTCTTCTTTTAACCCAAAATTTCAAGCTTCTAGCCTGCTTCTGTAACTGTACAGACCAGTTTCTGTCGTACCTGGCCGGAAACCCAAATTGTTGGTTTTTTCATGCGAAGGCTCAAATGAAAGATTAAACTGAACAGAACTGAACATCTCGTTTGAAACTGCTTGTTAAAAGGTTTTCGGAAGATTTCTTTTGTGAAATGCCCAAGAAATTTTCAAAATCTCATGTTCCAGGCACTGAAATGACGTTTATTGCAGTCAAAAAATTAGTTTCTATTGTATTTAGGCATGTAATGTTTCGTGTAACTCAAGCAGTGACTTCTTTAAAAATTGGACAAAATCTTTGAATTTAATATAGTATCATATAGGAAATAGGAAAGCTTTTATATAACCATGTTCCCCCCCTTGCCCAACCAAAATATTTTTAACACAACTGTAATTTTGTAAATGACATATTATATCCAAATGCCATGTTTGGGCAAGGGGGGGAAGGCTGTCAAATAGCCCCAAAACCGATAAATGGGCTCGGGTCCATTATTTGTAATTTACCAAGGCTATGGGAATATACTGTATATGTATGTTCTACCTGAATGAACAGACTGACTGTCCTATTTTAACAGATATACACAAAGTGTACACTTGTAATGCATATAAATATACTGTGCAAAATATGTATATCAATATTTGATGGTTTATGTTCTACTTGAGATATGCCTCCGTGGGCTTAAAATCAAATGTCACTTCAGCATCACACAAAGACTGGTTCTATCATAATTTGATACATGCAAGACATTATCAGAAGAACTTCCCTAATGTCTACAAAACATATGGAGTCACTGTTCAAAGTAAAAGTTGCTTAATTTATTTTGCATAGTATATTTAAGGTACAGGTTTTTGCATAAGTGATGGACAGTGCTGTTTACAGTTATAAATCTAAAGAAGATGTTGTACCCATTATTCGTGGATAAATAGTTTCTACCCAAAATTTTGGGTTGCAATAAGCATATTGTAGCGTTTCCTTGATAATCTGTTGCAAAAAAAATATGTTTTCTGACAAAATATTTTTTTGAAAAAATCTGACCCCCTCCCCCTTTGGCATAGATTTATGCTGCATGTATGATACATCCAGAGCTTTCCACTATGTTGTTGCATTGATCGAATGTTGAATGTTACAGAGAATGCAACATATTTTCGATACAAATCTCACAGCAGCTGCCAGAAACACTCAAACTTTGGGCGAGAAACCTATTAAATCTTCCGAAAACCTTTACAGACTTGACACAATGTCAGACAGATAAACATCTTGTCGAGGAGAAATATGAGGGTTCTATACAACGGGAGACTAGCTTACAGAGGGAGTTAGAACTGTTGCAGATCACGCTCAAACAGAGAGAGGAATGTGAACAGGCTGCGAACACAAGGTACACTAACCACAATATGTAGGGAAAACTTTGTAACTTTGACAGAAGTAACTGAAAGAGATATGAAAACAAAATGGCATATAGGATGGTGACCTAGAAAAACTGCCATAAAAGATTGATACATTGAGCAGGTTTCAAGCTGAACATGACATTTAGGGAGGCATTTCTTCTTCCATAGATCCCATATTCATTCTGATTTGATTCCGTAAAGGGCAATGTATAAAGGTTTTCAGCAAAAAACGTCCTTAAGTGCACACATGGATGGTTTATTCAATAAACTTTATTGGTATATGGCGCTTGTTTTGTCACCTGACAAAACTAAACTTACTCATAGATCTAAGAACATTTTTCAAAGGCGGGTAGGCTTAAAAATGCTCCATGTTACATCTTTTTAACATGTCTGAGAGTAAAAACTGGCACTAAGTGAAATGAGCCACCTCATGAGAAAACCAACAATCTGCATATGCGAAAACAAAGACGCAGATCAGCTTCGCGGTAACCGCAAATCTGATCAGCGCCTTTGTTTTCGCTACACGGATAGTACAATCTCTCTTCTTCTTAAATATAAAATTTCATGCTTTGAGCCATCTTCTATGCTTGTACAGCTCTGTTGGTGTCAGACCTGTTCGGAAACCACATGGTTGGTTTTCCCACGAGGCTGCTCAAATGTCAAGACGCTGAATGACCATAAAGCACTAACCAGTCAAATCACTTTGTAGGTCGAGAGAGCTTGAAGAGTGGCTACAGCAAGAAACAAAAGCCCACAAACACACACAGAAACAGTAAGTAGCTGTCATCTTTCAAGGCTGTGAATATTTCTCTTTTAAGCTGATTTCCTCCTTTTTGCCAGAATTTTGAAGAAATAGTCACTGACCAGAAATCATTCATATTTGGAACATTGCTGCATATGAGGGTCCTCTGTGATTTAGTGTGAAGGGACCCGTGGGGTCATGCCTGGGGGCGGGGCTAGAGGTCAATATCTAGAACACCTTTGTACAATGCTCAGATGCTGTGTTATACCCCCATTCCACTGGACGGCGTTTCCACTACGTTCATGGCGTTCTTAAAAAACTTGTGAAACGCCGTGGAAGCGCCGTCATGTGAAAAAAAAATAGGATTCCCACGCTTTTAGTACGCTTCTAGTACGCTTCGACTACGTTCTCGCTACGCTAGCGACGTTCTTGTCGCGCTCCTACAGCGCTTCTACGGCGCTTTAGGAATCCCCAAGCCGCATCAGCTACGCTTCCACGACGTCAAGGGATTTCTGTCTACGCATTGACTACGCTTTGCCTACGCTTACTACGTTCCTGCTGCGTCCTATCTACGTTTGGAGCGCAGGCACCGCGTTTCTGTTGCGTTTTGTCCATGAAAACTCAACAAGTTAAGATCTTTTACATCATTTGACAACTAGTCTTCAAAGAAGATGAACCGTATGGTGCCAGTATGGTTCAATTGTCGGAGGCTGGGTGGCAGTACTAGTAGCGTTTGCTTTTCTTCCCTTTCGAGGTGGCATTTTCTTTGATGTGGATTGCTTAAATTCACATTTAACAATGAAGACAATGCTAAAACAGGTGACGTATTTATACCCTGGTTGGCACGTGCGTGCTGTAAATCGCCATGAACGTAGCTCAAACGCCAAGAGCGTAGTAGAAGCGTAGTGGTAACGCAGTCAAGACGCCAAGAGCGTAGTGGAAGCGTAGTGGTAATGTAGTCAAAACACCAAGAACGTACTGGAAGCGTAGAAGAAGCGCGTTGGTTGATATTGGTAATTTGGTGGAATCGTAGTGAAAGCGTGAGAAGCATGGCAAGGACTTACATAGCGTAGGAGAAGCGTACTGGGATCGCGGACAAATATCGCTACGCTTTTACTGCGATGCTGCTACGCTTCTACGTTATGCACGCTACGGCTACGATACTGCTACGCTAATGCCGTTCTTACTACGCTTTTACTACGCTTCAACTGCGTTTCGAGTCCACGGCGTTTTCTCTACGTTTAAGTTTTAAATTTTTGAGCAGGGTCAAAACTTTCAAATTTGGGTGGCGTTCAAGGCGCTACCATTACGTTTCTACTACGATCAAGGCGTTTCGACTACGCTTCTGGCGCTCTCTCTACGTTTCACGGTATTTTATGCCCATATTTGGAAACGTAGTGGAAACGCCGCCCAGTGGAATGGGGGTATTAGTTTCTCATCAACTGTAAAACCTAGAACTGTCAAACCTTACATAAGGCTTCTCCTGGATGTCCCGACTCGGCACCCACATTGACGCACTTACCTTGACTTATATTTCATGCTCCAGTGACTTTGTCATTTTTGAAGCCAACCCTTAATATCTCATCAACTATAAAGCCGACAACCATCAAACCTTGCATATGGCTTCTCCTCGATGTCCCGACTGGGCACCCACATTGACCTACTGACCTTGACCTATATTTCATGCTCCAGTGACTTTGTCATTTTTGAAGCCAACCCTTAATATCTCATCAACTATAAAGCCTACAACCATCAAACCTTGCATATGGCTTCTGGATGTCCCGACTCGGCACCCACATTGACCTACTGACCTTGACCTATATTTCATGCTCCAGTGACTTTGTCATTTTTGAAGCCAACCCTTAATATCTCATCAACTATAAAGCCGACAACCCATCAAACCTTGCATATGGCTTCTCCTCGATGTCCCGACTTTGCACCCACATTGATCTAGTGACCTTGACCTATATTTCGTGCTCTAGTGACTTTGTCATTTTTGAAGCCAGCTCTTAATATCTCATCAACTATAAAGCCTACAACCATCAAACCTTGCATATGACTTCTCCTCGATGTCCCGACTCGGCACCCACATTCACCTAGTGACCTTGACCTATATTTCGTGCTCTAGTTACTTTGTCATTTTTGAAGCCAACCCTTAATATCTCATCAACTATAAAGCCTACAACCATCAAACCTTGCATATGGCTTCTCCTCGATGTCCCGACTCGGCACCTACATTGACCTACTGACCTTGACCTATATTTCATGCTCCAGTGACTTTGTCATTTTTTTAAGCCAACCCTTAATATCTCATCAACTATAAAGCCTACAACCATAAAACCTTGCATATGGCTTCTCCTCGATGTCCCGACTTTGCACCCAAATTGATCTAGTGACCTTGACCTATATTTCGTGCTATAGTGACTTTTTCATTAAAGTTTTTAGAAGTCTATATCTCTTGAACATTTTGATGGATCAAGTTGATACTTTGCATGTTGGTAGATATTGGTCTGAAGTTTTATGCAGTACCATCATGACCCACCCTGGGTGACCTTGAGGTCAAGGTCACAGACTTAGAATTTTTTTGTTAAAGTTTTCGGTTAAAGTTTTTAGAAGTCTATATCTCTTGAACATGTAGATGGATCAAGTTGATACTTTGCATGTTGGTAGATATTGGTCTGAAGTTTTATGCTGTGCCATTATGACCCACCCGGGTGAACTTGAGGTCAAGGTCATGGCCTTAGAAATTTTTGGTTAAAGTTTTGGGTTAAAGATTTTTTCAAGTCTATATATCTCTATGTTGATGGATCAAGTTGAAACTTTGCATGTTTGTGGATATTGGTCTGAAATTTTATGCTGTACCATCACAACCCACCTGAGCGACCTTGAGGTCAAGGTCATGGGTCATAGATTTTGATATTAGTTTAGTGGCAAAGCACAAGTCAGGCGAGCTACGCTGTCCTGCGACAGCTCTTATTTTAAAGAGGGTATAGAGTTTCCACCTCTGACATGGATGTTTTTGTAAAAAATACTGGAAGCAAATGAACTATAATCCAGTTGAGTGCGCTTTTGTGATGTCACATGTTGACACTCACAATGTATGTCTGCCAAGTACAAGTTCTGAGGGAAGCATTGTAAAAATGTAAATGAGCCACTGCATAAGAAAACAAACAACATGCATTGGCGAAAACAAAGGTGCAGATCAGCTGTGCAGTAACTGCACAGCTGATCAGCGCCTTTGTTTTTGTTGCACAGATAGTCCAATCCTATCTTCTTAAATCCGAAATTTTAAGCTTCTAGCCTGCTCCTGTGACTACAGGCCGGTTTATGTCTGACCTGGTCGGAAACTCAAAATTGTTGGTTTTCTCATGCGAAGGCTCAATAATAGGTGACCAGTTGTGTCGGTTTCTTTTGTATCATAGGTCCAATCTAGAAATTGTAAACCTACAACATACGCTAGAATCTAGAGAACAAGATATTGACAGTCTGGAGAAGGATCTGTTTGAATGTCGAGAAATCATCTACACACAGATGGAGAAGATACGAGGATTGGAAGAAAAGGAGAAACAAATGGATATGGAACTGAAATCTATGGTGGCGGAAAACACAGAACTCAAGGTATGTGAATCGCTGCATAAAAATTGCTTATTATCAACATGTCAAGAATGTATTTGACATCAAAGGCACTTCTATCTATCTACATTCATTTACTGAAATGATCGTTTTTAGATATCACCTTTGTTTGGATGGCATGCTCAATTTTCAATATAGCCAAAAATCAAATTTACCCCTGTAGCAGTGAAGAGGAAGCATCACAATGTAGGTATGTGCACCCACCACTTTTTATTTTTATCTCATTTTTTGATGAAATTTCTCTTTGCAAACAGAATAGCCCCAGATGGGACGCCGCGTTCTGCGGCGTCACATCTGGGGCTATACTGTTTGCCTATGTCCCACAAAAGGGACGCCAGGCTTAAATGGATTAAAAGCAGAGTTTGCCAGTTGCTACTCAAATAGACACAGAAACATGCAGTAAAGTTTTACATTTACAGTATTTGTCTTCCAGGGTTGTTGTGCAAGTCTCAGGGCAAAAGAGCAAGAATTGGGGTAAGTTACTCTTTATATATTGAACAAACTTATTGAGTTTTATTGGGAAAATATGTCTTGATTTCATGGTAGAAATAAAATGTTTGTGGAAATCAATCTATTTAAACACAGTTCTGATTTTGAATATTTTCAAAAGTAGTGAAATGGTTATACGTAGTTGGCTTGTTCAAAGTGTTTCAAAAGCATGAAAAAAGGTAGAAATGAAAATGTGTACTGTTTGCCAAGTATTGAGCCACTGAGGCCCACATGGAAGATACATGCTGTATGTTACCCTTGATGTTTGAGCCACCGCATTGGAAAACCAACAATCTGCATTGGCGAAAGCAAAGACGCAGATCAGCTTGGCAGTAACTGCGAAGCTGATCAGCGCCTTTGTTTTCGCTACACGGATAGTACAATTCCTCTACTTTCTAGATCCAAAATTTCCAGTCTCTAACCATCTTCTGTGACAGTACAGTGTTATGTCCCATTGCACCACTCATGTATTCGAGATTTATCTGTCGTGGTTGAAAGGTCGGATTGGCAGATCAATGATGCATAGCTTCTATAAATAGCATAGCTATTCGATACAATGTATCATATAAGTACAGTCTCTGACATTCTAGAGAGGCCATTATCCTTCCAGAAAATTCCACAATAGTCTTTTGACATAAAAAAAAGATTTTTCTAGAAGATTCTACATCTTTGGTTCTTCCAGATTTTTCCGGACTTTTCCGTCAAAGAACAATTTGAAATTTCTAGAAAATTCTGAAGTAAACAACCTGTTTATGTCCAATATCTGGGACACTAAAAGTAAATAATTGCTAAGGACAACAAGTAAACATCATATGTATAACATCATACTTTCCTGGGCATACTCCCTTGGGAAGTTTACCAGTACTGAATGCACATCTTTCAACAAGTAACTGTCATACATAACACTTCCCCTCTTCAAAGAAAAGAAAGTTTTATAAAATAAAGCTTTCTTTTGCAATACTGGATAATTGTATACAATATGTTTAGCAAAATTTGTGCAAAACTAATCAAATACAACAGCACAAAGCTGGACATCAGCATTGTAGAGGCACTTAAGCTCTGCTTAGGGTGTCTGGAATGATATTATCTCTTCCTCGGATATGTCTGATGTCAAGATTGTGCTCTTGCAACATGAGACTCCACCTGAGTAAACGCTGGTTCTTGTTTTTCATTTTATGTATGAAAGTCAGTGGATTGTGGTCACTGAAGACAACAATTGGTGCATGTGAAGAAGCTAAGTAAACTTCAAAGTGCTGAAGCGCAAGGATTAGAGATAGGCATTCTTTCTCTATGGTAGAGTAATTTCTCTGATGCTTGTTAAACTTTTTGGAAAAATAACAAACAGGATGGTCAACACCATTGTCATCTTCTTGCAACAATACACTGCCTGCACCAACATCACTGGCATCTACAGCCAACTTGAACTCTTTGTCAAAACTTGGTGCTAAGAGAACCGGAGCACTTCTAAGTATGGCCTTGAGCTTATCAAATGACTTCTGGCAGTCATCCGTCCAAACATACTTGGCCTTCTTACCAAGCAAGTTTGTCAGAGGCTCAGCTATAGCCGAGAAGTTGTTGCAGAATTTCCTGTAATATCCAGCCATACCCAGAAAGCGCATCAGTTGTCTTTTGCTAGTAGGTACAGGAAAATCTGAGATAGCCTCAACTTTAGCTTCTACAGGTTTTACCTGACCTTGACCTACAATGTGTCCAAGAAATGTCAAGTTTGCATGGCAAAATTCACTTTTTGCCAAGTTCACAGTTAGTTTAGCATCACTTAGCCGGTCAAAGAATGTTCTGATTGTCTGCAAGTGTTGTTGCCACTCCTCACTGAAGATAATAGCGTCGTCGATATAGGCTTTACAGCCATCCAGATTGGAAATCAAACTGTTGACCAGCCGCTGAAAAGTCGCAGGCGAGTTCTTCATTCCAAATGGCATGACTATACTGGTACAGTCCATCTGGTGTAACAAATGCCGAGATCTCCTTTGCTCTGTCCGTGAGGGGTATCTGCCAAAATCCCTTTAGCAGATCGAACTTTGTAACATACTTGGCATGTCCAATATTATCAATGCAGTCATCGATTCGTGGGATGGGAAAAGTGTCTGTTTTAGTGACAGAATTGACTTTTCGATAGTCTGTGCACATTCTAAATGTCCTGTCTGGCTTTGGTACAAGAATACAAGGAGAACTCCATTCACTTTGGCTGGGTTCAATGAAATCATTGTCCAGCAAATATTGAACTTCTTCCCTGAGATATTGCTGTTTTACAGGGTTCATTCTGTAAGGATGTTGCTTTACAGGTTTTGAACCTTCAATAATGTCAACATCATGATAGATTTTGTCAGTTCTGGATGGAATGTCCGGAAATAAGTGCTCATATTCGAGAACTAACTGTTTCAGTTCAAGTCTTTTGTCTGAATCAAGGTGAGACAGTTTCTGATCAAGATTCTGTAGTATGTCAGAATTCTGGAGTTTCGATGACGAGGGATCAGATTTCTCCAAGTTGAAGTCCTCAGAGTCCATTTGATTTTGTTCATGAGGGACAGAATTAACTATATTTACTGATGAAATAACAGAACTATCCCTATCAATATACTTCTTGAGCATATTAATGTGACATAGCTGTTTTTGCTTGCGCCTCCCAGGAGTGTTAACAATGTAATTCACGTCACTTAACTTTTTATCAACAGTATATGGGCCATAATATCTAGCTTGTAAAGGTCTGCCAGGAATGGGCAATAGAGCAAGTACCTTGTCTCCAGGTTCAAAATTTCTGTCTTTAGCATTTTCATCATAACGAATCTTCATTTTGCTTTGAGCAGATTTGAGATTGGACTGAGCTGCTTCACAGGCCTTTGATAGTCTGTTTTTGAAATCAGACACATACTGAAGTAAGTTCAAAGAACTGTCATCATCTGAGAGAAATTTCTCTTTTAGAAGTTTTAACGGTCCACGTACAGTGTGCCCAAAAACAAGCTCAAATGGGCTGAACCCCAGAGACTCTTGTACAGATTCTCTTACAGCAAATAGAAGCAAGTGTATGCCTTCATCCCAATCTTTTTCAGTGTCAAAGCAGTAAGATCTGATCATGTTTTTCAAAGTTTGATGGAATCTTTCTAAGGCACCTTGGCTTTCAGGGTGGTAAGCCGATGACTTGTATTGCTTAATTCCAAGTTCGTACATAACTTGCTGAAAAATTCCTGACATAAAATTTGAGCCCTGGTCTGACTGTATAGATTTTGGGAGGCCTACAAATGTGAAGAACTTCACAAGTGCATTAACTATTGTTTTAGCCTTGATATTTCTGAGTGGGATAGCTTCAGGAAAGCGAGTTGAAGCACACATTATGGTCAGAAGATATTCACAACCTTTCTTTGTTTTGGGTAAGGGACCTACACAATCAATAATCACTCTGCTGAAAGGTTCATCAAAGGCAGGAATGGGCTGTAACTGAGCTTTAGGAATAGTCTGATTGGGTTTTCCTACCATCTGACAAGTGTGGCAGGATTTGCAGTGTTGAGATACATCAGATTTTATTCCTGGCCAGTAGAAATGATTAAGGATCATGTGATAGGTCTTATTTACACCTAAATGGCCTGACATGGGTGTTTTATGAGCCAAGTTTAAGATTTCAGGGCGATAAACCCTAGGAACCACAATTTGGTGGTTAACAGTCCACTCATCTTCTGCGGAGACATCCGGAGGACGCCATTTTCTCATCAAAATGCCATTTTTGACATAACAGCAAACAGGAACCTGGGATATTTCATTTTCATTAAAAGCCCTTTCAAATAAAGGCGAGATATCAGAATCACTGTGTTGTTCTTTACAAAGCTGTGACCTTGACATCTGGTCATGACCTTGATCATTTGACCTTGAGGGTGAAAGGTCATTTTCTGACCCCGACCTTGGATTGCTAGGGTCAGTCTGAATATCAGACTGACTAGGGGAAAGAGATGTTGAAATCTCTTTATTAAAGGACTGACCTATCAAAGTGTCAGTTAAATTTATGTCCTGCATCCCATCATATAATTTGGCTTTCTTTGCCATTGCCCTAGTGACAGCACAAGAAGGGTAAAGGTCAGGAATTCCTGCTCAATGGGATCAGGCGGTTGATCAACACATGGTGTGCTGGTCAAAAGTGGGTTTACCACAACCTTATCTCCTGCCAAATCATTGCCTAACAGCAAATGAATACCTTTAAAGGGTAAGGAAGGTCTAATACCTACAGCCACGGGACCTTTAACTAAGTCTGAGGACAAATAGATATTATGGAGCGGTACATTAACAAATCCACACTCTACGCCCTGGATAAGGACACTTGTCCCAGAAGAAGACTTCTCGGAAAATGGCAAGGTATCTGCCAAGATAAGGGATTGAGAAGCTGCGGTATCTCGTAAGATTTTAATAGGGGTAGACTGGGCAGAGTCACTGTTAAGTGACACAAAACCATCTGATAAGAATGGTTCATAAATCTCCATAATAGAATCCTCAGAGACTGACTCTTTACAAGTTCTGGTCAGTATAGGGTTTTCTTCCTGGATACAAGACTGTGGTTTAGCCTTTAAGGAGGTGAGACCTGTCGGTTTAGCACTATCTAGATTTTCTCTTTCTTTCTTTCGTTTCAGTGCCAAACATTCAGAAATAATGTGGCCAGTTTTCTTACAATAATTACAAATTGGCTGGGATAAGGGATTTTGTCCTTTGTTTTCACTAGAAAATTTGGGTTTTGGACTGGAATTGTCAGTTGGATTACTGGGATTGGCTTTGGGACCGGACTGAGTGGAATATGGTTTTGACTGAGGGGTAATTTGCTTTGATTGAGGGTTATATGGTTTCCTAGGATATGGCTTGTTGACAAATGAAGCCTTATGAGTCAAAGAATAGTCATCAGCTAAACGTGCTGCTGTTTCCAAGTTTTCAACTTCTCTTTCGTTCAAGAAAGCCTTAACATCAGAATTTATGCACCTTTTGAATTCCTCAACAAGCATGAGCTGCCTTAGCTTTGCATGATCAGAACCTACTTTCTTTGAAGAACACCATCTATCAAATAGTTGCTCTTTTGTTCTAGCAAACTCAACATGAGTCTGGTCATGTTCTTTTCTACAGTCTCTAAATTTCTGCCTGTATGCCTCAGGGACCAGCTCATAAGCCTTAAGGATAAATTCCTTTACTGTATCATAATCTGAGCTTTGCTCAAGAGAAAGCTGAGTGTAAATTTCTCGAGCTTTACCAATTACAACACTTTGCAAAAGCAAGGTCCAGTGCTCCCTTGGCCATTTCAAGTTTTCTGCCACCTTCTCAAAATGTAAGAAATATTTGTCAACCTCTTTTTCTTGAAATGGAGGAACGAGACGAATGTGTTTTGTGACATCAAATACTGTACTAGTAGCCAAAGGCAAAGATTTTGATTTTGATTTGTCATTAAGTTCAATTTCCTTCATTCTTAACTGAAATTGCCTTTCTCTTTCTTTTTCTTCAATTTCAAATTTAAATTTTTCTTTTTCAATTTCAAGCCTTTCTTCTCTTTCTAATTTTTCTTTTTCTAACTCAATTTTTTCTCGTTCTAATTCTCTTTGTTTTTCCTTCTCTCATTCTTCCATTTCTAACTTTTGTTTATGCATTCTTTCTTCCCGTTCTAAAGTTTCCAATCTTATTCTTTCTTCCCTTTCGGCCTTTTCTGCCCTTATTCTTTCTTCATACTCAAATTTTAGTTTTTCCATCTCAATTTGTCTTTTGATTTCTAGTTCCCTCAACTGCAAGTCAGTCTGAGTGACTAGAATCTGAGAAGTAGCCGAGGAATCAAAAATTTCCTCGTCAACAAAAAACTGAATCAAAATGTTCTTAATTTCATGTTTTAACATGGAAGTCTTGATATTTGACAACCCATAATGATCAGCTATGTCTAAGAGGTCACTCTTTTTGGCCTTATCTAACAGCTCCTGAGAAGGCGCAGCAATAAAGTCACTTAGTTTGAATGACATGGTTGCTTTTTGCTGGCTTTAGCTATTTAAACAGCAGACAGTGAAGATACTTTAGAATTTTAAATAAATTTGGTGCACAAGAAATTTCAGTCCCGGACTCGAGCCCCCAATTCTGTTACGTGCCAGGCGTAACTAGAAGATTAAGGAAACCAACAAGTTGGTTAGCCAGCAACAAGCTTTGTTTAAAATTTAACAAATCTATTTAGAAGTGATTTAACCAGTAATTATACATGTGAAACAATCAAAAGCATATATACAATCAAACAAAAATGAAAGTACAATACCTTTTAAGATGTTAATTCCCTTAAAAAAATGTCTGAATGTCCCTCAGAATTTTTTAACACAAGTCTGTATCAGTTTCTGATCCCAAGAATTAAAGTTTGTTTCAAAATAGCACTATGTCCCAATCCAGAATCGAATATCACAAAGTAATCCAAGAATAAGTTTAAATTCCAGTAAGATAGATTTTGACTTCTTAATAGTAACAGTACCCAAAGATTGTCCTTATGAAAATTTGTAGCCCTTATCTAGCACTGAGGAACATTCAGGATTCTTCCAGCAAATTCTATGATATCATATACTAAAAATAACAAGTTGTTTACCAAAATTTAATCTTTTGGAATATTCTAGAGAGGCCATTATCCTTCCAGAAAATTCCACAATAGTCTTTTGACATAAAAAAAAGATTTTTCTAGAAGATTCTACATCTTTGGTTCTTCCAGATTTTTCCGGACTTTTCCGTCAAAGAACAATTTGAAATTTCTAGAAAATTCTGAAGTAAACAACCTGTTTATGTCCAATATCTGGGACACTAAAAGTAAATAATTGCTAAGGACAACAAGTAAACATCATATGTATAACATCATACTTTCCTGGGCATACTCCCTTGGGAAGTTTACCAGTACTGAATGCACATCTTTCAACAAGTAACTGTCATACATAACAGGGAGTCGACTCTTTGGCTCAGTGGTTAGAGCATTGGATTTCTATCCCGGCTTCGTGTTCGAATCCCATCAGGGACGTGGGATTTTTTTCAAGCTATGCATCACTTCTTAGTTACAAAGTTTCATATTTGTAAGAACAGGCTGGTTTGTGTCGGACCTGGTCAGAACCCAAATTGTTAGTTATCTCACGCACAGGCTCATTTAAAGTCTTTACTTACTTAGTATTGACCCAGTTTTCAATTCAAAGTGTGCTTTGGTTGTCTCTGGATACTTAAAATTCAGAAATGTTTGCGAGAATTTAATTTTTAGCTCGCCTGCACGAAGTGCACAGAGCTATTGTTGTCATCTCGGTCGTCCGCGTTTATGTTTATGTGTACGTCCGCGTCCGTGTCACACTTTCGGTTAAAGTTTTTAGAAGTCTATATCTCTTTAACATGTAGATGTATCAGGTTGATACTTTGCATATTGGTAGATATTGGTCTGAAGTTTTATGCAGTACCATCATGACCCATCCTGGGTGACCTTGAGGTCAAGGTCACAGACTTAGAAATTTTATTTTAAAGTTTTTCATTAAAGTTTTTAGAAGTCTATATCTCTTGAACATGTTGATGGATCAAGTTGATACTTTGCATGTTGGTAGATATTGGTCTGAAGTTTTATGCAGTACCATCGTGGTCCACCCTGGGTGACCTTGAGGTCAAGGTCACGGACTTAGAAATTTTATGTTAAAGTTTTTCATTATAGATTTAAGAAGTCTATATCTCTTGAACATGTTGATGGGACAAGTTGATACTTTGCATGTTTGAAGATATTGGTCTGAAGTTTTATGGAGTACCATCATGACCCACCCTGGGTGACCGTGAGGTCAAGGTCACAGATTTAGAAATTTTTTGTTGAAGTTTTTCGTTAAAGTTGTTAGAAGTCTATATCCCTTGAACATGTTGATGGATCAAGTTGATACTTTGCATGTTTGTAGATATTGGTCTGAAATTTTATGCTTTTACGACCCACCTGAGCGACCTTGAGGTCAAGGTCATGGGTCATAGATTTTGATAAATTTAGTGGCAAAGCACAAGTCAGGCGAACTACACGTTAGCTCTTATTGCTAATATTAACAAATTTGCTGCCTTGTGAATTCAAAGTTCTCACTGATAAAGAGTTACTTTATGCTTTATAGACTTTACGAGTACTTGCTCATTTAGTCTAGAAGTCGTTAATATTTAGGAAAAAGAAAATGCACAAAATAAAAGTCACAGAAAATTTTATGAACTTAAAAGTAACTGGTATGTGAACCTTATTGATGACATTGTCATGTAGCAGTTCAAAATGGTTGTTATTTGCAGGGAGACATTGAAATACACACAGGAAGAGTTATCAGGAACCAGAGAACATGCCTCAAGATTGTTGAAGGAGCAGGGAACTGAGATGGCAGATTGCTCCACCGTGATTGGTCAGCTTACAGATCACATGACCTCAGTCTTGACTAATCTCATTCAGAAAGCTGGAATCCAGGTAAGAAAAATCTTGAAGGAACAGGGAACCAAGATAGTGGATTAAGCCATGATGATTGGTCAACTGATATTGTTCCTCTAAAACATTGATTTAAACATAAATCATCATTTAGTGCAGTGAAATACCCGTCATCTTTCCAAAAAACTGTCTAGATGAGGACTATTCAGCATAATATTACAGTTGATTGAACTGCAAGACACAAACTTAACTGTAAGCAGAATGAACTCGTAGATCATTCTACATGTCCAACACATTTTACTATTTCATTTTGTAAAGATTTGGCTTTAAAAATAGAATATTTTTATGTTCATTCCTCCTCTTCCGCCGAATGTTTAAATTAAAAAAAGAGCATTTGTCATTTAAACCCAGGTCCAGTCTCCGTATGACCTCAGCTGTTGAGCAGTATGTAAGACATGAAATATGAGCCGGCGCCTCTGAAAACCAACAATCTGCATATGCGAAAACAAAGGTGCAGACCAGCTTCGCGGTAACCGCGAAGCTGGTCAGCGCCTTTGTTTTCGCTACACAGAGTACAATCTCTCTTCTTCTTGAATTTAAAATCTCAAGCTTCTAACCTGCTTCTGTGACTGTGCAGGCTGGTTTGTGTTGGACCTGGTCGTAAACCCAAATTGTTGGTTTTCTCACCCGATGGCTCATATGCCAAACCAAAACGTCAGCTGTGTACTATAGCTGTCAAACATCAGTTCAAACATACAAACTAACAACAAAACTTCAATGTGTATAAGAAAAAAATACAGATTAATATTAACTTACATATTTCAGAAAACTCCAGTGAAAAGTTCAGTAGAATCCAGGAAATCTCATGACCCTGATTCTGCCATTGACCTCTCTAAACCTTCCCATGATGCCGAGCAATCCCAGGGTTCCCTAGTCTCCATGATACTGAAAGCCATCGGCACTCAGGACAGTAAGGACATAAACAACGATGCTGCAGTCAGTGAGAAAAACATGTCAGAGAGTAGTCCAGATCAAGAAAATGGGAGAAATCAAGATGTTGGGCAGTTAGACCAAAGACAGATTGATGCTGAAAATATGGTTATTGATTTAAGTTGTCAGACAGCCAAGCAGGCACTGGACAATGTGGACAGCCCCACAACATTAAGTCGGAAGAAACTGGGGCACAGTGGCGTCAGTGCTTTTGCACCAGTCCGTTCTGGAGGACTATTGAGTGGGTGTATCAAACCTAAACCTGGGCCACTATCAAGTGATTCAGTGCCTCGGACATCCAGCAGTGTACAAACAGTTACTGAAAACAGTGAAAAATCATGGTTGAACACACAAACAGACAGTGAAACGGACAGTTTGCCAGTACAGGTGGAGAAATTGTCGGAGATATTTGAAGAAATAAACAGGCTTGTTGTGCTACTAGAGAAAGCTTCAAGATCAGCTCTGCAGGACATTAGACGAGACAAGTAGGTTCATCTTTAAGTGAGCCGCATCGTGAGATAACCGGATTTTTGCCTAGGCGAAAACAAAGGCGCAGATCAGCTTCGCGGTAACCGCGAAGCTGATCAGCGCCTTTGTTTTCGCTACTCGGATAGTACTGTTCCTCTTCTACTTAAATCCGAAATTTCAAGCTTCTAGCTCTTTTCTGTGCTTGTACAGCCCGGTTTGTGTCGGACCTGGTCGGAAACCCCGAAGACCGGTTTTCTCGCGTCGAGGCTCAAGTATTTCTACAATATACTGTCAGAAGTTTAAGAAATAAGTATTTCTTTAAGACAAGATTAAGACTTAAGACTAATCAGTTCTGCTTCTTAGATGCCCAGTCACTGGCTAATGCTGGAGGATAGCCAGGGCAGTTCTTGATGTTAAGGTGGGAATTACCCTCTGAAATTACACTACTTAATCCTGATAAGTAGAAGGGGAAACATACTATATGTTAAGCAAAAACAAGAGCTGATCTGCTGTGCAATTACTGCACAGCAGCTCAATGCGGCACAAATATAAAGAATTGTGCTGTTAAATGTTGTGCACATGATATGAGCCGCCTCATGGGAAAACAAACAATGTGGTTTTCGAACAGGTCTGACACAAATCAGGCTGTACAAGCACAGAAGCTGGCTAGAAGCTTGAAATTTTGGATTTAGAAAGTAGAGTAATTGTACTATCCGTGTAGCGAAAACAAAGGCGCTGATCAGCTTCGCTGTTATTGTGAAGCTGATCTTCGTCTTTGTTTTTGCATATGCAGATTGTTGGTTTTCTCATGAGGGGGCTCATATGTTGGCTATGTACATTTTCAGTGAGGAGCTGAACTGCCGAGTATCCCAGTTAGAGTTTGCGGAGCGACGCCTCACTGCGGACCTGGAGTACTCCCGTAAAGAACTACAGCATTATAAGGATGTTAACAAGGACCTGGAGGGAAATCTAGAGCAGATGAGTGACCGACTCGGACTTTACATTGAAACTGAGGCTGAGGTCAAGGTCAGTATGGGAGTCGGTTACTATTTTTAGAAGAGGTTTCAACATATTTTATGGTCATTTACTTTTATTTCCCATTAATAGTTTCAGTTTCTTTGTTTGATATATTGTGACTTGGTCATCTGCGTCCACAGAACTTTGCCTTTACTCTTAGGTATTAAGTATTTTAATGCTCATACCAGCTTTGCATGAAATACACCATGCTTATAAATGTTGAAATGATTGTTGGCAATTTAACATAGTTATCAATTTAATAGCTAGAGTATCAATGTTTCTCAAAAGACTGCTCATATCTGTCAGATTTTCCTTCATGCTCTACAAAATCGTACTCTTTTGAAGGGTTAGTTTTAGCTGCATAGTCATGGTGGTCTAAATATTTCTGTTTGTACACTTGGGGTAACCTCTAATTTTTCACTTATTTCAGCGACTACAACAAGAAATGGGCCATCTACATGGCAAAATCCAAAGTTTGGAGGCAGAGAAAGAGTTCTTGAATGATCAGATGAGTGAACTGCTTGCGAAATTAGAGGAAGCCCAATCTCAGACTTCAGAACCTGCTCAGTCATCTGTAGTGGACGTTAACACCCATAAAGAAATTCTTACGCTACAGAAAAAAGTTCATCATCTGAAGAAGCAGCTACAGGAGAGACAGGATTATATCGAGGAGGTCAGCAACAAGGCTGCACGGAGGATACAGAAACTAGAGGACAACTGGAAAAAAGCCGACTCGGAAGTTTTACGATTTGACGAACTGGTAGACGTGATTCGAGAAAGACTGGTTAAGAGCGAGACACTGATGCGTGACAGTGAGGAAGTGAGGAAAGTTATAAGGTTGATTGACGGGAAAGAGTCAGCTTCGTCTCTCAAACGAGCAGACAAACTGAAGCCCATTAAAACATCTTTGGTTTAAATTGTTGAAGATATCTTAGCCATGTTACATGAGAAATGAGCCGCCTTGTGGGAAATCAACAATGTGGTTTCCAAACAGGTCCGACATAAACCAGCCTGTACAAGCAGAGAAGATGGCTAGAGACTGGAAATTTTGGATTTAAAAAGTAGAGGAATGGTTCTATCCGTGTAGCGAAAACAAAGGCGCTGATCAGCTTCGCGGTTACTGCGAAGCTGATCTGCGTCTTTGTTTTTGCCTATGCAGATTGTTGGTTTTCCCATGTGGCCTCTCAAATATTTGGACAAGGTCTTACATATATTGAGCTCTAAAGATGATTAGAGACTTGAAATTTCAGATTTTAGAAAGAAGTTAGATTGTGCTATTTATGTAGGAAAAACAAAGAGGCTGATTAGCTGTGATTTAATAAAGCAGCAAATTTAGCTTTTTTTCACGTGTGTGCAAACTTTTTTTTTTATCTACGCAATTTAAAAACACTTAGGGCTATTCCAGTAAAACATAAGTACGGGGGGGAAGAATGCACTTGAATTTTGACCCTCCACCTATAGAAGTGAATTTCATTTCGACTGAGCCACCTACAGAACCGTTCATTTCAATAAAACACCCTCCTATAGAAGCAAAATTTAATACAGATAGAAGTAAATTAAGAGGGAATTTTTTAGGAACAGAAGTAAATTTTTGTATTGCTGTTTTACGGAACTGTATTGTGTGATTTTTGTCAAAAGTCATTAAAATAATGTTCTCACTATAATAATAAAGATTGAATACCTATTTTTTGAAAATATATCTTCATTTTATCATCCTGATCAGCAAGAATCTCATCAGCTTTCATGATTATTGTGCCTAATTTCAACAATGGGCTATATCCAATTAATTATATGTGTAACGTCACTCTTAACCGTTATCATGCTGAGATTTATTTTTTTCCAATAACGTGTGCCACTGAGTTTTTTTTTTTTTTTTTTTTTTTTTTTTCGCCACTTTTCAGGCTTCAAAAAACACTATGTTGCATTTTCCAAAAAGCTAATACTTGCTTTGGGAGAGCGATATAAGTCAGTATATCGCTACGTTTTGTGTCTAAACATCATTAAATTCATCAATGAGCCGCCATTTTAGCTTTCGACAGGTCTGTAATTGTGATTTCTGACCAAAATCCCGGTTAAAATGCCTTTTCTAGGCTTAAAATGCCAAAAAACAACCTTGATCGCTGACAATTTCCTGATTCAGTTTTTTTGCACACGTCACCAGCGCGAGCGTGATAGAGAGCACTCTCACCATTCTCGCGAGATCAGGCGATACCTCATCTTGATCACTCGCATTTGACGCTTTGAATTGTGGGATATAGCCGATTTTGGTAACAGACGACACACGAAGAAAGCTGGGGCATGCCACATGAATTTCCCAGATCCCATTGGCCAACTGCGACAGGTCAGTGCGTGAAGCGCTACCTGTCAGCGACGATGCACTCTCACAGGAAAAAATCGAAGTCGGATCGGGCGAACGAAAGGTTTTTAGTCTGTTTAATTTGCTTCTATGCATTACATTGAATTTTACACCTTAGAACCGATTTTCAACACGAAAAAATACCCCACCTCCTATGGAAACAATTTTTCTCCAACTCCCACCACGTACAGAAGTATTTTAACCAACGAAGGACCCTACGATAGAAGTTTATTAAAGTGCCGTCTTCCCAGGGTACCTATGTTCAACTGGAATAGCCCTTAGTGCATCTTAAGTTAACAACTGTTAATGATGTTAAATGGCAGCATTTCATTTTACTCAGGTTATCCCAATTGTCTGTGTACATATGTTGAAATACTTTTAAATGTATTTTCTCCCTTTAAGTTTTATAATTGAACCATTACAACTCAATTTCTCTGTTTACCATGGACGTTCAATATAACATGCAATTGACAGCATCACTGGGTGCTTGCTTTGTCACAATACAAAAAAGATTTTTCTAAGTTTCATTATAGGTCTAGATACGAAAATATTTTTTCTGACTGGTCTAGACTTTTTCTGTTTTGGTCAACATTTTTTCCAACTTTCACAATGGGTCCCAGGACAAAAATGATTTTTTTATGACTGGTTACAGATTTTTCTGACTGAATTTGATCTAATTTCAACAAACTTTGGATTGTTTGCACTTATTAAAGCAATTTTTGACTTATTTTGTTACAAAATTAATTATACAATAAATACTACCAGCGATCATAGTTCTGTGAAAATTAATACTACCAGCGATCATAGTTCTGTGAAAATTGCAACAAAATAATGTTATCAGAAAAATTCTGTTACCAGAAGAATAAATCTTTTTTGTACCGAAACCAAGCAAGCACCCATTGGGCATGGTAATAAACAGAAATTTAGTTATGCTTGGTGGACACCTATAGGTCAAGGACATCAACATGAGAGTGACGTCAAAAATGTACCGTTAGAAATATGAATGGTGTGTGTGTTCCCATTGGTCAAATACATTTATTTCATTCATATTTCTAGCGGTAAATTAGTAACATCACTCTCATGTTGATGACAGAGATGCATATAGTTTTCTTTGTCATGAATGTTATGTACACAAAATGTTCTTGCTATACATATAGAGCACATAAGAAATCATCTCATAAAATTCTTGGTACAACGTACCTGCAACAACCCTCCCATATGAGTCGCATTGTGAAAAAAAAAACAGATTTTTGCCTATGCGAAAACAAAGGCGCAGATCAGCTTTGCAGTAAATGCGAAGCTGATCAGTGCCTTTGTTTTCGCTACACGGATAGTACAATTACTCTTCTTCTTAAATCCGAATTTTCAAGCTTCTAGCCTGCTTCTGTGACTGTACAGGTCGGTTTGTGTCAGACCTGGTTGGAAACCCCGGAGAGCGATTTTCTCGGGTCCCGGGTCATATATTCATGGTAGCTCTACAACAGATTTGGTGCTATTGGTCTAGTGCTATATAGGAAGACTAGTACTTTTCATTTTCACGTTCAGGGCCGAGTTGTTCAAAACTAACGACGTCGTTAGTTAACGTTTCGTTAAAATTTCAAACATTAATATTACAAATACACTGTTATTTTTTGTTGAAAAAATGTGAGAATCCTTTGCACACTGCAAAGGATTCTCACATTTTTTCAACAAAAAATAACAGTGTATTTGTTACTTTAGCTGATATTTGCTTAACAAATTTATGTCTTAACGATATCCTTAAGCTAACGATGCTTTGAACAACTGGGTCCTGATTGCCATCCACTATTCAAACGTTGTTTTTTTTCCGCTCATCAAGCTCAGGAGATTTGAATCCAAAAGCTTTTTATCAAATTTTGTACCAAATTGAATACACCACAACCTCTTTATAACACTACTGTTGGGGTCCTGGCCAATTTCTATGTTAGGCTAGCTATTCAATCCATGTTATTAAGAGAGAAAATTTATAGACATATAGCAAAGTAAATTTAAAATGATCATTTGGTATGCAGCAAAGACAAGTGAAATATATAAAAGCATGTTGTAATGAACCATGTTATGAAGAGGTCCAGGTGTATTGTGTATTACATAATGTATTTATTTTAGGTGTAATAAATATTGTTTAAACCAAATATTCCTGGTAATGTATGGAAGAACATTAAACATTTTTGAAACATTCTTTTCCGACTCGTTTTGATTTCAATCCAAGCTACCTCCTAATCCACAGCAAACATCTGAGCCGCATCATGAGGAAACCAACAATTTGCATATGCGAAAACAAAGACGCAGATCAGCTTCGCGGTTACCGCGAAGCTGATCAGTGCGGGTTTTTTCGCTACACGGATAGTACAATTCCTCTACTTTCTAAATCCAAAATTTCAAGCCTCTAGCTATCTTCTGTGATGGTACAGACTAGTTTGTCAGACATGTTCGAAAACCACTGTGTTGGTTTTCTCATGATGTGGCTCAATTCTAACACCATCAGATAACAGCTGTACTGCAGTATTATATTTTCTAGAAGTCCATATTTTGAGAATCATACACCATAAATATACTAGACAAAACAAGAATGCTGCGGAGGTCGATATCGCACATGCATCGGGTAAAATAATTAAAAACGTGGAATATGGGTCAAGGGCATCAGGTCAAGGCGTGCCCTTTAAGGGTATGGCGAGGACAATTTAATATGCAAGGTTTCACATTCGCAGCTATCATAGGTGCAGAGAAAACCAAACTTCGACGTGAAAATTAACAAAGTGGACCGTGAAATATAGGTCAAGGGCACTGGATTGAGGTGCACGCATGTAGGGTAGGTCAAGGACAATTACTATGCAAGGTTTCACACGTGGCTATCACCGACGCAGGGAAAACCAAACTTCGATGTAACTTCACGTAAAAATTAACAAAGTCAATGGACCGTAAATATAGTCAAGGGCACTGGGTCAAGGTGTGTGCCTAAAGGCTATGTCAAGGACAACTATTATGCAAGGTTTCACATTCACAGGTGTCACTGATGCAGAGAAAACCAAACTTTGACGTAAAAAATAAAGTCAATGGACCGTGAAATATAGGTCAAGGGCACCAGGTCAAGGTGCACGCTTGTAGGGTAGGTCAAGGACAATTGCTATGCAAGGTTTCACACTCGCGGCTATCACTGACGCAGGGAAAAACCAAACTTCGACGTAAATGTCAAACTTCGACATAAATGTTGACAGACGAACGGATGGAAATTTGCCTATATTGCACCCTGCTACAAGCAGGTGCGACAATAAGAAATGCAACAAAGTTTGTAATCTTCAGTATGAAGCCGAAAAATAGATAAACAGTGAATTAGTTTTGCTATTAAAGAATTTTGTTGATCATTGTGGAAGTAAGATGTGGGAAAACATGGCGTACAAACCTATGCAACAGAAGGCAGCAATGACGCAAACAATCGGACCAACGTAATATTCTACCAAAAATTATCCAAAAATGCTTCGCTCAATAGCCGTTAGTGCTATTCTCACCAGATATTTTTGCATTTTCTTTGCTATTATAGATACACAAGTAATGTGTATTTCATTAAGCACATTTTGACGTTGATTGAGGTCTTGATGCATGCTGAATGATTTGCTACAAACACAAGTGGGGCATTTTTCTACATAAATGATTTACATTATCATGGTTGCTTATCTCTTAAATCACCACACTGTTGTGATAAAGGAGAATGCATGTTGTGAATGTGAAAATGTTAGGGACAACATCCGCTGGTACTGAAGGAGATTCAAAATGAATGTAAATACACAGGTGAGCACTTTGTAAATCTTCTCACTCATCTCTGGTGTCAGAAATTCAAAATTGGGGTGTCATACAACATTACAGATATTCTAATAAAAACCTCAAGTTTGACACAGATTCTAGGAAGCATAACAGAATCTCAGTTTCTCCTTGCCAAAAATGAGGATAATCTTTACGAGTATTTGACCCACTTTTGTGTTATCGCGAAACAATTTTTATGGATATTGTGTGTGGTGTTGAGAGTCACCATATGTTTATTTTATGCTTCACTTTAAATCAGTTTTGAGAAAATGATAACCGATATTGCGTTATTAAAAGTCAGTCAATATACTTGGGGTATTGGTAATACCCTGTAGGGTTGGGTTTCATTTAATTACCTAAGGTCGCTTTAATATGTTGTCAAGCCATTGCTTTCATTCCACTATGTTGAGACGTAGCCACCGTTTCTTGAGTATTTACTATTAACCAGTATAGGAAGTAAACTAGAATTTGTTTTCTATGTGAAAACTGATGTCTCCCCCCTTTCTACGTGCATGTCCAAAATATGCAAGCAAGAGTTATAGTTCTTGTGCATCACATATCCTGCCATTCTGTTTTATAAGTGTACCAAGTTTCATTGAAATATCTCTTACGGTTTTCAAGTTATAGAGGGGGCACGAAAGTGTTTGGAAAATAATCAAAGGGAAATAACTCCAAAGATATGAAAGCAAGAGTAATGATTCTTGTGCATCATGCTTTATAAGTGTACCATGTTTCATTGAAAAATCTCTAATGGTTTTTGAGTTATAGAGCAGACACGAAATTGAATGAAAAATAATCAAAGGGAAATAACTCCAAAGATATGCAAGCAAGAGTTATGATTCTTTAGCATGACACATCATCTCATCGTGCTTTATAAGTGTACCAAGTTTCATTGAAATATTTCTGATGGTTTTCAAGTTATAGAGTGGACATGAAATTGTATGGAAAAATAATCAAAGGGAAATAACTCCAAAGATATGAAAGCAAGAGTTATAATTCTTGTGCATGACACATCGTCTCATTATGCTTTATAGGTGTACCAAGTTTCACTGAAATTTCTCTTACGGTTTTCAAGTTATAGGGTGGACACGAAATTGTATGGAAAATAATCAAAGGGAAATTACTCCAAAGATATGCAAGCAAGAGTTATGGTTCTTTAACACGACACGTAATCTCATCGTGCTTTATAAGTGTACCAAGTTTCATTGAAATAACTCTTACGATTTTCGAGTTATAAAGCGGACACAAAATTGTATGGAGAATAATCAAAGGGAAATAACTCATAAAATACTCAAGCCAGAGTTATGGTTCTTGTGCATGACACATCGTCTGATCATGCTCAATAAGTGTACCAAGTTATATTGAAAAATCTTAAACGGTTTTCAAGTTATACAGCGGACACGAAATTGTATCGAAAATAATCAAAGGGAAATAACTCCAAAAATACTCAAGCTAGAGTTATGGTTCTTGTGCATGACACATCGTCTCGTCATGGTTTACAAGTGTACCAAGTTTCATTGAAAAATCTTTAACGGTTTTCAAGTTATAGAGCGGACACGATTTGTGACGGACAGAGACAGACAGACGCACGGGGAAAAACAATATGTCTCCCGACCCTGTCGGGGGGAGACATAATGAGCCGTATCATGAGAAAACCAACAATCTGCATATGTGAAAACAAAGACGCAGATCAGCTTCACGGTAACTGCAAAGCTGATCACGCCTTTGTTTTTGCTTCAAAGATAGTTCAATTCCTGTACTTTCTAAATCCAAAATTTCCAGCATCTAGCTATATTCTGTGGCGATACAGACCAGTTTGTGCTGGACGTGTTTGGAAACCATATTATTGGTTTTTACTCATGACGCGGCTCAAATGTCTTGCTCAAGAACAAACCCAGGTGAGGTTCAAACCCAGGACCTCTCCATTCAGTCTGACGCTCTACCACTAGAAGGCAGGACTTGGATAGGAAAACAAAACACAAAGTGTCAATAATATTTCAGATATATATTACTATACACAGTACAAGTACAATAAGATGATGTTTGAGTGCAGGTAAAATACTTTGACCGTGCCGCTGGAACTCGTGTGAAGTTTTGTAAACACAGTGAAGCGTAAGGCGACTAGTGATCGATCAGGGACCAGTGATCGATCAACTTGTGGTTATCGGCTATTAATTCTCAAAGGATACCTGAAGTAAATTTTATGCTAGTCTCTACTTAAGGCGAATTATATTACCTTACAAACATTGATTTAAATTTATTTGGAAAGCTTTTTTATCTTGCATTTTCTGACACTTTACGAAGAGGGGGGTCTTAATTGTACTGCTTAAAAGCGGTGATTGTTCAATAAATTCTTCAAGATGAAACGATCTGCATTCGTTCCGACTGGCTAAACTTTTTAACTTTACCGCATACAATACAAATCTGATTCACTTTCCAAATTGTATGGGATAACGCTGCGATTAATGGGCAATTTCTGTGATTTTTGAGCTATTTTTTAAACAGTTTTCCATTGTTTCTATGGGCGTTTATGCTTTTTTACCACCTCATTTTGCTGCTTTATTTCTTTAAAGTCACTGAACATTTCCAAATTGTGTTTCATGGTTAGAAGTAAACAACAATAATTATTATTTCTAAAAATGTACATACCTTCCAAGTTAGCCGCCTTTTTGGAGAGAAAAAGGTGATCGATCACTGGTCCACCTCACCATGTTTCATGCTGTATGATGGTGGGTGTGTTAAAATGACGTCACAGAGAACATGACGTGATGACGTCATAAATTGACATATTGAAAAACACGGCGAAGGTTCAAGCTTCGACATGGTATGTACACATGCTTTCTCCAATTCATGTCTGATCCGAAAATTTATCAAACATGGCTATTTTTGATCCATCACTGGTCCCTTTATGCTACCTTTAAATTTACACATTTTTCCAGTGCCAATTGAAGCACAAGGCCATATATTGTTTACTATCGTAGTCACATTATTGAGAACATAGTTATTTAAGCAGCACAATCAATAAATGCATATCTATGTCAGAGGTTAAGTGGCATGGTCAAAAAATTTTACCTATACAAAAGCATGCAACTCCTCTCATTCATAGGCTTGCATGTCAAAGCTTCACTTTATAAAAAGTGTTCTTTAAGCTTCACTTTATAAAAGTGTACATAAAGTGTACTACAGTTTTCCTTGTGGATGAGAAAATGAAGAGTGTTTTAACATTTCATTATTATAAGCCACTCTCTTAGAAAACTTGTCTTTGAAGATCTGGACACTGTTAATAGCTGGGGGAATGGTAATTCTGGTTTAGTTATTTGCTGTACTGTGTAGAGAAAACAAAGGCACTGATCAGATCAGTTGCATGGTTACCACGCAGCTGAATTGCACCTTTTTCCTTCAAAAATTACAGGCTTTCACAAGGTGTGGCTAAAAAAAACACTGAGCTACCGCATGAGAAAACCAACAATTTGCATATGCAAAACCAAAGGCGCAGATCAGCACCTTTGTTTTCTCTACAAGGACAGAGCAATTCCTCTACTTCCTAAATCCAAAATTTCCAGCCTCAAGACATCTGTGCTTGTACAGCTCGGTTTGTGTCACCTGTTTGGAAACCAAATTGTTGGTTGTCTTATGCGACGGCTCAAATATACTTTTGCCATAAAGTTAAGCATATTCCACTTTCATCAGCAAATATGATGAAATCAGATGTCCGAAAATAATATGCTTCATACACCAGTCAGAGAAACTTATTTGAAGGTTGGGGGCAAATTTTTGGTTTTCAAAATGACAATTATCAACTCGAATGAACGGCATTTCGACATGTACTACTGGTAGGCGAAATGCCAAAAGTTGATGCTGTTCTAAGATAATGACATAAAGTGGGTCTAATTGTTTCAGAATTTAAGGGAAATTGTTCAATCTAAGATTTGACATTCAAGTTTTACAGATCACGTGATCATGTAAGCAGAAAAATGAAAGTAAAAAATTACAAATTTTTATCACAAAAAGTGCTATGGCTTCAAAGTTTTGTCTATAAATTTGTTGTTTGACTGTTTTTGCTACCCAAACTTGGTTGAAAGTATTGTTTGAAGATGGAAAAAGAGACACAGTCACATTTAAAGACAATGAAAACCGTCAAAGGTTTTTGCAAGCCATTATCATGAATACACCTTAAATCAAATGAGCAAAATTTCATTACTGTTTTATCGCTGTAATTATTGACATGACTATTCAACTATGCCAGTTCCATAAACTAGAGATGCATATCTTAAAACTTTGATAGAAAATCAGTGAAAAAATTCCCAATTTTTGGAGAAATACACGTTTGGCTATAGGGGGTGTCTAATTAGGCACATAAATTGGCCTGTCATGACGTCAGAGATAAATAGACGGTCATGGTTTTGAATTTTGGAATGTTGAATAACAGTGCTTTCAAAAAGGCAATAAACAATCTTGGTAAATTTTACAGTCTGAAAAATATATACACACATATCAAAATATGCTTAACTTTATGCCATTAGTATAGTAATGAATAAAGTGTTATGTTTTAAAAATTTACAGCTATTATACAATGTTCATGATTCTCTATTATATATCAAAAGATCAAACAAATCCATAACAAATTCATTTTTCACAATGATAATGACAACTTTTCACAATGATCATGATAAAAATGCGCTTTTTTTTTCATCAGAACTGCAAAAATTTGCCATAACGAACAAATTAAATGCACTGTTGACATGCTTCATTATAAATCTATGACAACTATTGTCTTTCTGACTGTTTCCTTGTCCTCATAGCGTAAGGGGCTGATTTCCCTGTTGGCTGTGGAGATTGCACCGTCCCCTGCTGTGACGGGGCTGCAGCGGATACCTGGGCCGTGCTAGGGGGCTGGGAACTGGCCTGAGTTTGCTGGCGGGGCTGAAGAACCGCGGCGACAGTCTGTTGTACAGTCTGATCAGTGACTGTCACAGGCTGGGTGGACATAGATGGCGTGGGGGTGAGGGTAATGGTCTGAGAGGGAGAGGCGAAGCTGACAGCAGCTGCAGCCTGGACAGGCGTGTGAACTGGTGATGGAGTCACAGAGGCTGGGGTCACCGTGACCGTCATGGGCCCCGGGGGATTAGGGGTGGGTGTAGATGGATGTGACACTACTGTGACATTGACTGGGGCAGACTGGGCGTGAGCCCCGGCAGTCTGCTGTAGCTGGGTGGGTGTGGCCACAGTGACGTGCTGAACTTGAGATGGGGCAGGTACTGTGACATGAACAGGTCCCTGGGGTGTTCCCGACAGGGTCACATGCTGACTGAGTGACTGGGCAGGAATCACATGAGTCTGTCCTGTCGTAGTTCCACTGATCTGTTGTAACGACTGCACAACAACGTTCTGTGGTACCACCAGTTTACTCTGCGTCAGAGAAGACACGGGATGTATCTGTACGGTCGTAACCCCCTCAGTCGCGCCCGTGGGTTTGACAATGCTGGCTGTGACACTGGACTGTGTGGCCCCACCCCCGACAGAGGCTATGTTGAGGGAGGGTATGGGCACCTGTGACAGGATGGGTGTTGACGTTCCACTGGCGTTACTACTGGCTGAGGCTGAGATGGTCTGTATAGCTGCTGTACTGGCTATAGTCGTATCTGTAATAGTAATTAGTACATTCAAGCTGAATTTGAGAATGTAATTCATTTTTTTTTTTTTTTTTTTAGTTTTTGTGTAATTTGTGCTTTTCGTGTGTGTAATCATAATTGAGCCGCCATATGGGACAACCAACAATCTGCATAGGCGAAAACAAAGGTGCAGATCAGCGCCTTTGTTTTCGCTACTCAGATAGTATAATTCCTCTTCTTAAATCCGAAATTTCAAGCTTCTAGCTCTTTTCTGTGCTTGGAAAGCTCGGATTGCGTCAGACCTGTTCGGCTCATATATTAATTTTACCTCATGTAACACTGAGTGGCCATCTTTAGGAAAATAGCAGCTCACTCAGCTTATGATTAAGCTGTAACTGTACAGCTGATCAGCGCCTTTGTTTTCACTACATGGATAGTACAATCCCTCTTCTTC
The DNA here is from genome assembly GCA_964017185.1 of Rugalucina vietnamica. Taxonomy (NCBI): domain Eukaryota; kingdom Metazoa; phylum Mollusca; class Bivalvia; order Lucinida; family Lucinidae; genus Rugalucina; species Rugalucina vietnamica. The sequence continues at coordinate 33,850,438 of OZ024881.1, read as the reverse complement.
CTAGATACAAATTTCAAGCTGATAGCCTTTTTCCGAGACTGTACAGGTCAGTTTGTGTTGGACCTGGTCCGAAACCTTGACAACCTGTTTTTGGCGTCGTGGCTCAAATATCCATATGAGCCGCATCGTGAGAAAACCGGATTTTTGCCTAGGCGAAAACAAAGGCGCAGATCAGCTTCGCGGTAACCGCGAAGCTGATCAGCGCCTTTGTTTTCGCTACTCGGATAGTACAATTCCTCTTCTACTATAATCCGAAATTTCAAGCTTCTAGCTCTTTTCCGAGACTGTACAGGTCAGTTTGTGTTGGACCTGGTCCGAAACCTTGACAACCTGTTTCTGGCGTCGCGGCTCAAATATCCATATACGGTACTTACTGATAACCTTGGTGACCATGTGTGGTGGCTGCTGACTCTGTGTTACCGTGGCAATGATGGTGGGCTGGGACGTGTGGATGATCTGCTGTATCGTCCCCTGGGACTGTTTGCTCATCAGCTGCTGGAGCTGCTGTACCGTGAGACTACGGGCTCCGCTCTGTTGCTGAATGATCTGTACAGCATTCAACATCTGGGGTGGACCAACTTTCTGGCCTGATATGCCTGTAAAATTATTGCGACTTTACAATCTGACCCCAATCTGATTCATGACCAATTTTCTTGACGAGTTTTGATCCGTGGTTTTTAAATTAATGCATCACAAATAAAATGTTTCTTTATCCCTTTTTGGTTGGTTGGTTGATTGGGGTTTAACGTCCCACCAACAGCTAAGGTCATATGGAGATGGGACCTCGGTTTATAGTCCCATCTGACGGACTGGAGAAGCCCGGGATTGAACCTGTGACTCCAGGTTTACAAGGCGAGTGACATAACCACTGCACCATGGAGGCTTCTTGTATCCCTTTTTGAAAAAGCGTATCGCCCCATCTTAAAATCAAATGAATATATTGGCCGTTTTGTGAGAAGCAACGGGATTTGTGATTTTTGAGTCTGACATAACACTTTTTAGCATAAAATCACATCGGCAAGCCTTTCTGTACAGGTATAGTAGTCTGAGGTCTTCTCTACTGTGCAATGTGACTGACCTATTTTTAACCCTGTGACCTTGACTTACCTTTCTGTACAGGTATAGTAGTCTGGGGTCTTCTCTGCTGTGCAATGAGACTGACCTATTTTTAACCCTGTGACCGTCACCTACCTTTCTGTACAGGTATAGTAGTCTGGGGTTTTCTCTGCAGTGCAATGTGAGTGACCTATTTTTAGCCCCGTGACCTTCACCTACCTTTCTGTACAGGTATAGTAGTCTGGGGTTTTCTCTGCTGTAACAATTGCATCTGCTTCATCTGTTGGGGGTTGATCTTGGCTGTAAATATACAAATAGGTATTAAAACAATCCAAGTACATCGATTATATTAAAGCATGTGCTAATTATAAGTAACTGAACTACACCCAGAATGAGCATAAGAATGATATCTTTTATGAGTATGAAGTGTGACCAGGCTACAAAATATTGACAATAGTATGTCATTATTTCTTTCTGTTTTGCAGAATTTACCCAGCAGGCACATGACGTCAGAATGACGTCAGATCGACGTCGATCTGACGTCATTTTGACGTCATGTGCCCGCTGGGTAGGCAATAATAGCGATCAAAACTGATTTTGTCATTCATTAAGATTCTTAAACCTTGGACTGAGTGTTCAGTTTCAACACTTCCTTCTGGACCTAGCGAATGTTCAATTTTCATACCTATTATAACAAATTTTGTGAGTGTTTGAAAATTTACTACAACGAATGAGCTGCCTCGTGGGAAAACCAACTGTGATATGCGAAACCAAAGACGCAGATCAGCTTCGCAGTAACTGCGAAGCTGATCAGCGCCTTTGCTTTCGCTACTTGGATAGTACAGTTCCTCTTCTACTTAAAACCGAAATTTCAAGCTTCTAGCTCTCTTCTTTGAATGTGCAGCCTGATTTGTGTCAGACCTGTTCGGAAACCACATTGTTGGTTTTCCCTCGAGGTGGCTCAAATATTTATCCCTTACCAAGGCCGCCTTTTTGCTGCATGCTGACACTAATGTTCACATTACTGACTGGTATGGTAACACTACCTCCCGGGGCAGAGACTGTCTTCACCAGGGTGGCTTGAGAGCCTGACACAGTACCCAGAGTCTGACCAACCTGCTGTACTGGTGTGGCAATAATCTGGGTCGTCTGCAACTGTTGAAAATATGGATTATGTTTGTATTGAGGTTTAACATCCCAGTCATCAATTTTTTCAATCCTGTCAGGATGGGGACACCGCTCAGTATATACTCTGGGGAGTTAATGTGTCTTGCTCAAGGACACAACACCGAGTCCCTAGTGAAGATCTAACCCCAGACTTCTCGATTTTGAGTCTGATGCTCTACCACCAGGCCACCACGTTCCCCTGATAATAAATTGTTACTTTATACATGTAATAATTCACTATCAACATTTTTGCTTGTTTTGTTTTGTTGCTTAACCTCCCAGCAAAAAAAGCTACGGTCATGTTAAGATGTTGGCTCATTTTTGAAGTCAAGCTTATTTTGTGGTTTCTGATACTGAGGCATACGTGAGCCTTTACTGAGGTTAAGCCTGGGGTCCTATTATGGGACACGGGCAAACAGCATAGCCCCAGATCTGAATTAAACATTCAGTATTACCTGTCCTGCCTGAGCATGGTGCTGTATCTGGGCGACCGACGTCCCCGCGACCTGTTGACCTGCCGGCACCTGACCTAGTTTCTGCTGCTGGGCCAACTGTTGTTGTTTCAGTCTTGTCAGTTCCTCTGTGGTCAAAGGTCGGGTCAAGGTTGTTACTGGAGTGGTCTTCAGCTGACCTGGTTTTACTGGCTGTAATCAAGCAATAAGAAATATTGGACTAATAGACAGATTTAATACTGTAAGTTTGGATATGTTCACCAGAATCTTCTTTTCGCAAATATCCACAAATTTACTGTTTCACAAAAAAGGGTCTTGCTAATAAAAATCACTTTAAGCCATAAAGACTACACAAACACACATTTGCTAATTCAAGACCATACCAACAAATCAGAAACAGAAAATTTACAAAATAAAAGTCCGACAAAAATTTCTGAATGAACAATTATATTGACTTCCTGACTGAGACTTAAGATTTATATGAGGACAAATAGTGAATATTGAAATCTGTTTATGATAAGTCATAATTTAAGGACATAGAGGATATTTGCTTTTTTATGGTGAATACCAAATATATTTCATTGAGTGAGTTGAAAGCATCAGATTTTTCACGAGTGTGCAGCACGAGTGAAAATTCTGATGTTTTCAACTCACGAGTTCACATATATTTGGTATTCACAAAAAAAAAGCAAATATTCTTTTTATTTTATACTTTAAACTGAAAAAAGTAGTTCCTCTTCTACAGTGAAGATATAAAGGCTGATATCAGCGCCTTTGTTTTCGCTCCATAGATAGTGCAATACCTTTTCTTGAATCCGAAATTTCAAGGTTCTAGCCTGCTCCTGAGATTGTACAGTCCGGTTTGTGTCAGACCAGGTTGGAAACCCAAATTTACAAATCTATTTGTCATTATTGCTGCACAATACCTGTGGCATACTAGTGACAAGCTGTTGAGCAATCACCTTCTGTCCACCTTGAATCACCGAACCTTTCAACTGACGAAACTGCTGCTGTTTCAACTGATCAGGCTGAAAAACAAACCATTTTAATACTTTTAAAGCAAATGACTAATCTATGGTTCCTTTTAAAATTCATATCATCTAGATGTGTTCCTCTATTCAGCTGCATTCAATATTTGAGCCGCCTCGTGGGAAAACCAACAATGTGGTTTCCGAACTGGTCCGACACAAGCCAGGCTGTACATTCACAGAATAAAGCTAGAAGCTTGAAACTTTGGATATAAGTAGAAGAGGAATTGTACTATCCGAGTGGCGAAAACAAAGGCGCTGATCAGCTTCGCGGTTACCGCGAAGCTGATCTGCGCCTTTGTTTTCCCCTATGCAGATTGTTGTTTTTCCCATGGGGTGGCTCATATGTAGTCCAGCAGAGTTCATAAACTTGACAATAATCACACAGCTATCAGACAGGAAAACCATCAAATCAGCGCATAACAGAAACATGAATTTCATGGGCAATTTATCAATATCAAACTCAAGTTTTTTGTTGTTTTTTTTTTTGTTTTTTTTTGATGTTTTGTTTTTAAAATCTATATAAAACTGTTTTTAGCTCACCTGAGCCGTAAGGCTCACAAGGTGAGCTTATAGTATACCCATGCTCCGTCGTCCGTCCGTCCGTCGTCCACCATTTTCAAAGATCTTCTCCTCTGAAACCGCTTGGCCAATCAAAGCCAAATTTTACATGAAGCATCTATGGGAAGGGGGAACCAATGTGTATATAAATAATCCAGGTCACATGACCAAGATGGCCGCCATGCCCATATATGGTAAAAACCCTTCAAAAATCTTCTTCTCCGGAACCACTGGACCGATTTCAACCAAACTTGGCATGAAGCATTAATGGCTCAAGCACTACAATGTGTATATAAATCATGACCCTATGATGACCTTGACTTATTTTACGGCAAGGTCAACATAGGTCGCGAATGCATTTGAATGGGAAAAATTGTTAAATTGTCATTTAAAGGAAAAATCTTGCAGAAAATGAGCAGTAGGACTGAATATTAATGATTCTGAAAAAAATTGGGCACCAGGGGCTCATCTGCCCCCACCCCGGGGCAATATACATGTATATCTCCATAATATTCAAACATCTTCTCCTCTGAAACCGCTTGGCCAATCAAAGCGAAAATTTATGTGAAGCATCAATAGGAAGGGGTAACAAATATGTATATAAAAAATCCAGGTCACATGACCAAGATGGCCGCCATGCCCATATATGGTAAAAAACCGTTCAAAAATCTTCTTCTCCAGAACCGGTTGACCGATTTCAACGAAACTTGGCACGAAGCATCGATGGCTCAAGCACTACAATGTGTATATAAATCATGACCCTGTGATGACCTTGACCTATTTTACGGGAAGGTCAACATAGGTCACCAATGCATTTGAATGGGGAAAACTTTTAAAATGTCATTTAAAGTGAAAGTCTTGCAGGAAATGGGCAGTAGGACTGGATATTAATGATTCTGAAAAAAATTGGACCCCAGGGGCTCATGTGCCCCCACCCCGGGGCAATATACATGTATATTGCCATAATATTCAAACTTCTTCTCCTCTGAAACCGCTTGGCCAAACAAAGCCAAATTTTAAGTGAAGCATCTATAGAATGGGGGAATCAATGTGTATATAAATAATCTAGGTCACATGACCAAGATGGCCGCCATGCCCATATATGGTAAAAACCCATCAAAAATCATCTTCTCTGAAACCAATAGACTGATTTCAAGGAAACTTGGCGTGAGGCATCGATGGCTAAAGTACTCCAATGTATATATAAATCATGACCCTGTGATGACCTTGACCAAGTTTATGGCAAGGTCAACATGGGTTGCCTGTGCATCTGAATTGGGAAAACTGTTAAAATGTCATTTGAAGGAAAAACCAACAGGAAATTGGCAAATGGACAGAATATTGAAGATTCTGAAAAAAGAAAATGACCCAAGGGCTTATCTGCCCCTGCACTGGAGTTAAATACCATAATATTCAAACATGTTTATTGGTATATGCAGCTGATCTCAGGTGAGCGTTTACAGGACCATTGGTCCTCTGGTTTTTTTTTTGTTGTTGTTTTTTTTATGTGGGAATTATGTTAGGCAAAAAGACTTGCGTTGGAGTGTCCATCCATTCATCAGTGCTTCGTTTCTGCTATCTTGAGCATTTATTGACCAATTTTCTTAAACCAGATACAAAGTATTGAACTTGCAACTTACACTGACAAGAGTTAACCTCTGCATGGTTCTCAGTTGTTGTTGCTGTAAGGCTTGTTGTTGTTTCTGTTGACTCAGCATGGTCTGACTGCGTAACAACTGGTACTGCTGGGGGGTCAGAGTTTTACCTGCCGCCTGCAGTTGTTGTTGTACTGTAGCTGAAACATTAAGACATAAGAACTCAGCATGGTCTGACTGAGTAACAACTGGTACTGCTGGGGGGTCAGAGTTTTACCTGCTGCCTGCAGTTGTTGTTGTACTGTGGCTGAAACATTAAGACATAAGAACTCAGCATGGTCTGACTGCGTAACAACTGGTACTGCTGGGGGGTCAGAGTTTTACCTGCTGCCTGCAGTTGTTGTTGTACTGTAGCTGAAACATTAAGACTGAAGAACTCAGCATGGTCTGACTGAGTAACAACTGGTACTGCTGGGGGGTCAGAGTTTTACCTGCCGCCTGCAGTTGTTGTTGTACTGTGGCTGAAACATTAAGACACAAGAACTCAGCATGGTCTGACTGCGTAACAACTGGTATTGCTGGGGGGTCAGAGTTTTACCTGCTGCCTGCAGTTGTTGTTGTACTGTAGCTGAAACATTAAGACACAAGAACTCAGCACGGTCTGACTGAGTAACAACTGGTACTGCTGGAGGATCAGAGTTTTACCTGCCGCCTGCAGTTGTTGTTGTACTGTAGCTGAAACATTAAGACACAAGAACTCAGCATGGTCCGACTGCGTAACAACTGGTACTGCTGGGGGGTCAGAGTTTTACCTGCCGCCTGCAGTTGTTGTTGTTCTGTAGCTGAAACATTATGACAGAAGAACTCAGCATGGTCTGACTGAGCAACAACTGGTACTGCTGGGGGGTCAGAGTTTTACCTGCCACCTGCAGTTGTTGTTGTACAGTGGCTGAAACATTAAGACAGACGAACTCAGCATGGTCTGACTGCGTAACAACTGGTACTGCTGGGGGGTCAGAGTTTTACCTGCCGCCTGCAGTTGTTGTTGTACTGTGGCTGAAACATTAAGACATAAGAACTCAGCATGGTCTGACTGAGTAACAACTGGTACTGCTGGGGGGTCAGAGTTTTACCTGCCGCCTGCAGTTGTTGTTGTACTGTGGCTGAAACATTAAGACATAAGAACTCAGCATGGTCTGACTGCGTAACAACTGGTACTGCTGGGGGGTCAGAGTTTTACCTGCCGCCTGCAGTTGTTGTTGTACTGTGGCTGAAACATTAAGACATAAGAACTCAGCATGGTCTGACTGCGTAACAACTGGTACTGCTGGGGGGTCAGAGTTTTACCTGCTGCCTGCAGTTGCTGTTGTACTGTGGCTGAAACATTAAGACATAAGAACTCAGCCTGGTCTGACTGCAAAACAACTGGTATTGCTGAGGGGTCAGAGTCTTACCTGCCACCTGCAGTTGCTGTTGTACTGTGGCTGAAACATGAAGACATAAGAACTCAGCATGGTCTGACTGCGTAACAATTGGTACTGCTGGGGGGGGGGGGGGTCAGAGTTTTACCTGCCATCTGCAGTTGTTGCTGTACTGTGGCTGAAACATTACTAAGAAATCAGCATGGTCTGACTGTGTAACAACTGGTACTGCTGGGGGGTCAGAGTTTTACCTGCCATCTGCAGTTGTTGCTGTACTGTGGCTGAAACATTTACTAAGAACTCAGCATGGTCTGACTGTGTAACAACTGGTACTGCTGGGGGGGTCAGAGTTTTACCTGCTGCCTGCAGTTGTTGCTGTACTGTGGCTGAAACATTACTAAGAACTCAGCATGGTCTGACTGTGTAACAACTGGTACTGCTGGGGGGGTCAGAGTTTTACCAGCTGCCTGCAGTTGTTGCTGTACTGTGGCATAAACATTAAGACATAAGAAGAACTCTGCATGGTCTAACTGCGTAACAACTGTTACTGCTGAGGGGTCAGTTTTACCAGCTGCCTGCAGTTGTTGCTTTACTGTGGCTGAAAGTTAACATTTTCTATATGCCGCTCTATAATATTGAAATTATTTTCTCTCGTGTTTATTCATTTTTTTGTTTACAATTTTAGTTAATGCTTTATGTTCACCGTCCACATCCAAGGTCTATCAAGATCGTTAATTGACTTTACATTCTCTAAATGGCTGATTACAAGTACTAAATGCTTATTTCTTTCACCGCTAACTGTCAAAGGTTCTCTTATCAAATGAAGATTGATAATGTTTGCAGGATTATTTCCATGACCAAATGTACCATCATGGAGATCAATCTTGGGTCACATTCAAAAAATCGGACATGCTACCAGTTGGGCTACTTCTCCTGGTCCTTTAGTGTATTTCTTTTTAACGAAAAAATTGTTAATTTTGCAATTTTGAAAACCAAAATATTAAAATCAGAATTGGCTTCAACCCCACAAGTTTGCTGATAAATGACCAAATGTGTACCCACCTCCACTAGCGAGAGTAGTTGCCGCCGAGATCCTCTGTGCCAGTTGTACCTGGGTCAAACCGGTTGTCACAGTGGTTGTGCCTGTCTGCAACTGGGCTCGCACCTGGGACGTTGCCACGGGAACAGTTGCCGTGAGACCACTGCTGATCTCCTGGATAGGGGTCTTGGTTCTCACGGCTGTCTGGATAGGTGGAACACCGGTCACTGTCTGTAATGTGAAAAAATTCTAAAAATTTTCTTCAAATATTGGACACTTTAAATCTTAGCAGAACCAGCTCTTAAACTGGGACTACAAAATTTGCATTTTAAGATGAGGTACAGAGAATGGACTCAAAATAGCGAAGTCCAATAAAGGAGAACTAAAATGACATTGTCGATATACAGTACAACCTCATTATAACGCTATGTTTGGGGTCCAAAGAAACAGACCGTGTTATATGTGAACCGTGTTATAATGAGGTTATTTGCTATATGCATTGTAGGAAAATAGTAATTTGGGAGCCATGTCATGGCCGTGTTATATTGGAAACCGTGTTATAACGAGGCACGTTATAATGAGGTTGGACTGTATTTCCAAGGACAAATTAGCCAATCACATCTGTTGTCATGGTGATCAATGTTGCCATGGTGACCAATGTTAGCATTTGATTTTGATTTTCTTTGTTCCTGTCAACATTAAAGTCATGTCAGGACAGAGCAAATGGTTCCTGGGTACTTAGCCTATACTATTGGGAGTAAACGTGTCTTCTTGACAGAAAAGGCAGTACTACTACAGATATTTACCAGTACAGTAGCAGTAGAAGAAACAGTTCCAATGGTTGCTAGTTGTGGAGCTGTCACTCCCGATGTCACGGCAACCAGAGTTGCCGTGGAGACCAGGGGTGGTGTTATCGTTGCTATCTGCTGTGGTCGCTGGGTCACAGTTGCTGCTGACGTAACTGCAGCTTGGTCTGTATTCTGGGCCTGTTAAATATCAAATACCTTAGTGTAACCCATTTTTAAACCTATCCCTTCTTTAACTTATACAAAGAAATAACCAGTCTCTAATCTACCCATCTCTAAGAATGTTGCAACCATTCTATGGCAAATGTTCACCTTAAAATGGAAAATTTGTTTTTCACTACACTTCAATTCCTCTTTTACTTATATCCAAAATTTCAAGCTTCGTGACCGTACAGGCTAATTAGTGTCAGAACAGGTTGGAGCCCCATGAAGACCAGTTGTCCTGCTTTATGACTCAAATAATGATAACAAACCGCTGCAGCTGCCGCCTGCTGTTGCTGATTCTGTTTCTTCTCTCTCTGTATTCTCTGAGCCCTGATCTCCGCCACCTGCATCGGGTTGAGGGGGTGATCGTACTGTATACTGTTCTCTTGTAGCACACTCGCATGCTTGGGGTTCTTCTGTGTAGGGTTGACCAGGGTCTGTCTCATGGTCGGGGGACGTTTGGTGGCGATGCCCTTCACCGAGTCGAACCTCAGGGAGTACAGCAGGGTGACACCATTGTTACTATCCTGGCCGTGAATCTGGCTTGTTTTCATTGGTCGGTTATTTTTAGTCTGAAAGGGGAAAATAATAGTATAACCAAGAAAGCAAAACAGATACACCACAAAGGAAGCTCTGAAGACAAAATTGATTCATACAACACGATGTAGAGTGGTGTGTTTGCTATGACATTGCTAAGTCACAAAGACAGTAAAATAACCTCAAGCGTATAAAAAGTCTTTCTTTTCATGTCACATGTCCATAACATGTAGATGCATCATGTTTCGAATTCACAAGAAATGTTTCAAATTCACAAGAAATGAAACCATAAATAAAATACTGAAAATGATTTTGTGTTCAATCATTTTCTTACCCTTTCAGGTAACTATTACAGTTCAAACTGTACAGTAAAAAGTCACTTACAGTCATCTTGTAAATTCCTTTGGTCTTTTTCTGTTTCCGTGGGGTTATATCATACATTATTCTTCCCTCCTCTCGTGGTATTATGACATTCTCATAGCGGAGTCGGCACTGTTTCGGAGACCTGTACACCCTGCTACAGCTGTTGACCACATCAGCCACCATATCCCAGTTGGGGGTGTGGGCAGGGGAAACAATCATCAGGTTCAAAGGTACATCAAACAGACTTTGAACAGCCTGAAAAGTAAGGACTTGTTAAATATACGTTACTTTTTTCTTTTATTTTAAATTATTTATTCCAATAAAACCAAAATCAATTTTTTTTAGTTCCAACAGAATTCTCTGTTTAAGTAGTGTATTTGTTTGTTTGTTTGATTGATTTGTGAGTTAATGTCCCAGTCCACAATTTTTCAGTGATGTCGGGACAGAGCCAAGGCTTCCTGGGAATTTACCCATACTATGAGTTAATGAGTCATGCTCAAGAACCAGCCCAGTGCCAGTGAGTGAAGTTCCAAACCAGGACCTCTTGATTCATAGTTTGATGCTAAACCACTAGGTCACCCCGCTCCCCTAGTGTATTTGCATAGGGTCTGAAGAAGAACCAGAGGACCATTGGTCCTGAGAACGCTCACCTGAAGCCTGATCTTGGAGTATTAAGTCATCATGAAATGACCTTGACCTTGAATACTCACACACCTTTATTGACTTCATAAGTTGTCTGCATCTGCAAAGTTTCAGGTCTCAGGCTGCAATAGTTTCCAAACCCAGTGATTTCTGAGAAAACCATAATTTTAATTTTGATATTTAAATGACCTTGGGCCAAGGTCAAGACATGCATCTAGCAACTTTCAGGTCTCAGGCTGCAACAGTTTGTTTTCGCCTTTTCCCATGTGAAAGCCTATGTTTCCAAAATTGACCTTGCCGTAAAATAAGTCAAGGTCATCATAGGGTTATCATTTCAACAAACTATGATGGGCTGGAGTCCCAAATGCTACTTACCAAGTTTCATGAAAATTGGCCTGCCGGTTCTGGAGAAGAAAATTTTTGAAAGGTTTTTACCATATATGGGCGTGGCGGCCATCTTGGTCATGTGACCTGGATTTTGCGATCAAAATTTCTTCTCCCCTACCCATGGATGCTCCACATAAAATTTCACTTTGATTTGCCAAGCAGTTTCAGAGAAGAAGATCTTTGAAAAGTGTGTATGGACAACAGACTGGCCAAGTTCAAGAGATGACCTTGACCTATATTAATCACATACCTTCATCTACTCCATTAGTTGTTTGCATCTACCACTTTTCAGGCCTCAGGCTGCAATAATTTTTAAAAAATCCATAGTTTTCACTTCTTCCTATGTAAAAGCCTATGTTTCCAAATTTGACCTTGCCGTAAAATAGGTCAAGGTCATCAAAGGGTCATCATTTTATCAAACTATGATGGACTGAGGTCCCCAATGCTACATACAAAGTTTCGTGGAAATCAGCCCACCGGTTCTGGAGAAGAAGATTTTTGAGTGGTTTTTACCATATATGGGCGTGGCGGCCATCTTGGTCATGTGACCTGGATTTCGCAATCAAACTTTCGTCTCCCCTACCCATGGATGCTCCACATAAAATTTCACTTTGATTGGCCGCGCAATTTCAGAGAAGAAGATCTTTGAAAACTGTGTATGGACAACAGACTGGCCAAGGTCAAGAGATGACCTTGACCTATATTAATCACATACCTTCATCTACTCCATTAGTTGTTTGCATCTACCACTTTTCAGGCCTCAGGCTGCAACAGTTTTCAAAAAATCCATAGTTTTCACTTTTTCCTATGTAAAAGCCTATGTTTCCAAATTTGACCTTGCCGTAAAATATGTCAAGGTCATCCAAGGGTCATCATTTTATCAAACTATGATGGGCTGAGGTCCTCAATGCTACATACCAAGTTTCGTGGAAATCCGCCAGCCAGTTCTGGAGAAGATTTTTGAGTGGTTTTTACCATATATGGGCGTGGCGGCCATCTTGGTCATGTGACCTGGATTTCGCGATCAAACTTTCGTCTCCCCTACCCATGGATGCTCCACATAAAATTTCACTTCGATTGGCCAAGCAGTTTCAGAGAAGAAGATCTTTGAAAAGTGTGTATGGACAGCAGACTGGCCAAGGTCAAGAGATGACCTTGACCTATATTAATCACATACCTTCATCTACTCCATTAGTTGTTTGCATCTACCACTTTTCAGGCCTCAGGCTGCAACAGTTTTCAAAAAATTCCATAGTTTTCACTTTTTCTATGTAAAAGCCTATGTTTCCAAATTTGACCTTGCCGTAAAATAGGTCAAGGTCATCCAAGGGTCATCATTTTATCAAACTATGATGGGCTGAGGTCCTTGATGCTACATACCAAGTTTCGTGGAAATCGGCCCACCGGTTCTGGAGAAGAAGATTTTTGAAAGGTTTTTACCATATATGGGCATGGCGGCCATCTTGGTCATGTGACCTGGATTTCGCGATCAAACTTTCGTCTCCCCTACCCATGGATGCTCCACATAAAATTTCACTTCGATTGGCCAAGCAGTTTCAGAGAAGAAGATCTTTGAAAAGTGTGTATGGACAGCAGACTGGCCAAGGTCAAGAGATGACCTTGACCTATATTAATCACATACCTTCATCTACTCCATTAGTTGTTTGCATCTACCACTTTTCAGGCCTCAGGCTGCAACAGTTTTCAAAAAATTCCATAGTTTTCACTTTTTCTATGTAAAAGCCTATGTTTCCAAATTTGACCTTGCCGTAAAATAGGTCAAGGTCATCCAAGGGTAATCATTTTATCAAACTATGATGGGCTGAGGTCCTTGATGCTACATACCAAGTTTCGTGGAAATCGGCCCACCGGTTCTGGAGAAGAAGATTTTTGAAAGGTTTTTACCATATATGGGCATGGCGGCCATCTTGGTCATGTGACCTGGATTTCGCGATCAAACTTTCGTCTCCCCTACCCATGGATGCTCCACATAAAATTTCACTTTGATTGGCCGCGCAGTTTCAGAGAAGAAGATCTTCGTAAAGTGTGTATGGACAACAGACTGGCCAAGGTCAAGAGATTGCCAAGGTCAAGAGATGACCTTGACCTATATTAATCACATACCTTCATCTACTCCATTAGTTGTTTGCATCTACCACTTTTCAGGCCTCAAGCTGCAATAGTTTTCAAAAAATCCATAGTTTTCACTTTTTCCAATGTAAAAGCCTATGTTTCCAAATTTGACCTTGCCGTAAAATAGGTCAAGGTCATCCAAGGGTCATCATTTTATCAAACTATGATGGGCTGAGGTCCTTGATGCTACATACCAAGTTTCGTGAAAATCGGCCCACCGATTCTGGAGAAGAAGATTTTTGAGTGGTTTTCACCATATATGGGCGTGGCGGCCATCTTGGTCATATGCCATGGATTTCGCTATCAAACTGTCGTCTCCCCTACCCATGGATGCTCCACATAAAATTTCACTTTGATTGGCCAAGCAGTTTCAGAGAAGAAGATCTTTGAAAAGTGTGTATGGACAACAGACTGGCCAAGGTCAAGAGATGACCTTGACCTATATTAATCACATACCTTCATCTACTCCATTAGTTGTTTGCATCTACCACTTTTCAGGCCTCAAGCTGCAACAGTTTTCAAACCAGAGGACCATTGGTCCTGAGAACGCTCACCTGAAGCCTGATCCTGCAGTATTAAGTCATCATGAAATGACCTTGACCTTCAATACTCACACACCTTTATTGAACTCATAAGTTGTCTGCATCTGCAAAGTTTCAGGTCTCAGGCTGCAATAGTTTTCAAACCCAGTGATTTATGAGAAAACCATAATTTTAATTTTGATATTTAAATGACTTTGGGTCAAGGTCAAGAAATGACCTTGGCCTTCATTAATTACTTACCTTCATTGACTCCATTGGTTGTCTGCATCTAGCAACTTCCAGGTGTCAGACTGCAACCGTTTCCAAAGTATCCAATGTTTTCGCCTTTTCCCATGTAAAAGCCTACGTTTCCAAAAATTGACCTTGCCGTAAAATAGGTCAAGGTCATCCTATGGTCATCATTTGATCAAATTATGATGGGCTGGAGTCCCAAATGCTACATACCAAGTTTTGCGAAAATTGGCCTGCCGGTTCTGGAGAAGAAAATTTTTGAGTGTTTTTACCATATATGGGCGTGGCGGCCATCTTGGTACTGTGACCTGGATTTCGCGATCAAACTTTCGTCTCCCCTACCCATGGATGCTCCACATAAAATTTCACTTTGATTGGCCCAGCAGTTTCAGAGAAGAAGACCTTTGAAAAGTGTGTATGGACGACAGACTGGCCAAGGTCAAGAGATGACCTTGACCTATATTACTCACATACCTTCATCTACTCCATTACTTGTTTGCGTCTACCACTTTTCAGGCATCAGGCTGCAATAGTTTTCAAAAAATCCATAGTTTTCACTTTTTCCCATGTTAAAGCCCATGTTTCCAAAATTGACCTTGCCATAAATTAGGTCATGGTCATCCTAGGGTCATCATTTTATCAAACTACGATTGGGCTGGAGTCCCAAATGCTACATACCAAGTTTCATGAAAATCGGCCTGCCGGTTCTGGAGAAGAAGATTTTTGAGTGGTTTTTACCATATATGGGCGTGGCAGCCATCTTGGTCATGTGACCTGGATTTCGCGATCAAACTTTCGTCTCCCCTAACCATGGATGCTCCACATAAAATTTCACTTTGATTGGCCCAGCAGTTTCAGAGGAGAAGATCTTTGAAAAGTGTGAATGGACGACAGACTGGCCAAGGTCAAGAGATGACCTTGACCTAAATTAATCACATACCTTCATCTACTCAATTAGTTGTTTGCATCTACCACTTTTCAGGCATCAGGCTGCAATAGTTTTCAAAAAATCCATAGTTTTCACATTTTCCCATGTAAAAGCCTATGTTTCAAAATTTGACCTTGCCGTAAAATAGGTCAAGGTCATCCAAGGGTCATCATTTTATCAAACTATGATGGGCTGAAGTCCCCAATGCTACATACCAAGTTTCATGAAAATCGGCCTGCCGGTTCTGGAGAAGAAGATTTTTGAGTGGTTTTTACCATATATGGGCGTGGCAGCCATCTTGGTCACGTGACCTGGATTTCGCGATCAAACTTTTGTCTCCCCTACCCATGGATGCTCCACATAAAATTTCACTTTGATTGGCCCAGCAGTTTCAGAGAAGAAGATCTTTGAAAAGTGTGTATGGACGACAGACTGGCCAAGGTCAAGATATGACCTTGACCTACATTAATCACATACCTTTATCTACTCCATTAGTTGTTTGCATCTACCACTTTTCAGGCATCAGGCTGCAATAGTTTTCAAAAAATCCATAGTTTTCACTTTTTCCCATGTTAAAGCCTATGTTTCCAAAATTGACCTTGCCGTAAATTAGGTCAAGGTCATCCTAGGGTCATCATTTTATCAAACTATGATGGGCTGGAGTCCCAAATGCTACATACCAAGTTTCATGAAAATCGGCCTGCCGGTTCTGGAGAAGAAGATGTTTGAGTGGTTTTTACCATATATGGAGGTGGCGGCCATCTTGGTCATGTGACCTGGATTTCGCGATCAAACTTTTGTCTCCCCTACCCATGGATGCTCCAAATAAAATTTCACTTTGATTGGCCAAGCAGTTTCAGAGAAGAAGATCTTTGAAAAGTGTGTATGGACAACAGACTGGCCAAGGTCAAGAGATGACCTTGACCTATATTAATCACATACCTTCATCTACTCCATTAGTTGTTTGCATCTACCACTTTTCAGGCCTCAGGCTGCAATAGTTTTCAAAAAATCCATAGTTTTCACTTTTTCCTATGTAAAAGCCTATGTTTCCAAATTTGACCTTGCCGTAAAATAGGTCAAGGTCATCCAAGGGTCATCATTTTATCAAACTATGATGGGCTGAAGTCCCCGATGCTACATGCCAAGTTTCGTGGAAATCGGCCCACCGGTTCTGGAGAAGAAGATTTTTGAAGGGTTTTTACCATATATGGGCGTGGCGGCCATCTTGGTCATGTGACCTGGATTTCGCGATCAAACTTGCAATGCCACTACCCAAGGAGGCTCCACATAAAATTTCAACTAGATCGGCCAAGCCGTTTCAGAGAAGAAGATCTTTGAAATTGTGGACGACGACGGACGACGGACGGACGCCGGATCATGGCTATCCTATTAGCTCACCTTGTGAGCCTTCGGCTCAGGTGAGCTAAAAATCCATAGTTTTCACTTTTTCCTATGTAAAAGCCTATGTTTCCAAATTTGACCTTGCCGTAAAATAGGTCAAGGTCATCCAAGGGTCATCATTTTATCAAACTACGATGGGCTGAGGTCCTTGATGCTACATACCAAGTTTCGTGGAAATCGGCCCATTCTGGAGAAGAAGATTTTTGAGTGGTTTTCACCATATATGGGCGTGGCGGCCATCTTGGTCATATGACCTGGATTTCGCTATCAAACTGTCGTCTCCCCTACCCATGGATGCTCCACATAAAATTTCACTTTGATTGGCCAAGCAGTTTCAGAGAAGAAGATCTTTGAAAACTGTGTATGGACAACAGACTGGCCAAGGTCAAGAGATGACCTTGACCTAAGTTAATCACATACCTTCATCTACTCCATTAGTTGTTTGCATCTACCACTTTTCAGGCCTCAGGCTGCAATAATTTTAAAAAAATCCATAGTTTTCACTTTTTCCCATGTAAAAGCCTATGTTTCCAAATATGACCTTGCCGTAAAATAGATCAAGGTCATCCAAGGGTCATCATTTTATCAAACTATGATGGGCTGAAGTCCCCAATGCTACATACCAAGTTTCGTGGAAATCGGCCAGCCGGTTCTGGAGAAGAAGATTTTTGAGTGGTTTTTACCATATATGGGCGTGGCGGCCATCTTGGTCATGTGACATGGATTTCGCAATCAAACTTTCGTCTCCCCTACCCATGGATGCTCCACATAAAATTTCACTTTGATTGGCCAAGCAGTTTCAGAGAAGGAGATCTTTGAAAAGTGTGTATGGACAACAGACTGACCAAGGTCAAGAGATGACCTTGACCTAAATTAATCACATACCTTCATCTACTCCATTAGTTGTTTGCATCTACCACTTTTCAGGCCTCAGGCTGCAATAGTTTTCAAAAAATCCATAGTTTTCACTTTTTCCCATGTAAAAGCCTATGTTTCCAAATTTGACCTTGCCGTAAAATAGGTCAAGGTCATCCAAGGGTCATCATTTTATCAAACTATGATGGGCTGAAGTCCCCGATGCTACATACCAAGTTTCGTGGAAATCGGCCCACCGGTTCTGGAGAAGAAGATTTTTGAGCGGTTTTTACCATATATGGGTGTGGCTGCCATCTTGGTCATGTGACCTGGATTTCGCGATCAAACTTGAAATGCCACTGCCAGGAGGCTCAACATAAAATTTCAACTAGATCGGCCAAGCGGTTTCAGAGAAGAAGATCTTTGAAATTGTGGACGACGGACGGACGACGGACGAAGGACGGACGGACGCCGGATCATGGCCATCCTATAAGCTCACCTTGTGAGCCTTCGGCTCAGGTGAGCTAAAAATCCATAGTTTTCACTTTTTCCCATGTTAAAGCCTATGTTTCCAAAATTGACCTTGCCGTAAATTAGGTCAAGGTCATCCAAGGGTCATCATTTTATCAAACTATGAAGGGATGGAGTCCCAAATGCTACATACCAAGTTTCGTGAAAATCGGCCTGCCGGTTCTGGAGAAGAAGATTTTTGAGTGGTTTTTACCATATATGGGCGTGGCGGCCATCTTGGTCATGTGACCTGGATTTCGCGATCAAACTTGAAATGCCACTACCCAAGGAGGCTCCACATAAAATTTAAACTAGATCGGCCAAGCGGTTTCAGAGAAGAAGATCTTTGAAATTGTGGACGACGGACGACGGACGGACGCCGGAGCATGGGTATACTATAAGCTCACCTGTGAGCCTTCGGCTCAGGTGAGCTAAAAACATTTAAATTTCTTGTACCTGCAATAATGCCCAGTCTTCATGTATCAACCATTCAGGATGGTCTGGTGCTGCCTCCATGATAGGTTTAGCCGGCATGGACGGCATTGGGCGGTACAGCTTCAGTTGACCTTGCTTCAGTTTCTGTATCTTGGCATCTCGTCTCAATTTCAGGAGCTGGGCAGTGGGGCGATCAAACAGAGACCTCGGTACGCGCGGCTGTTCCTGACGCTTCTGTTTCTGTGTTCTCGCTGTGAAGAAAAAAAAAATCACATTTTTTAAATAGAGGGTATTCGTGATAGCTGTGGTATATTGTTTGGTTTGGTTTTGGTTTAACATCACAGTCAACAATTTTTCTGTCATGTCAGGATAGAGCCACTGCTTCCTGGGTATTAGCCAGTACTGTGAGAAGCTTAGTGTCTTGCTCATGGACAATTCAAAGCAGAGAAAGGAAAAGAACAATACATCAGGAAAACAAGTCTGTGAAATAAATACCCCCTTAAACTCCACTTTTAAATAGCAAAACTGGGGTTTGCAGGGGTATACCTATTTTTCTTATTTTTGCTCCAAAACATAGATTGTGGGTACTCATTAGAACCGTCTCAGCGAGGCAGTTCTAACGTGTACCCACAATCTATGTTCTGAAAAAATATCAAAATTTTTCAGCTGAAAATTTTCAATTTTTTTAAGCTCGAAAAATCTCTGTATATTGCATGGGCATGTTTTCGTAATGACAGTTTTGTAATAGAGGGCATTTGTGATAGCTTTTGTATAAGCATGCTATAACTGCTTGAGTGAGAACGTAGAAATATCGCTTCTGTGATGCTTTATTATCTGTACTGACATTTTTATTGTGTTTAAGTTCAATTTAAATCAGCCACTTCACAGATGTAGTTTTTTTGTTTTCCTTAATCACACAGTCAACAGCTACAGTCATACACGAGATGGAACATGTGAAAATCAGATTTTTGCATATGCAAATACAAAGGCGCAGATCATCAGCTGTGCAGCGACTACACAGCTGACCAGCGCCTTTGTCTTTGCCACACACCCTTTGGGCGGTTCGTCTTTATTACGTCAGGATGAATATTTGTCACCTAGATGACAGGCATGTACCAGCTGAGTATCAAACTTACAATCTCTAGATTGCAAGCAAATACGCTGTCCACCTTGTCGATTACACTACCGTGTGGTTGGTAGATACACGGTGCAATTCCTCTTCTTGTTAAATTGACATTTCAAGCTTCCAGCCGTCTTCTGAGAGTGATTGTACAGGCCGCTATGTTTCAGACGCTGAAGACCAGATTACTTGTGTTGCAGCTCATTTGGACTAAGCAGTAGCGGTATACTCACTTGTGATTGATTCGACCTTGACCTTTTTCTTCTCTTTCTTGACGTAGACCGGAGGTAGCTGGGTCTCTGGCATGATACTGGGTTCGTACAGGAAGTGCAGGGTCTTGTCGATGTAAACATCATTCTCGTCGTGTGGAGGAGTTGGAGGGGCCCAGAGCTGATGACAAGAAATCAAAACTGAGCCGCCGCATGGGAAAACCAACAATCTGCATAAGCGGAAACAAAGGCACAGACCAGCTTCGCGGTGAGCTGATCAGCGCCTTTGTTTTCCCTACACAGATAGTAGATCCCTCTTCTACTTAAATCCAAAATTTCAAGCTTCTAGCCTTTTCCTGTGACTGTACAGGCTGGTTTGTGTTGGACCTAGTCGGAACCCAAATTGTTGGTTTTCTCACGCACAGGCTCAACTATTATTTTGTAAAAAATTTTAGGCTTGTGTGCACTGCTGAAACAACATTATCGTAACAGTTTTATGTACATAATTTATTATTTTAAAAGGAGCTAGTTCCACAGACTTGTATCCACCTACAATAAACGTGCCCAGTGTCAGCTAGCGGCTCTAGTCTCATTTTACAGTAAAAGCCTTATAAGGGATAAGCTCATTCAGGAACAAAGGGAAAATAACTATTTGGTTGCCAAGACTGTAGCCATGTAAAATTTTGCTATAATGAAAAGATAGAAACACATAAAACAACAAGAGTATTAGCTGCAAAATGATGTATCTACATACAAGCGTATTACAAAGTTGGACATCCAAAAACATAACCATTTATTATGTTGCTTTCCAAGCTGTCTGGTTACTCCAAAATATCAATATTACTGAGGTTGAGATTTAGGTTGACTGTCAGATGAAAAGTGTGGAAAACAGGTTTTCTCGTCCAATGGCTCATTTATTCCACAATGTATACTTACAGGCATTTCATCATTGTCAATATCCGACAGGAACACCTGCAAACAGATCATTACACTCACTTTAATATGAGCCACCATATGAGAAAACCAACAATCTGCATAGGCGAAAACAAAGGCGCAGATCAGCTTCGCAGTAACTGCACAGCTGATCAGCACCTTTGTTTTCGCTGCACGGACAGTACAATCCTTCTTCTTCTTAGATCCGAAATTACAAGCTTCTAGCCTGCTTGTGACTGAACAGGCAGGTTTGTGTCAGACCTGGTTGGAACACAAATTGTTGGTTTTCTCAAGCACAGGGTCAGATATGTTTGAATGATGCTTTAAGTATGCGACTGAATGAAGTGTGTGATTGAATGTGTTCTGTATGTAACTGAATGTGTCTGTATGTGACTGAATGTGTTCTGTATGTGATGAACTGTCATGTTAAGTATGTGACTGGTTGAAATGTTATGTGATTGGCTGATGTGTTAAGTATATAATTGTGTTTTGTATATGATTAACTGAGGTGTTTAGTATGAGGCTGTGTTAAGAATGTGACTGACTGATGTGTAAAGTGCCTAATGTGCTAAGTGTGTGATTGACTGATGTGTTCAGTATGTAACAAAATGATGTGTTAAGTATGTGACTGACAGATATGTTACGCACATGACTGACACATGTAAAGTAGGTGACTGACAGATATGTTACGTACATGACTGACACGTTAAGTAATTGACTGACAGATATGTTACATACCTGACTGACACATGTTAAGTAGTTGACTGACAGATATGTTATGTACGTGACTGACACATGTAAAGTATGTGACTGACAGACATGTTACGTGACTTAACACATGTAAAGTATGTGACTGACAGATATGTTACTTACATGACTGACACATGTAAAGTATGTGACTGAAAGATGTTACGTACATGACTGACACATGTAAAGTATGTGACTGACAGATATGTTACATACCTGACTGACACGTAAAGTATGTGACTGAAAGATGTTACGTACATGACTGACACATGTAAAGTATGTGACTGAAAGATGTTACTTACATGACTGACACATTTTAAGTATGTGACTGAAAGATGTTACGTAGATGACTGACACATGTAAAGTATGTGACTGACAGATGTTACGTACATGACTGACACATGTAAAGTATGTGACTGACAGATGTTACGTACATGACTGACACATGTAAAGTATGTGACTGACAGATATGTTATGTACGTGACTGACACATGTAAAGTTATGTGACTGACAGATATGTTATGTACGTGACTGACACATGTTAAGTTATGTGACTGACAGATATGTTACATATGTGACTGACACATGTAATGATGTGACTGACAGATATGTTATGTACATGACTGACACATGTAAAGTAGGTGACTTACAGATGTGTTACGTACGTGACTGACACGTATTAAGTATGTGACTGACAGATATGTTGTGTGAGATGTGCTAAGTACTGATTGATGTTTTAAGAATGTGACTGATGAGTGACTTAACAACTAGGTAGATATGGAAGGAAATCTGGACAAGTTTGCATGTATCACATCAATATTCTGAATTCTAGTACCGTAAAAATTCTATTATTCTAATAAATTTAATTCTATTTAACGCCCACGCTCTAATAATTAAATGCCCATTCCCTTATTTGACTGCCGAAAAATGGCCGTTTTATCCGTGAGTTTTGGAATTCCTGGAACCTTTAATAAATGCCTACTTTAAAAATGTTGTGAAAATATCCTAAGTTTTTAAGTTGTAAATTTCAAAATATGCTGCTTTATCACACAACACACACATCTATTTTTCTTGTAGACCAAATAAATGGTCAATACACTTAAACACCCCCTTGGAACAAAAGTCATGTATGGAGTCCACCAATGATTTCAGTTCCCATATTTGAATTATTGAATGTTGCCCTAAAGTGTAGCCTCCAATAAACACCCATCACCATCTATTGTAAAGGTACTGTTTTTGTAAACGCTCAGGCATTTAATAGAATTTTTACGGTATTTAAATTCATTTTTTTTTTCTCATATTCTATAGAATTCTGTGCTAGGAATGTTTCATTTGCTTTCTACTTTGTTGCCTATTGCAGATTTTCAAATTCATTGGCCCAGAGTCCAAACATGCAAAGGGTGCACACAAACAGGCAAACAGTAAAAGTCCTTATAGTTTTCAACTTTTAGTAAAAATTTCTTTCTGTCCATTACAAGACAATTCTGCTGGGATTTATCTTCAGGTTTTCTGTTTATTGTGTCTACCACTGTGTTGTACTCATCTGATACCATTGTATTTGGTTGTGTTTGCCAGATGGCTAGATTGTTGAGAAAGAGCATGCCCTTCATATGCTTCGTAACATTTTTGTGATATTTTGTGCTGCACTTTCTTTCCCGTCTGGTGTCTGTGTTGGATTTTTTTTAATTGTACAAGTGTATCAATTCCTTTGCAATCTATTCTTGTGATTTTATTTTTTGCCAAGTTTGAGCTGTGTGGCTTGACACTTGAAATAATCTTGGTTTTATTTAGTGTCAATGTCCTTGGTAAATAGTTGAGGCAATGTCATGTTGGGCTGGTCAGTTATCCTAGACACATATTGATCCAGGGTCCGAGGTTATAAAACTTTTTTCATGCTCAGCTCAGCTGAGACTAAAATTTATCTTGCTCATAAATGTTAAAATGCATTTTAACATTTATGAGCAGGATACATTACTACTTTTGAGTTTTGAACCCGAATTTTCCACAATTTTTGACTATTTCAACATTATTTCAACATTCATGAGCAGTTGAAATTTAATGCTCAGCTGAGCTGAGCTTGAAAAAAAGTTTTATAACCTCAGGGTCAGGGCAAGCCTCCCTGCTGCAAATAAACAGTACCTAGTGTACACTTCTTTTGGACAATATTTTCTTGATTATCATTGACAAAAAAGAGTGTACACAAGATTTTCATGACCAAATCGTCAAAATAATCCGGTCTTGCTTCAGTGTAGGTCTGCATCTCATTTTCTGTGTGTTTGTGTCAAACTAAACTACAAAGGTTTTGGTGGGAGAGAATTTAAAGGTCCCAACCAACCCAAATTATTTCCTTGTTTTATTTTTCTTATCTTTTTTTTAAGCATTACATTGTGTTGTATATCACAAATGAATTTGAGTTGTTTTTAAATGCAAAATTTTGTTTCATCCAGGTGCAAAAAAATAAATCGGAGAACAATTTTCTTGAAAATTGCAAGTTTTGTAAAAACCCTGCTTTAATACACAAAGAAAATGAGACACATGATTCCACCAAAACCTTGTGGAGCTGTTTTTCTTTTAAACTGTTTCTAAAGACAAGCCATTTTATTGGTCCATTTTACAGTTAATTGTCAAGTCAAAGGGTTCAACCTGGAAATGTTTTGAATATCATCATTCATTATGAGTTACATGATAAACCAATTTCAGACCGATGGCTTGTTTTTAGATGGCATATTTGTATGACACAAAACACGGCAGAAAAATCAGATGCAAACCCAAGATAAATGTCAACATTTTTATTTTTCTTCTTGCATGGGAAAATAACAGAGAAATGATCATGTTACAATTAGCAAAATAAAGAAAAAATTTACATAAATAGGTTTTACAGGGTCACGGGAAATTTCTTTTCTTGCAAGCAAACAGAGCAGAATCATGAGAAAACTTGATTTTCACATGTGCAAAAACACAAAGGCGCAGATCAGCTGTGTAGTTACGAGCTCTGCAGTAAATGCACAGCTGATTTTCGCCATATGAATAGTACAAAACGTTTTCTTCTTAAATCCGACAATTTCAAGCTTCTGGCCTTCTTCTGTGACTGAACAGCCTAGCTTGTGTCTGACTTGGTTCAAACTCCTGAAGTTTTCATGTGTCACGGCTCATTTAATCCAGGTCACAGGAGAAACAGTTTTTTTTTCTAGCTGTGAAAAACAAAGGTGAAGATCAGCCGAACAGCACCTTTTTTTTTATCACATAAATGAGCCACGGCATGGGAAAATCAACAATCTGCTTAGGCAAAAACAAAGGCGCAGATCAGCTTAGCTTCGCAGTAACTGCGAAGCTGATCAGCGCCTTTGTTTTCGCTACATGGATAGTACAATTCCTCTACTTTCTAAATCCAAAATTTCCAGCCTCTAACCATCTTCTGTGACTGTGCAGCTCCGTTAATGTCGAACCTGGTCAGAACCTAAATTGTTGGTTTTCTCGCGCACTGGCTCAAATGTGATCATAACCTCAAGACTATAACCACTTTCTCTGGCCAAACATCTAAGTTTGTATAAGATGGATCACAAGGTTAAAATTGGTTTGCTTTGCATTTTCTTTTATTCTCAACTGAGCATAAAATTTTTCCTGCTCATAGATGTTAAAATGCAAACAATGTTACTTATTATTGGCCTTTTAACACCTATTAACATCAAAAATGACTTGCTTCGATCAAAACCTGAAATTTCAACTTATTTTGGTTATTGCATAGTATCTCTATGTGCAGTTTAAATATTCTGTTCAGCTAAGAACAAAGTTTGATAACTTAGAACATGTTTTCTGCCAATATAGCTCATTTCAACACTTTTTCTCACATACATGTACACCAACACACACAAAATGGTTAACAATGAAATGCAGCTAGATAATTCAGCTTATAAGCACCATGTTACATTATACAGACTGAAAAATGTACTATCATACAACAAACCAACCAATGATTTAATCATCAACTTTTACAACAATTTTGTTTTGTATCCAAAATTGATTCTCATATGCATATAATATATACAAAGCACTTTAGCCATTCAATCAAATGTTTACACAAAAATATCACAAATTTTTTTAACAAAGTCATTGAAGAAACAGGAACAATTTAGTAAATGCATTTGGCATATTCCAACAAACTTACAATTATGAAAAAATTATCTAGTTTCAACATTAAATGAAATTCCCAATTATGCGTGAAAAAATAAACACTCCAAATAGGATGCATAAAAAGAAAGAAAAATGTCCATACACTACAACTTCAAACCAGTTTAGAACAGTCTGAACTTTTTAAACAAAGTTTTGTATCGACAGACTCACTCTGCAGGTATACTGAGAAGACTTTTTAAAACATGGATTGAAAAATGATTTTGTTTTAATAACAAATAATACCGAACATGAAATACTAGTAAATAAGGACTCTGAATTGAGACCTAAAAATGAAGCATACATGCAATAGTACATGCTGAATTTAACTTCACCTCCAAGTTCACATAAGGCTGGTAAACTTTGACGAAATGCCTTTGTTGTTTCAGTGATATGAGCCGCCTCATGGGAAAACCAACAATCTGCATAGGCGAAAACAAAGACGCAGATCAGCTTCGCGGTAACCGCGAAGCTGATCAGCGCCTTTGTTTTCGCTAAACAGATAGTACAATCCCTCTTCTACTTATATTCAAAATTTCAAGCATCTAGCATTTTTCTGTGCTTGTGCAGCTCGATTTGTGTCAGACCTGTTCAAAAACCACATTGTTGGTTTTCCCACGAGGTGGCTCATATAATGTGATTATCAACAACCTATCTCAGTGGAGAAACAAGCCTCAAGGGTGATTGAACCAGCAACCCCTCGTAAAACATGCAATCAGTATTTTGCTCAATAATAAAATGCCATCTATTGCAACTAAATTTCAAGAGTCTCAGTCAGGCTCAATCAATAGGTAGACTGATTTCTGTGAGCGCTGGTCCAAAACCTTAACAGCCATAACAGACTGAAACAAATCATATGTATTAACATTAGACTGAATGTCAACTATCGATATCCCCATTACTCTGAGGAATCGCTACGACAGAGGTTTTCTGTTCAAGCTTTTTCACCCCTATTGCTATTTGTTCATCATTCGTGTGGTTGACATGGACCACATTGACTTGGTTAATCACTGGTTGATTAGCTGGTGTGTTGGGCTTCTCTTCTGTTATCTGAGATGTAACAGGGGATGGGGTTGATCTGACTGGCTGGGGTACCACTTGGGCTACTGAGGGCTTCACGGGCTCCTGGATCAGTTGGGGGACAGTCTGGGATAGTGTGGGTTTCAGTGACTGGGGAGCCACATCAGAGACTGTCAGCTTCATGCTCTGCTGGGTAACTTGGGGCTGTGGACTTTGGGATTGGGGAATTTGAGGTTTCAGTGTCTGTACAGCAGTAGGGGATTGTTGGGGTATGGTTGGGTGCTGCACAGCAGCTCTTCTGGTCCTAATCACTAAATTAGGGTTAGACCATGCTTGCATAGCTCCTGGGCTGTTAGGATCTGGGACTGGCTTTGCCACTAAGGGCCTGGGGCTTCCTAATCTCTGAATAGCTGGGGCAGGCTTAGCAGGCCTGACCTCTGCTGGGATGGCTGGTTTGACTCCCGGGACAACCTGGGTTATTTCTATCTCCTCATCATCCCCACCTATAATATGCACAACCTCGGGTATGGGACTAGGTGTGGCTCTACTGAGAGGGACGGACCTGGGCACCAGAGGGCGGGGAGGGGCCTGCTGACTTGGTAATCCTGCCTGGGGTCGGTGATTAAGAGTCTGAATAGGGACTCTGGGAGCTGCGGACTGACCAGGAACTCCTGTCTGCAATCTAGGATTAGGGGCTTGACCAGGGGCTCCAGCTGAACCAACACCTTTCAACATATTCAGGTTTGTTTTACTAATCCCTCCTATGGACCCAGAGACCAGGGAATTCACCAGACTTGCAGGGATTGTTACCCCTGGTGGAAGACCTTTAATGTTAATTGTGGCAACAGGGTTATCAGCTTTGGCGGGCTGGGTCCCTGCCTTACCGGGCTGGGCAGGCACAGTCCTAGCAGGCTGTTGAAGAGATGAGTGGCTTTGCTGGGGAGCTGTTTTTGTCAGCTGGGCAGGATTGGGTTTAACACTAGAGATTGGGACTGCCTGGGCCTTGCCTACAGGGCTTCCAGCCCGGAGACTAGAGGAGGCTACAAGTTTGACAATAGTGGGACTGGCAGCCCTTGTAGTAGATGAAGCTGTTATGATGGCTGGCTTGTTAACCTTAGGTTTTCCTCCATCTGGCTGTGCAGTAGCCACAGAAGAATTTATATGGGAGGCAATTATCTGTGCCACTGAGGGATTGACCCGCAATTTGGATTCAGCTTCCGAGGGCTTGTTCGCTACTGGGACTTGGGCTCTCATTATATTGGACAAGTTTGGCAAGATCTTTTGAAGGCCTAGGGAAGGCTGATCCCCACCACCAGAATGTACAGTATGGATCTTTTCAGCTTTGGAAGCAGCATTAGCCAGGCTCCTAGCTTCTATCAAATCTGCTATAGTATGACTTGGAGGTTTTCTTGGTGAGGTCAGTTTGGGGGGTGGGGGTTTCTGAACTGCTGGAGTCTGGACCTGTGGGGTCTGGACCCTAATCTGTTGGGCTGGGACCTGTTGTCCTATATTAGTGATGATCTGACTAGTTTGTGGTCGGGGTATAGTGAGACCTGCGAGCTGTTGCACAGAACCAAGATTGAGACCCGATATCTGAGTCAAGTTGCCGGTGGCAGGGGATTGCTGTACATTGACAAGTCGCTGAACAAATGTTTGACCGCCAGGGTTCTGTACAATTGGGGTAATCTGTGGGGAAAATTGAGGGTTGACAACTTGAGCCGGCTGTTGGGTCACAACCTGGGGGGTTGACTGTAACCTTAAGCCACTGAGATTTAGAGGAGTGGTGCCTCTCGTTAAATTGCCTACACTTATAGGAGAACCTTGCAGGGGCACAAAATTGTTACCCAACAACAGGCCCTGGGACATACCTTGCATTGCTTGTACTAGCACCAAGTTTTGAGGAGTAGACTGGGCTGGTACTTGGTTTGATGCTGCTGCATTCACTACTATCATTTGTCTTCCATGTTGAGTGTTGACCAGTCTTATATTACCTGAACTTAGTGGATTGGTCAACAAATTAGAGCCTTGGGCACGATTTTGTAGCAAGTTTTGAGACAATTGCTCGAAAATATTAGCCCTATCGTGGGCTGGCTTATCTTTGGGTTTCACAGGGGAGAGCTTATCAAAGATGTTCGCTCTTGCCTTGTCCGAGACACGCTTTCTGGGAGAAGAGGTAGAGTCAACATCAATGGGATTAGAACTACTGAAGCCTGGCAGTGAATTCAGGGGAGTAGCTTCAGTCGAAATCGGGGTCATAATCTGGGCAGTGCTTGGAATGATAGGGGTCAGCAGAACTTTAGGGCTACGTTTTAATGCTTTCTTAGAGGGTGGCTTGTCAGATTTCTTTCTGGGTGATTTTTTCTGGGGTTTGTTAACAGTCTCTTCTTCCTTAGTAACAGTTTCAACATCAATTTCCTCATTATTGTCATTTGTTTCTGGAACTGCCTTAATTTTACCCTTTAATTTCTTGCTTAGTTTTGATTTCAACACATTAGCTTTGTTCCCAACCTTATCACCCTTTCCTACTAGCTTTGGTGTATTCTTAGGTGTACTTTTTGGTGTAATTGACAAACGCTTCCTTCCTCTACCTTTCCCAGTATTCAGAACTGGCGTACCACCGTCCACACCACTTGTATCCAACCACTCGGCACCCACACCAGCACCAAACTCCCCATACCCTCCCACGCTTTGTCGCCCACTCTTTCTCGCCGGCGACAAGGCATCAGCCTTAGCTGCAGCAGCAGCCCGTCTAGCCTCTACGAGCATCTGTTTGTTATTTTTCTTCACCTGTTGATAAGCATCGTCCCGACTGTACGTGTACAACATCTCGTCTTCCTCAAACTCAAGGCGGCGCTCTTCTTCTTCCTTCAGGGCCTTCAGTCGGTTCAGCTCCCAGTCTTTCTTGGCATTCTCAATGTCTTCCTGTTTATAAAATAGAACAAAAATCTTCGTAAGATGCTTGAATTGATGCTTTACAATACCAGTCAACAGCTATGGTTTCATGTTGGTACTCTTTCATTTTATGGGACTTTTACCAAACATTAGGATATCAAGACAGAGTTTACACAAGTGATTCCATTTGGTTGGTTTGAAACTGAATAGCTTGTATATTACTGTTTCAGCCTTTCGGTGACCAGGCACCTTCACAGTACAAGGGCTGGCGCATAACGCAGACTTTACTTTCCGAGAACATTAGCACCAGTGTACTATACACAAATACAGCGGTGACTCTTGCCTCGACAATGTTTTTCCTCATGTTCACTTCTCATACGAAAGCTTCCGAAAGTAATTCCATTATACTGGTTTTAAAACTGAATAGCTTGTATATGTTTACTAGTTGATTTTCTTAGTTCTTCAATTGAAATATCACCTTAACTCATTTAAGCCTGGCATCCCTTTTATGGGACATAGGCAGACTAAGGTAATATACATGTTTCAGCCTTTTGGTGACCAGGCACCTTGACAATACAAGAGCTGGCGCATAACGCTGACTTTACTTTCCGAGAACATTAGCACCAGTGTACTATACACAAATACAGCGGTGACTCTTGCCTCGACAACATATAGTCATTTTTTTTTTTTTAATCAATTTCAAATTCTATTCTACTTTAAAACCTTTCAATGAAATAAGGGAATTTCATTTTGTTTCAATTTACAGCAATTTAAAGGTAATTGGTAACATTAACTGTTTAAGATTATGTTCAACCCGAAATCAATCCCGTGAACTCCCCGACATTTATAAGCTATTGTAGTGTTATCTAGACATAACTGAGCCGCCCAATGGGAAAACCAACAACCTGCATAGGCTAAAACAAAGGCCCAGATCAGCTTCCTTTGTTTTTGCTACTCCTCCTCTACTTAACTCCAAAATTTCAAGCTTCTAGCCTGCTTCTGTGATTGTACAGCCTGATTTGTGTTCGAACCCTTCAGAAACCATATTGTTGGTTTTCCCATGAGGCGGATATTGTTGGTTTTCCCATGAGGCGGCTCAAATGCTACCAACAGAACTAGACCAGCCGTTTTTTCCTCGTACAATTTGAGCCGAGATGTCACTAAATCAGGGTTTCCAACCAGGTACGAAACAATCCGACCTGTACAGTCACAGAAGAAGGCTGGAAGCTTTAACTTTCGCATACAAGAAAGAGGGATTGTACTAGCCATGAAGTGAAAACAAAGGCACTGATCAGCTGTGCAGTTACAGTTACTGTTAAAGTATATTTCTAGTGCCGTACCTCAGCAATCATGAGCTCCTCAGCATTGACAGGTTCTAGTTGGAGCTCAGCAAACTGTACAGCATATCTCTCTATAGGGCTCAGCTGGAAATAAACCAAACATCATCGTTAGAAAACGTCTATTAAACATGGTTAGAAAAGGTCAATCAAACATTGTTAGAAAACGTCTATTAAACATTGTTAGAAAACGTCTATTAAACACTGTTAGAAAACGTCTGGTTGCAGAATAGTTTGTATACAACAACGGGTGCAGATCCTAGCAAGACATTTTCTATAAAGCCACTACTAGGGACCAGCGCTGTCAAAACCATTTCTTTTAAGGCCTAATGACTGTTAATATCTCAAATTTACTTCTTTTTTTTTGTATATAGCACTTTCCTTCTCCACCTAGGCCAATTCATTCTCAACCTTGGAGCTATCCTTTCTTTTATCTGATCATCCGATTGCACATTAGTTCTCATTTTAAGAAAATGCAACAAACTTTTTTGTTGTTGTTTTTTACCTCTTTCTCGAGTAATGCCAGTTCTTTCTCGACCTTGGAATCATCATCTCTGTTCGCGGCCTCCTGTTCGTCCCAGGGTACATTCTCATCAAACTCTACCAGCTCTGCCTTCTGTTCAGCTTTGACCTGCTCGGCTGCTATCACGTCAGTCTCGTCCTCCGTTATTGCTAGAGCCTGTGAATAACACAGACATGTTCTGAGAGAAACTGGCTGTGGCAATATACATGTGAAAACAAAAGCCGGAAGTATGAAAATCAGTCTACAATATTTTAAACCTTTAACTTGAATCAGAAGAAAAAATTAGCCATAAAATAATAGAAATAATTCCATGGACTAATGTCCACAATTGAAAAGTGCCAGACACTGTTCAACGTGCCAGGTGCAACACTAAAATGGTGACTTGCTACCCTAACCCCAACCCCGCTGCCAGTTTTCCATTTTTATTGCTGTATAGTGGTTTAATGTCACAGTAATTTCAGAATGCAGCCACATTTTTCTAGGAATGAACCAGTACCATGGGGACTTCATGTGTCCTGCTCAGGGACAAAATTCAGCATCAGTGAGGTTTAAACCCAACCCATCTATATCCACAGTCTTACCCTTTACCCCCCACCTTATGTTCCTAAGCTTAAAGTATCATACCTTCTCAAACTGCACCATAGCTTTACTCTCCATCTTCTTTTCTTCCTTCTCATCTTGCTTCTCTTCTTTCTCCACTTTACGATCTCTCTTCTCCCTCTCCGCACGCTCTTGTTTCTCCTGCTTCTCTCTCTCTTCCTGTTCCTTCTCCTTGACGAGGGAGTCGAGACCCGACGGCTCCGTGAACAACTCGCTGATTGTCTGCTCCTTGAAGAAGGTGGTGGTGAAGTTGCCGCCCTCGATCGCCATGTCGCCGAGCATTCTCTTCTGATTGGCTTTCTTTAGGATGTTCTCTTCTACTGTTCTTTCACTGATCAGCCTAGGAATATGAAAATTCTTATCTGAGCCTCCTCCGCATGAGAAAACAAACAATCTGAGTTTCCAACCAGGTCTGACAAAAACTAGGCTATACAGCTACAAAAGCAAGCTAGAAGCTTGAAATTTTGGATTTAAGAAGAAGAGGGATTGTTCTGTGAAGCGACAACAAAGGCGATGATCAGCATCTTTTTTTCGCAAATGCAAATTGTTGGTTTTTTGATGCCAACTCAGGCTCTCTTCATCCATGATCTAGTACTCAATCATAAGTCCACCAAACTCCCAGTTCAAATGTAGCGACTGCCTAACAAACTATATCACCATTACGTGAGACCTGATCAGACATAGAACCTGGCAGGCTCGTGCAATGGTCATTAATCTTGGCCAGATTTGGAATCCATTATTTCAGGAGTAAAACACAGAAAACGAGATCTAGCCATTCTTATCTATTCACCATTATTGCAATTACTCCCCAAATTTAAAGGTTGATCTTGTGTGTTTGTGTGTGTGCATGCCTGTTTGTGTGCATGTGTATCTCTGTGTTTGTTAGAGTGATGGGGAAAGGTTAACGGTTGATTTCCACTATCAACAGCTGAAGAAATGTCAGGATGGTCAGTTCATCCTAACCATACTGGGAAAGCCTTAAAGAGGCAGTTTACCAGTACTTAGTGTCCATTTCTCTCATCACTAACTGACAAATCGTCTTCTTGAATCAGAAAAAGAAGAAAAATTAAGTAGTCCAACTCTTCATAAAAGAAATGTGCCAGGTGTGAGGACTGATCATTTTGCAGTAGAGGCAGTCTGGCTTAAGATTTGCACTGTTTACTAATGGATAGTTCCATGTATATGAGCTGTCTGGTTATTTGATTGTAAACACATTCTCTGAAATGGAATTTAACTCTCTGCAGTGTGTATTCAGTAAATGAGCCGCCACATGGGAAAACCAACAATCTGCATAGGCGAAAACAAAGGCGCAGATCAGCTTCGCGGTAACCGCGAAGCTGATCAGCGCCATTTTTTTCGCTAATCGGAGAGTACTATTCCCCCTCTCCTTAAATCCGAAATTTCAAGCTTCTAACTCTTTTCTGTGCTTGTACAGCCCGGTTTGTGTCAGACCTGTTCGGAAACCACATTGTTGGTTTTCCCACAAGGTGGCTCAAATGATTCATTGTCAATGTCATTATGTGGAATACCTGTGCAGATGGTAAACTTTTCCTTGAGCACTCAGATAATGATTAATGGCAAATTAAGTTGTCACCATTACGTGAGACCTGATCAGACATAGAACCTGGCAGGCTCGTGCAATGGTTCTTACTCTTGGCTAGATTTGGAATCCATTGTTTCAGGAGTAAAACATGGAAAACGAGATCTAGCCATTCTTATCTACATGTATTAACTGTTTTGCTGTAACGACTGTCAACTGATTTACCTACCTATAGATGTGTACATCCCTGGTCTGTCCAATCCTATGACATCTATCCTGAGCCTGGGCGTCCATGGTGGGGTTCCAATCACTATCATAGAATATCACAGTATCTGCCCCGGTCAGGTTCACACCTATACCCCCAGATCTTGTCGACAGGATGAACACAAAGATTCTCTTGTCAGCATTGAACCTGTCCATCAATTGCTGCAAGAAATTAAATTTCAGTTAAAATTCAACATTGGGCAGCACATACATACCCATTTTATATGAGAGTACCCCCACCCCCGGGCCGATTTCTTGCGTTTGGAATTGTGGAAAATGCACACTGAAATGTTGACTATAGAATATTTTGGGGGGTTAAATTTCACATGTATTGCTGCTGCTAATGCTTCATACCCCACTCCATAGCTAAGGTCACAAGAAACAAGACCTTGGCTTGAACTTGTGATCATTTACATGGCACCTGGCTTAAAACCACTATGCCATCATGCAGGATACTTTTAAGCAAATTTGTCTAAACAGGTGAAAGCAAGGGCTTGTGACCGTCTTTGGTGTGACACTTGCCCCAAAAGATTTTACCGTTTGAAATTAATTGCCACCCAACAATTTCAATGAAAACCTCAAAAAGAAACATCATTAGGCTGTAGCCGCAGTACACCTTACCTGTCTTTGTTCAACTCTGGTTGTTCCATCCAGCCGTAGGTATCGGTGACCGTGGTAACTAAGGAATGCCTCAAGGATGTTTAACATCTTGGTCATCTGAGTGAATATCAACACACGGTGGTCCTCCGTCTTCAGCCGTCGCAGGAGGATGTCTAATGTCTGAAGCTTACCTAGAAAATGATACAGGAAGATTCAACATTTGAAAAGTAAACTTTTATCACTTGTGATACCAAAAATATTTTTCTCAATTTCAAAAACTTGAATTCTTTCCTTAACTCAAGCTAAGCTGGAATGTGATAAACAGTAACCTTGAAGTTTTGTTTTATGTATTACTTTTTTAACTTTAATTCCACAGTCAGTGAGGCGAGGTGAGAGGTCATGTCAGGACCATCTTTTTTTACACCATTTCTGGGCAGAAAGTAACCAAACCCGAAGAATGACCATAGAAATCTATTATCACAACCAAATCTTCACCAATGTGGGATTTGATCACGGGTCCACTTCAATTCAGAAATATACATCAAAGTCACTAACAAGCTATGTTTGAATAGATGAGATAAACCACTAAGCCAAGAGACTTTGTTTCTTTGAGGTAACAGTCAACTATTTTTCAGCCATTGTAAGACAAAGGTACCTACCACAGTCATACTGTATAAGCCTCAGCTCGGGGAATTGCACTGTCATCTTGGTTGAGATCTTGTGGTAATTATTGGCTAGGGGAGACAACTTGGTGTGTATCAGGTGTTCCCGGTGCCGCTCTTGTTGTATATATCCCGGGGTCGGGTGGGAAACATGGAGCCTCAGGGGAGC
Source organism: Rugalucina vietnamica (assembly GCA_964017185.1). Taxonomy (NCBI): domain Eukaryota; kingdom Metazoa; phylum Mollusca; class Bivalvia; order Lucinida; family Lucinidae; genus Rugalucina; species Rugalucina vietnamica. The sequence continues at coordinate 33,815,359 of OZ024881.1, read as the reverse complement.
AGACTGGACTGGGGGTATGGCAAACACAAACCTGGCAATAGAAAAATTATCTTTTGATGTCTAATTATTAAACAAACTACCCCTCTCAAGACACTGTCAAATGCAAGCTCATATAAAATCCAGAAATGGCTTGTAAGCCATTGCTCTTAGCACATCATGATCCATTACACTTGTTCCAAATTAAACACCTCACTGTATGCATTAAAATATAGTGTGTAAAATTTAAATTTGGTTCCGACAAAGATTCAACCTTGTATATCTAGAAAGAATGGAAGCCTCAATCCGATTTAGATTGTTTTCCCCAACACCGTTTACATTATCAAGTATTGCAAAAGTTTGTAAATTTCCAACGGACCCAGTCTGCAAAAATATTAGAGACTCAATCAAATTCTCTACTAGAAGAAAAGTTCCGCCAGATCCTTCACTTGAGCCGCCTCATAAGAACATCAACAATCTGCATTTGCGAAAACAAAGGCGAAGATCAGCTTCGCAGTAACTGCGAAGCTGATCAGCGCCTTTGTTTTCGCTACACGGATAGTACAATTCCTCAACTTTCTAAATCCAAAATTTCCAGTCTCTGGCCATCCTCAGTGCTTCTACAGCCCAGTTTGTGTCGGATCTGTTCGGAAACCACATTATGGGTTTTCCCATGAGGCGGCTCACTTTTCATACACTATCTGAGCCAAGTCATTAGGAAACTGGATATTTGCCTATATGAGAAAAACAAGGATGCAGATCAGCTGTGCAAATACTGCACAGCTGAACAGCGCCTTTTTTTTTTTCGCTTCAAGGATAGCAAATTCCTCCTCTACTTAACCAAAATTTGAAGATTCTGGCTTTCTTCTGTGACTTTACAGACCAGTTTATGACTGACCTGGTCGGAAACCTGAATACCATTTTTCTCGCGTCGCGGCTCACGTAATGACTAACTTTTACTATAACCTACCTATCCAGCATCCCCCCCAGTTCCGCTAAATATTCCTCTGGAGTATGAATCACTTCTGAAAGAACTTTGGTTTGATTCCATAAATAATTTGGATGGTCCGGTGTCCGACAAACTTTAGCACAATAACAATGAACGGTACCAGGACCGTGCCACAGAGTCCTATCTCTCTTAGTGTACGTTTTACTGCTGTACGGGTCTTTGAAAATGTTCACACAATCACAGAAATCTTGTCCGTACACAGGTTTACAATCACAATGTTTTCTGTTGGTTTCCGCTAGGTAATCCAGCTGTTCTTTTCTTCTTGATCGTCTTTTCACATATAAAGGCTCCTGAAATAACAAGGCATTAAACTTTCATAAATGTCAACCCATAAAATATATTTTCTGATGAAGAAATATGAAAACCTGCCTTTTTTGCAAATGCAAAGCCACAGCATTTTTTCCCCTTCTTTGTAGTACTATTTCTCGACTTTCTATCAAAAACTTCAAACCTCAATTGCCTTGAAAAATTAAAAGAATGGATGTGGCTCTTAAAATCAGTCTGTGACCATCATTAGGGACCTAAACAGAAACAAGAGTCTATCTGGCTCGTACAATGGTTGATAATATTGGCCAAGAAAGAATCCACAACACCATACAGGCATTACAGAAACGAGATATGGCCTAGTAAAAAAACAATAAGATTTTTCTTGGCTTGATGAGGTGTTTGTTTAACTTAATGCTGTATATCACAAAACAATTATTTTATCTATCTCTATCTACTGCCATACAACCTCGCAGACTGTCTAGGCAGGGGACATAACTAAGGTTATGTTTGGACAGTGTCAGTATGTTATGCTTGCCAAACTGTTCCTCTGTAAACCACCATCTTTGCAGATTTCCAGAACTTCACTAACTTCAGTCAGAGCCAGAGGAAGAATGACTAGAAATATTTTCATGACTAGATCTTGAAATCTACCAGTAATGTGGATAGTCTTGGGTCTGGCTCATTGAGATCAGACTGTGACCATTATTAGGGACCTCAACAGAAACAAGAGTCTGTCTGGCTCGTACAATGGTTGATAATATTGGCCAAGAATCTACAAAACCATACAGGTATTACAGAAACAAGATATGGCCTTGTGAAGACTTATGTTCACAGTCAACAGCTAAGGTCATCACTCAAGACCACATAGTTTCCTGGCAAGCCTCACAGCCTCATTAGCAGTTATCAGCATACTTCTTTCACCAAACGCTGATTGTATAAAGGTACAAGTAGGCAAAGATCAGGAAAAGGCGCAATCAGAAAGAGATTCCCACTCCAAAAACCGAGGTGGGAAAAAACCAAACTAACAATCAGGCACTTATACCATGAAACATATCGTAAGCCGAATGAGCAGCTATTTTCCCAATAGGTGGCCACTCAGTTACCTTAACTTAATTAAAAATATGAAAACATTAGGGATGTCAACGAATGCCGAAATTGGTATTCGAATATTCGCATAGGATATTCGAATATATTCGAATATTCGAATGATATACACATCTACATGCCCAATAGACCCATTACGATGACTTACTTGGTGGTACATGTATTGAAAATATGAGGTACATATATATATGCATTTTATCGTATCTAGGCTATACCAATGGCGCCATGTAAGAAAATCAGCAAATTTTGCACAGGAAACTAGACAATCTGGAGGTGTTTAATGATGATCTGAGAAAGCAACGACACACCATTATTGTCAAGCCAAGATTAAGTTCTGCATGTTTGTCGTTGATATCCGCCACCAAGAATACTTAGGGTCTATTGTAATCGTGTGGCCTACATGTACTTTGTGAAAGGTCTATTGTGACTGTGTTGTTCCTAAAGTATTGAGTTGTCAATCAATCCAGCCATCTTACGTTTTCACATGACACAGCTCGACTTTCACACCTTAAAAACATTTATTGAAAGCAAGCAATACTTTCTTCTCAACTTGAATCAACAAAGTGTCACTTGAATCAACAAAGTGTCACTTGAATCAACAAAATGTCAAACTGTTAATTGAGCAATCTCAATTTGCAGGTGTGTCAAAATGTTGACCATCTTGAATTACTCAACAGACAAGCAGGATTACTGGTCATATTATTTTCCTACCTCTGGCCTTAAATTTGAGTCCTCCTTTATACTGATACATGACAATATTGCAAGTTAGAAAATTATGCGAATATTCGAATCCAGAAATCGCATTCGAATATTTGTATGAAATGCGAATATTCGGACATTCGAATATTCGTTGACATCCCTAGAAAACATACATAAGGCGCCAACAGCACAAAAAAATTTTAAACACCAAGACATAACACAAAAAGAACCACCACAGAAGTATCGCCTTGGAACTATCAGTAACACAAAGTTACTGGCGGGCTTAAACCGGTTTTACAGGATCCTAACCTCACCCTCAGCTTCTGCAGTGGTTCATAACATTTAGTAAGTTCTTCGGTCCTCGTGGTGAATCTCTAACTAGTCAATGAATCATCAAGAACAAACAAGGACTCACAGATTGAGTAAGCTGCCCGACGATGGAGATCCCTGGGCGCCGAATAACCTACTAACCTTTTAACCTACTAAGCTTTTCTTGGATATTTTCATGACCAAATTTTTATGAATGAAAAGTGCTAGCTGTTAGGAAGCTAGAAAAGAGGGACTTCTAGACTAATTGGCAGAACATACCAGGAAGAACTGTTGTTTCCTCAGTTTTCTCAGCTCCTCTGCATGTTTGACAGACCTTGTAGTTTTAGTTGATGTCACTGGTACAGTGGTGGTAACAGAGGTAGACGCTGAAATACATAAGAGCCGTGACGTGAGAAAACCTGTGTTCGCGGTGTCCGACCAGATCTATACAAACAGACTTATAAAGCCACAGAAAATAGCCAGATGCTTGAAATTTTGGATATAAGTAGAAGAGAAATTGTACTGTGTAGCGAAAACAAAGGTGCTGATCAGCTGTGCAATTACTGCACAGCTGATCTGAACCTTTGTTTTCGCATAGGCAAAAATCCTGTTTTCTCATGACGCAGCTCAAAATCTTGTGGTTGAATGTCTTGGCCGACAATTTTTCAGTCATGTCAGGACGGCGCAAATCCTGTTTCCTGGGTATTAAGAAGTGCTATGAGTTCTGGTTTAAGGTCTCATCAAAAGCGAGTCATTTGCAGAAGCCAAGGATTGAACCAATGACCCCTACAAAATGAGTTCTCACTACGCCACAGGGGCATCTACACATAACGCAAAGATGTTTTGGTATAGACTAACATAAATTCCCATTTCATACATACATAAATAAGAAAAGTTTCAAACATGTTTCCTGTGACAGGATACTGAATGTTGGTTTACCCCAGCAGCCAGTGTTTTATCAGGATGTTTGTTCTATCCCAGGTTGGTGCACTTAACAAGATATTGCATCATCTAGTAAGGATGTTCCCAGGAATGATTTCTAATTGAAGAATATTAACTTTCATAAAATCTTGTAGTCCTATAAAAGACATGGACCACTGGATAGCTCACTGGGTAGTGTTGGTCTTTGAAACGGGAGGACCCCAGTTCGAATCCAAGCACAGCAATAAAGTTGTTTGGTTGTGTCATTGAGCAGGACACTTTACTGACATTTCTCCTCTCCACACAGGTGTATAAATGGGAAATGTGACGGATATTTGCCAGTGTACTGTAGCTGCCTGTGGCACAATGAGTTTGCGAGCGACCTATATCCAGGTGACTGGGGAAGTTAATGTAAAAGTCGGTTGAGCATGAATGGGCGTGGATAACACATAATAATTAGTGTGTTCGTACTTAGATGCTGCATGTTTTACCTGAGGTAAAGATGGCACCATCATGTGAAGAATGTCCGTTAACCGTCTCTGACAATGGGGACACCCTCATCACCGGCTTACTACTGTCCTGTAGTGCTGAACTGTCCGGCAGCCTGACGGTAGAACTACTGGAGGTCTGCTGTAGAGGACTCATCTTAACCTGGGATACTGTACTGGAGACGCTAGTCCTTACTGAGGATGTCGCCATAGTAACCACTGGATCACCATTCACTGAAGATAGGACACTACATGTAACTGTGAAACTTGAAAAGTTTTGTTTTTTTTTAGTGTAAATCAGACTAAACACTTTTTCTGTGTGCCAATGAACAGCAATAACATTTTAACAGCCACTGGGGAGTTTATTGTTGATTTGCTGCTTTCATCCCAGTTGACAGCTATGGTTGTACCTGGACATTATAAAGGAGTTCTACTGAACAGTTAATATGTCTGTCTGATGTCAAGGCATCCGAAATGTGCTTAGAATAACTCAACCACTTTTCTTAGGCAAACTCAGACCTTCTGAGCATTTTACCTGTATTCAGATGGTCAGTCAATAGTTTATAAGCTTCGTCTGGTCACAAAAGCAGCCCATATATTTCTCAAAGCTTCAATGGGCGGGTACCCAGAAAATACATGTTTAACTTACCCACAGTTGAGGAGGCTGATGCCAATGGAGCAACAGAAGATGCAGCCGATGATGTAGCTATCAGATGTTGACCTGTCGATGTCTGCACTATCTGTAGTAAACCTGCAGGAAAAAGTTAAGATGTATTTAATGGTTTTAAAACATTTCGCTTTGCACGAGTATTAGGCCAAATCCTACAATTCAGGCATATCACTGTCTTCACTTTAGCGTACAAGCCCTTTAATAAATAATTTAGATCTATCAAACATCTGTTCAAATGAAATAAGAACAAACATTTCAAACACATGATTTTCTTGCTTCAAAAAGTGGCATTTGCTTTTACACGTAATAGTCGTCGCCATTTTGATCAAGATCTCCTATTTCAGTTTATCTTTTTTCTCAAAAATATCCAAACAGCTATTCTCTTAATGGCTGATTGTTTGATATTATGCTTTGTTTCTGGTTCAGCTATGTCATTAGAAACACTGCATATGCCAATTCAGTTGCAGTTGTACCAGTAGGTTTGTTCAGGATATTAGCATGATGAATAACAAAAGCATGATGAATAACAGTCATGTTTACTTTTGAATTACAAGGTTCAGTTCTGATATTTACACTGTACTTCTTATATACCGTACAACACGTAAGACTAAAGAGAGGTGTTTGAAGTACTTGGCAGAAACAGTTACCTACCTGAAGGTACAACGAACCTAGTTCCCTGGTCGGTCCGTTGTATCTGTACAGTTATAGCCTGTGAGGTGTTGGGTGTACTTGCAGTGGTTGTGGTAGCACCAGAACCTAGAAACAAACATCAAACGCATGTCAAAAATGAGCCGTCTCGTGAGAAAACCAAAAATGTGGTTTCCAAACAGGTCCGACACAAATCAGGCTGCACACTCACAGAAGCAGGCTAGAAGCTTGAAATTTCGGATTTAATAAGAAGAGGAATTGTACTATCCGTGTAGCAAAAACAAAGGCGCTGATCAGCTTCGCGGTTACCGCGAAGCTGATCTGCGTCTTTGTTTTCGCATATGCAGACTGTTGGTTTTCTCATAAGGCGGCTCAAATATTTAAGTGGCAATTTTCATATCATAAAAGTTTGTTTGTATTGAGGTTTAACATCCTAGCCACCAATTTTTCAGTCATGTCGGGATGGAGCCAAGGCTTCCTATGCTTAACCAGCACTCTGGGGAGTTAATGTGTCATTTTTAAGGACAAAACATGGTGACATCAGTGGGAATCGAACCCAGGGCCTCTCTATTCAGAGTCTGATGGTCTACCAATACCACGCTCCCTAAGTTCAGCAACTGTCATTAACAGTAACACAGTAAAACAAATTCTTAAGACAGATATTGTTTACAAGCAAGCTGATGTCATAATATTGAGCCGCCCGATGGGAAAACCAACAATCTGCATATGCGAGAACAAAGGCGCAGATCAGCATCGCAGTAACTGCGAAGCGGATCAGCGCCTTTGTTTTAGCAACACGGATAGTACAAATCCTCTACATTCTACATCCAAAATTTCCAGCCTCTAGCCATCTTCTGTGACTGTACAGGTCGGTTTTAAATTTTGTCGGACCTGTTCGGAAACCATATTGTTGGTTTTCCCAAGAGGCAGCTAAATTATATCACCACAACAGCTTTCCCACTTACCCACTACACTCTGTGGCAGTACTCTGGCCTGTAAAGGGGGCTGTGTTGAGCTGGAGTCCGACTCTGTAGTCATGTGACCAAATGGGGCCGGCGACACAGATCTGCTCAATACCTGGGGAGATGTTCGTCCAGACTAAAATCAATGCGAGATTGGTACACAAATTATAATTATGAACAAAGTTGGTTTGTACACAAATTTTATTTAGGAACAAATTAATTCCTACTCCGTTAATGGATTTTTGCTGTTGTCAGATAGATATGCGACAATCCACAACTTTTTTTCAGTCCGCCCGTCGCAAGGTCTTCATCATTCAACATCTTGATAAAACTTTGACCAGCATCCATGATTCTTCAAAAATTTTGATTTTAGTCTATATCCTAAAGATACCTGAAAATTCTCTCTGATCAGCCCTCAATTCAACAAGATGGCTTTACAACTCAGTCTACTTTACCAGCAGAACAAGGGCTGCATGAAGCAAACATTCTGGGACATATTCTTTCAAAGCTTTAGATTTAACCATCAAAATGCACCAAGAAACTTACAGCAATTCCAGGCGACACACATCTTATTGCACCTTGTTTGAGTTTCCCCGCGGGTAGCCTCGGGGGTTGGGGAGGTTGGCTGTCTATCTCCTCTATGAGGTGGCGTGGAGTCTGTAGTTTACGGACACGGTGGGCCACAAAGGCTGACAGATCCTTCTCCATCTCGGCCAGACTGGGAAACAAGGCTCGGATATCTATGTCCTGAAATTATTAAATGCCATAAAGCAATGATTAAAGTCCACCCTGATTGGTCAGTCTTCATTCGTAGCGACAGAACTTAAGCTCTCAGTGACACTTAAATCCTATGCAGTCCAGGAAAGTGTACTGATAAGTGTTTTTTACCACACACAGATTAGATAAAACAACAAGGATGCATAAACATACTGGAATGTTCCAACAACTGCTGTATAGCAATATCATTTGACTACTGTATCTAACCAAACGACCAGATCTAGCCTGTACACTAGACCCAGTGGATTTGGTGAGAGAATTGATATCCGAGAATTTCATGCCCACAGCACATGGCAATGAATCTGTAGGTAATCAGCTTCTCGATAGCTCGAAAACGGTATGTATGTTGAGTTAAACATAACACTTACACCTGGGTCAAAGTTTGGCAAAGGATATCATTTTGGTTTGAAACTGACTGCTACTCACCCATTTCACACTTACAATCTTTTCAATCACTCATTTAAGTGTATAACATGTTACTACTAAGGCTTTTACTTCAGATTTTCTTCATTCAGTTACAAATGGCCTGTCTACAACAGCATGAAGACACATACCTCCAGTGGGTCATACTTGAGAGCATTGAGCACCATGGAAGCTGTATGATACACCAACCCCTCCATCTGGAATGGGGAGACTATCGGCCGTGGGTCAAAGAGACTCGGGTGGTTACACACTTTCCTCAGCTGCATGAGAATGTTGATGACACTCATGAAGTGTCCAGAGGCTAACGTCTCCTTGGTTCTATAAAAGAAAACAGAATAATGGAATGTCGCCTGAAGCAAATTTACAAAGTGTGACGCTTTATAATTAAATGGTACCGCAGTTAATCAAAACAGAATTGAAGTAAATGGGTACAAAATACCATTTCCAAAGATGCACAAAACTTTAATAATGGTTGCAACATTAGATTCCTTCTTTGCCACTCAGATATTTTCAAACAGAACTTTGCCAACAAATCTTCTAAAAGCTTTTTTTCCCCAAGACTGTATCTAACCAAGCGACCAGATCTAGCCTGTACACTAGATCCAGTGGATTTGGTGAGAGATTGATATCCGAGAATTTCATGCCCACAGCACATGGATATGAATCTGTAGGTAATCAGCTTCTCGTTTTTTTGTTCACAAACAACTGAATAGCAGTCTGCTCTGCTTCTCCAGATTTTTTTCTGTTGTGTCAATTTGTTTTATGGGGTTAATGTCTCAGACTACAATTTTTCAGTCATGTCTGGATAGAGCCACCGCTAAACAATTTTCCAGCCATGTCTGGAGTTAATGTGCCTTGCTCAAGGACACAAACCTGCAGCAGTGGATTATAACATGACCTCTTGGTCTGGACTATGACACACTGACCAGTACAAATTTTCAATGGTTAAGTCTTCTGTCTTCGGGGTATACAAGCCTTCTCATGACAAGTCTACAATCTGGGTTTCCGACCAGGTCCGACACAAACCGAACTCTACAGTCACAGACAAAAGCTAGAACTAAGAAGCTTGAAATTTCGGATTCAAGAAGAGGAGTTGTACCATCTACATGATGAAACCAAAGGCGCTGATCAGCTGTGCAATTACAGCACAGCTGCTCTGCGCCTTTGCTTTTGCCTAGGCAAAAATCCTGTTTTCTCACGACGCAGCTCATATGCACAACAGAAAATGTTCACTTACTTTCCCTGTGCCATGAATTCATCATATAGGAACCTCTGTCTCTTGGCCAGGTGACACATCACAATATGCTCATATTTCTTTGGCATTTGTTTCTCCACATCATCTTTCAGACGACGTAACAGGAACGGTCGTAGCACCTGTGATGAAAGGCAACTCGCGATTAAGAAAATCTGTTGTTTTTTTCCCCCTCTTAGCCTATCTGAACCTAGGTGCAGATAATCCTGAACTGATATTATAGACAGTCTGCTCAGAAGGTTTAAGAGCGTGTTAACAAAACACCCTGAACCGAATATCTCATCTCTAGTCTCATATCCTATGCTTTAATGATCAATCTTTTGTGAAAGGATCCAGACGTGACTGGTCCTCTTGGAGCACTCTACTCAGAATACAAATTGCAAATTTTATTTATAGTCGAACATTTTACCAAATAAACATTAGCTATGTTTAGCTATTAACCCAATACTCAATGTCTTCTATCATCCTGAATTTTATACCTTGTTTCTCTCAACTTAAGTATCTCTGAATTTGTACCGAGTTATAATAAATATATACTGTCTCCAAATTTTTGAGAATCGTGGGTATTAACCTACCTTATGTAGTCTATGAATGAGTTTCTCGTTATATTCATGGCTTCCCTCGATCATCCCCGTCAGCGGGTTCGCGAACCACTCCTTGAACTCTCGATGAGACTGGAACACTTGGGGCATCAGGAAATGCATCAGGGACCATAACTCCATCAAGCTGTTCTGTAGTGGCGTCCCCGTCAACAGGAGTCGACGTAAACTGTTAAAGTTTAACAGAGTCTGCCATCGCTGAGACTTGAAATTCTTGATATTTTGAGCCTGAAAAATTCAGGTTTAAAATGAACATAAATACCTCTATGTTTTAAGTCTACATATGTGAATTCAAAAGCTAAAGCAGCTGCACAGCTGCTGCCACATAGGACATATGAGCCGCGACGCGAGCAAACCGGTCTTCTGGGTTTCCAACCAGGTTCGACACAAACCGACCTGTACAGTCACAGAAGCAGGCTAGAAGCTTGAAATTTCAGATTTAAGAAGAAGAGAAATTGTACTATCTGAGTAGCGAAAACAAAGGCGCTGATCAGCTTCGCAGTTACTGCGAATCTTATCTGCGCCTTTTTCGCATACTAGCCAAAATCCGGTTTTCTCACAACGTGGCTCGTATAATATCCACTACTACCATTGTTTTTCTGAAATGTTTGGAAGACCAATCAAAAGTGATTTTTCTTAAAACAACATGTGTATCTGACTTTACTGATCCAATACAGTACACTAACTGCAATGGATGGATGAGACCAGATTTAATATTCGAGAAATACTCACATCCTTATACTACTGGACAAATATAAGATGCTATCATTCTCGCAAAACAGTGTGTCTATTGTATTATAAATGTGTGAAAAAAAAACACAAAAATTTGTGTTTCTGACCACGTCCGACACAAACCGGCCTGTACAAGCACAAAAGATGGCTCAAGGCTGGAAATTTTGGATTTAGAAAGAAGAAGAATTGTACTATCCATGTAGTGAAAACAAAGGCGCTGATCAGCTTTGCAATTACCGCGAAGCTGATCTGCGTCTTTAGTTTTCACATATGCAGATTGCTGGTTTCCTCATGATAAGGCTAAGTGTTGACCAACAGACATACTCTTATAATTAGGATAATCAGGAGAATGTCTAGAAGACTGAGGCTTGATGAATGCAATGGAGGCATGCTACTGACCATGCTATCTACACTTCCATGTAGCCATCAACGTTCCTCATTTTGAAATAATCTTAATAACTATAAATTTGTTGTAACTGTATCTGACATTACTGATCCAGTACAGCACACTAACTGCAATGGATGGATGAGCTCAGATTTAATATTCGAGAAATACTCACATCCCTATACTACTGAACAAATATAAGATGCTATCATTCTCGTATAACACTGGTTCTTACATGTCTCCAAAGACATTATAATTCAGGGTTCCCACAGAAAGTATCAAATAAAATTCCATGACTTTTCCATGATAATTCCATGATCGGAGTTAAATTTCCAGGACTAATTTTTCTGTTTATTTATTTTTTGTCATATATAATACTTTTTAAAAGGCAAAAACAGATAATTATATTGCAAAAGTAACTTACTTTCAAGGTATTATCTTGTTTTTTGATGAGGACAAATTAGTTTGAATGCCCTTTTGAAAAACAAAACTTTATTTATCAATACTTACTGAGCGAGCGAGGGAAAAAATGAATCCCAAACTGGCATTTCATAACAAAATTCCATGATTTTTCCATGATGTTTCATCATTTTTCAAATTCCATGGCTTTTCCATGCATGGTATTTTTTTAACCATTTTCCATGTTTTCCAGTGCCCGTGGAACCCTGAATTTATTATTCTTCTGCAATAAAGTTTGAAACATGACTGATAGCGTGTATGTCTTACCTCATCAAGAATCAAGTATTTCCACTTTTTTCTTCTGAAAGACTGGTGGTCTTGTATCACAAGTTTATATGAGGTTATACAGATATGAAAGGCATTGGTCTTCGTCCAACCCTGAAACAGACAAGGTACATTACATACAAATTCTCAGCATTCAACTCAACTTCAGGTGTTTCTGATCAAACGGCACTCCTATCCTGGCATATAAGTGCTCATATTGATGAAATACGTTGTGAGGAAAAAAGTGTGTGGGGGGGGGGGGGGGGGGGGAGCATAGGCAAAAAGCGTTTTTGAGACATAGAGATATTACCAAGTTGGTCAGATACAAAAGCGACAATCTACAACTTATTTCAGTTCGCCCGTCGCTTTGTAATCATCATTCAAACTCTATTAAATAAAGCTGATTCCATTGTATTTTGCAAACTCTATTAGTCGGTGGCACTTACATTTACTCCAATGAAATGCTTCTTTATACAAAAGCTACTCGTGTAACTATTCAATAATGTTGACATTAAGCGTACAAGCCATGTCTTTCCTAGTTCCCGGACTGAATTGAGTCCTCCGTCAAACCACCCATCTTTGGTATTCATTTTTAAATTGACCATTCAAATCAGAACATTAGCTAACGGTCAATGACGGTTAGACAACAAGGGGTTACTTAGACAAACAAACCAACAAATGCTTTTTACAGGTAAATAGGTGCAAAAACAATGTTTGTCTAAGGAAATAGGGGTGGGCGTGGATATACCCCCCCCCCCCCCCCCCCCCCCCCCCGGAAATAGCAGGGACTTTGACTTTTGGTCCAGCAAATCCCACGGCTATCCCCCGCCCTCCCCCGGGGGTATGGGGATAGCCGTGGTTACAAATGACTAGTGCATAACTATGTAATCTTTGATGGGACTTGAAGAGGAGATCCATTCCCTATATGACCTCTGCTATTGGTGGGATGCTAAGCCTTGGCACAACAACAAAACCAATATATGAGCCGTCTCGTGGGAAAACCAACAATGTGGTTTCCGAACAGGTCTGACACAAACTGGCCTGTACAAGCACAGAAAAGAGCTAGAAGCTCGAAATTTCGGATTTAAGTAGAAGAGGAAGTGTACTATCCGAGTAGCGAAAACAAAGGCGCTGATCAGCTTCGCAGTTACTGCGAAGCTGATCTGCGCCTTTGTTTTCGCCTAGGCAGATTGTTGGTTTTCCCATGAGGCGGCTCATATCTTGAAGAAGTTAGTCAGATATAAAAGCGACAATCTACAGCAAAATTCAGTTCGCCCGTCGCTGGTTGATCATCATTCAAACTTATTTAAATCTACACCAATGCTCATGGTGGCAAGGTCATTTTTTTCTGCAAAGGTTCAAGATTGCTTCCATCTTTTATTTATTTTTATCTATTTTTGTGCCAGCCTACAATTATTGTACAGCTGTATTAACCAGTACAATAACAAGTAACCTGTCTTGCCAGTGGGGTTTGAACTTTTGATTCCGAGTCCAACACACTAACTACAAGGCCATCATGCTCCCCTCTGTCCCTCATTTTCCAAATAATTGTGAACAACTACAAGTCATCTATCAATTTTACCAAGCTTACTTAAGACAGCAACCAACTTCATTATCTTTACAATTCAGTAGTCTGACACAAACATCAAACGAGGTATACTGACCGTTCTCTTTTGTTTTCTCTCCTTCATTGTACCATAGTAGGTGAGAATCTTGAAGGCGGGGCACCATTTCTTAAACTCCATCTCCCAATTCAACATCACGCTCGTAGGGACAACGATCAGGTGGGGACCCCAGATACCTGTCAGGAAAAGATAGTGTTATATTTGATTTGGTTTGATATTTTGTTTTCTCTCCTTCATTGTACCACAGTAGGTGAGAATCTTGAAGGCGGGGCACCATTTCTTAAACTCCATCTCCCAGTTCAACATCACGCTCGTAGGTACAACTATCAGGTGGGGACCCCAGATACCTGTCAGGAAAAGATAACTTGTTATATTTGATTTGGTTTGATATTTTGTTTTCTCTCCTTCATTGTACCACAGTAGGTGAGAATCTTGAAGGCCGGGCACCATTTCTTAACCTTTAGCATGCTGTAGGCGGCTGCGGTCACCCGTGGAATACCTATCTGTGCCAACTAGAGGCGACTGCAGTCGACAAGAAAAACCACTTTCAAATTTCCCGCACTTTTCGCCCACTGCCTACTTATGAATATTAATGAGCGATGCCCAGACAGTTGCGCATGAAAACAACATGGCGGCTTGTGGTTTTGGGACCGATTTGTCGGCCGATTTTGATCGGATTTTCGTTATTTTTGCATTAGAAATGCATTTTCAGCGCTTTTTTCGCTGGTAAATGGAAAATTGGGTGCATTTAGACCCGGAAATATGACATCGTAACGGTACGTATGATGAATTTTTACGCTAGAAATCGGCGTAACAAAGACTTCCGAAACCGTAAGTAGATTTGTTTACTGCGTTTGTTGAATTTATTCAGCTGTTTTTATGGCTCAAAAATTAAGAAAACACGAAAAAAATTGGAAAAAAACGTCAGTGGGCTGCGATATCGATTTCACTATATTGCTCAGCATGCTAAAGGTTAAACTCCATCTCCCAGTTTAACTATCAGGTGGGGACCCCAGATACCTGTCAAGAAAGTTAGACATTACTTACACATGAAACTGTTACACCTTTACTTTGTGACATATCAAAACTGCTGTCAAAAACTGAAGTTATGTCAGAACACTCAGTTGTGACTAATCATAATCACTATTTGACAAAGTATTTGTGACACTTCTTCAATTTATCAGACATGAGGGGTCATCTTGAGTTCACTTCAATATGAATTCTAAGAGCTACTATGCCCAATGGAGACATAAATTATAACCCATCTACATAGTCTAACTAATTTGTCAAAGATCAAATACAATAAGAGCTGTCGCAGGACAGCGTAGCTCGCCTGACTTATGCTTTGCCACTAAATCTATTAAAATCTATGAACCATGACCTTGACCTCAAGGTCTCTAAGGTTCGCCATGATGGTACAGCTTAAAACCAGTTCATGTATATACCAACATGATCTATCAACATATTCAAAAGATACAGACTTTAAAAACTTTAACCCAAAATATTTTTAACATAAAATTTCTAAGTCTGTGACCTTCACCTCAAGGTCACTCAGGTGGGTATGGTACAGCATAAAACTTCAGACCAATATCCATCAATATGCAAAGTATCAGCTTAATCCATCCATACATTCAAGAGATACAAACTTACAAAAACTTTAACACAAAATTTCTAAGTCTGTGACCTTGACCTCATGGTCACTCAGGTGGGTCGTGATGGTACAGCATAAAACTTCAGACCAATATCTATCAATATGCAAAGTATCAACTTGATCCATCTATATACTCAAGAGATATAGACTTACAAAAATTTTAACCAAAAACTTTAAAACTTCTATGTCCGTGACCTTGACCTCAGAGTCACTCAGGTGGTCCATGATGGTACAGCATAAAACTTCAGACCAATATCTATCAATATGCAAAGTATCAACTCGATCCATCAACATATTCAAGAGATACAGACTTACAAAAACTTTAACCAAAAACTTTAAACACAAAATTTCTAAGTCCGTGACCTTGACCTCAAGGTCACCCAGGTGGGTCATGATGGTACAGAATAAAACTTCAGACCAATATCTACCAAAATGCAAAGTATCAACTTAATCCATCTACATGTTCAAGAGATATAGCCTTATAAAAACTTTAACCAAAAACTTTAACATTTTGAGCAACGCCGACGCCGACGCTAACGCCGACGCCGGGGTGATTGCAATAGCTCTTCCTGTACTTTCGTACAGGCGAGCTAAAAAATATTTAAATATATCTCCACAAAAGCAAGAGACTATGCAGTTCAATGTTATTTTGCCTGTCAGATAGAAAAGCGACAATCAACAGATGTTTTCAGTTCGCCCGTCGCTTTGTTTATCATCATTCAAACTAAAATTTTTGAATTTAACTTCAAATCTACACACTTTGCTGTATTCAATATATATATCAGACTAAAACATGATGTAAACCTTCTAAACTGGTAAAAGTATGATGTTTTAAGTTTTTCCCTATAGGCTGAAGCTCTTCAATCATTAGTGAATAAGCCAGACAAGTGAAAACTGAGTTACAAATGTTTTAAACTACCTGGTTTTTCGAAAATAATGCCATCAGGCATGGGAGATAAACTGCAAGGCAGCGTAAATTTTTTTTGTTTATTTCCTAAATTGATATTTAAGTTCACTTTAAGCAGTTGTGGTCATGTTAGGATGGTCAGTTACTGCTTAAGGGAAATTCTCTATGAGGTGTTTTACCAGTGCTAAATGCATATTATTTGGTCAGTAACTGACAACTTTATTTCTTTTTTATGACACTTTGCCATTCAAATTATTTTCAGGGCAAAAACTTCATCAAAGAAAGTATCAGGCATATGGTCTGGGGGATGTCTGTTATACTAAACTAACTCTGGCTGAGCTACATGTACCACGCCCAGTCTGATCAGCATCAATTCTACAAGCATTCCAAAGGTACAATGTTTCCTGTGACAGGATACAAACTGTTGGTTTACCCCACCAGCCAGTGTTTTATCAGGATGTTTGATATATCCCAGGTTGGTGCACTTAACAAGATATTGTATCATCTAGTAAGGATGTTCCCAGGAAAAGTCTTTGAGCCGCATCATGAGAAAAACAACAATGTGGTTTCCGAACATGTCCGACACAAACTGAGCTGTAACAGCACAGGAGATGTACAGAGACTGGAAATTTTGGATTTAGAAAGTAGAGCAATTGTATCATCCGTGTAGCGAAAACAAAGTCGCTGATCAGCTTCGCAGTTACATCAAAGCCGATCTGCGGCTTTGTTTTCACATAAGCAAAATGTTGGGGTTTCTCACGACGCGGCTCTGCATTTAAAATGTTTTCTAACTTGAAACCAAGATGCTTACTTTTCTCACAAGCTAGATGAGCCAGTAATGCTATGGTGACATGTTTATGTAGTCTTCCGATGTCCCATTTGAACACTGCGCACAATAAGTGTCATACTAAGCCAATTTGAGCCTTTAAACTTCTAAAACCCTAAGTCTAGATGCTTACTTTTCTCACAAGCTAGATGAGCTAGTAGTGCTATGGTCTGTATAGTCTTCCCAAGGCCCATCTCATCTGCCAAGATACCATTGAGTCTCTTCTCAAACATGGTGGCTAACCAGTCTAGGCCCACATGCTGATACTCTCTCAATGTGTGCTTCAGGAGGAATGGTACCTTGGTTTTTACCTGTCAAAATGACAAATATTGTAGGTAACCAGTCATGGCTGACATGTTATTTTCATAATTGTGCTTCAGTTGGAATGGTTCCTTGGTTTTTACCTGTCAAAAGACAAATATTGTAGGTAACCAGCCACGGCTGACAGGCTGTTCTTTTCGTAATGTGTGCTTCAGCAGGAATGGTACATGTAGTACCCACTGATTCCTGAAATTCCAAGCATCTATCCAGCTTCTGTGGCCTGGATTTTGTGAATGACCTAGTCTTAGGCTTACTCAAATGTAGCTAAATGATATGGTTTGTGTCTGACCAAGTCAAACTTTTTATCAAATGCAGCCAAACAATTCATTAAACCATGTCCCTGCCTTGAGATCTGGCCAGCCTATAAGTAAGAACTGGTCAGAGCAATATGACAGGTTGTGTTCTATGAGGCAGACTCCAGTCACACTCACGGAATACATCAACGGTGCTAGGAGGCCTCAAGATGAGCTGCAACGCAAGAAAACTGGTCTTCGGGAGTTCAGACCAGGTCTGACACAAACAGAGCTGTACAAGCACAGACGACTAGAGAGTGGAACTTTTAAATTAAGAAAGTATAGGAATTGTACTATCCGTGTAGCGAAAACAAAGGCCCTGATCAGCTTCGCAGTTACTGCAAAGCTGATCTGCGCCTTTGTTTTCGCCTAGGCAAAAAAACAGTTTTCTCACGACGCGGCTCATGCTATTTCTGTATGATGAAAGACAAGTTAACAGGTGGTAGTGTCAGAAATCTATTCCATTTTGTACTCGTCACAGCTTAATTGGATTGTTAAAATCAGCTTCAATCATCAAGGACAAGACCCATCTTTTTGACACCTATCAAAATAATTTTTCTACATCTTTTTTGCTTAATCTATATCAAAAAAGATGATTTTATAAAAGATAGTGATTTTTCTGGAAATTATACCCTATCGACCAGCTAGAAAAGTTTCTATTTTGTGACTGCAAAACAGTTAAGAGACAGGTTGGCCTAAGCTAAGGCCTACAAAAATAATGTGTTTTTCAGGTTACACGAGATTTTAAAATAGGGTCGGTAGGTAGGAAAACTTTTTCATCTCAATGAATTTTTTTACATGGAGGAGATAGAGAACAAAATGGCTGTCGGTGAAAATCCCTTCAATTCCCTTGGAAATCCCCTAAATCTGTCGAAGAAGTTTGGGCCAGGGGTGAAAAAAATTAGACATGGTCAGGTACCCGGAAACAATTTTTTAGGCCTAACTATTGATATTTTCTCTCACCTCTGTGGTCTGTAGTGTATAGCCCTTAGGCTGTAGACTGGCAGCCTCGGCAGCAATATCAGTCAGCTGTTTACCTGGGCCTTCTTCCTCCACTGAAGTCTCCTGCAATGATAATATTAGTAGGTTAATTTAAATGACCCAGTCAACAAATGAGCCATGTCATGAAAAACAACAACAACAAGAACAGGTCCCACAAAAACAGAGCCGTACAAGCATAGAAAATGGCTAAAGGTTGGATTTAGAAAGTAGAGGAATTTAACTATCTGTGTAGCGACAACAAGGTGCAGATCAGCTTCGCAGTAAGCTGGCCTGTGCCTTTAGTTTTTACATGTGCAAAATATTGGTAACCTCATGATGGCATGATGACGCAGCTGAAATGCTCATTAGGACTCTGGACATTTATGTCACAAGTGTATTTACGACCTCAATTTGTCATTTTTTATCATTTATTCATGCCATTCTTTTTTTTTTTTTCAGATTTTTAATTCAGCAAAAGCCGACCAGAAATATCTGGGCTGACACCATGTAATTATTTCACTTCTTTTGAGCAATGTTAAGCATTAGGGTGTGGCAACAGGAGTAAATACAATTTTCAAGTGACAAGAATCAGAGTACGAGACACCAACTGAAATAGACCTTACCTCAATTTTCGTTTGACCTGCAGTTTCAGCTGAGTGAACGAGAGCTTCCAGACCAACATCTTCTTCTGCTTCTACATCCACTTCTTCCTCCTCTTCTAATAAGATGAAACCAAATATTTTCTCAAAATTTACTTTATCACCAACATATACCTGCAGATATAGTATCCGCAGATTTTATATACTGTTGGGTTTGTTTTTAGTGTACCCTACGGTCATACAAAGACTAAATCTCAGCTTAAACTCTCATCCAAAGCCTGGGAATCGATCTATAACCAATGGTTTACATTACAAGGCAAGTGGCTTAACCACTACACCAGCGGCTCCTTATATCAGATGTTAGCCTAATGAAGTGTCTCAATCTCATGTCTCAATCTCAAGTGACCAATATCCTCCATTGAACGAGGCATGGCGCATAGAGTTGCCTTTACTTTTCGAGGTCATTAGCACCACAACATTACGGATATATGAAGTGGTGACTCTATGACTCGTTACATTCTCTTATCTAATAATGAAGCAGAGAAAAGACAACTTAGCCAGATAAGTCATGCCCAAGTCACTTACAGTTGTTTACAGCTTTTCAACCATTTTTAATGACAAATATGCACATTTTTGAATTCCTAAAAAGTGTAATAAATGTGCTCACATAGCTATTTCCAGCTTTTTTCTATTTACATGGCTAGCATGGCTCTTTGAAATTTAAGAGTGAGACCGATTGCATGTAACATGGTCTGCACTTCAAAAAAGCATTTTACTAGCTCATAATGAAAGGGGCATAGATAAATCTCGTGATCTGTGAATGTTTTTTGTATAAAACCAACAAAACTTATCTCAATCAATGTGACCGATATCCTCCATAGAAGGTATGGCACATAGTGTTGAAATTTCTTTACGAGGTCATTAGCACCAAAACAACATAAATTGATGAAATGGTGACTCTATGACTCGATATCATGAGTATTATCCAAAACAAAGCTGTGCTTTTATCATTGCAATGACATAAAACTTTGTGAGCCAATTAATCTTTCCAATTAAAAGACAATGATATCAAATTACCAAGGAAACCTTGTCAGAGCAGTAAGTCAATTTTTATAGAGACTACAAAATTGAGATGGTGCAAACAAATTATGAATGGCATTGTCTTCATGACAGTCAGTTTATACAACACGTATTCAATATGGAGAGCAAGAATTTACAAAGTAAATTTAAGTTACCTTCCGATTCTTCTTCTTCTTCACTAGAGTCTTCGTACTCTGTCGTCTCTTCTTCACTGTCTTCTGCCGGCATCTCAAAGTCACTGTCGTAGGCTGCTGCGTACTTGGCACGTAATGCTTCAATGTCCATGTCACCTGTATGTGAAGAATGTACTTGGAACAGATCTTCATCTTGTCATTAATACTTGCATAGATATCTATGCGCATAGCTGTTTGAAGCCGTTTTCGATTGGTCGAAAGCCGTGTTCAAACAGCAAAAACCCATGTTCTAATCATGAAATTCACGTGCCGTTTGAACATGGGTTTTGGTCGACGTCATTTGTCAATGCGACGTGACGTCATGTGTTTTGTTGAAACAAAATGGCCGACGTTGAAGAAGCTCCGCGGTTTTCGGTGAGTTTTGGCGTTGTTAATGTTATTTTCATGCGATTTTAAGTGGATTAGAGTGAAAATGCAAGAATAGCGATCAACCATGGTTTGTTTCAGTGTTCAAACATTCGATGGATCACTCGGAAGGTGTTTGAACACGCGGCCTGCGGCCTTGTGTTCAAACACCTTCCTCGTGATCCATCGAATGTTTGAACACTGAAAACCATGGTTGATCCCTATATTAATCCGGCATTGATCTACCTTCATCAGTATCAATTTACATTTTTGGATAGTTTGAGCATAAGCGTGTCCGCTTTAAGACAAAGGGGACTTGTGATCAATCCTCAGTAAGATACATCTCTTTATTTCAACAGCAATTATTCCTGTGCAGCTCATTCTTGAAAGTGGAGCATTTGTCAGTTAATTGCTAGAAGAAATGTGCACTTGGTTATTGGTGAATTAATCTGCCTCTAAGTCTTGGACAGTTCTGCTAGAATACCGATTGTCCAAACAGGACCTTAGGCTTAGCTGTTGACTGTGGACGTAAAGCACAAACTCAACCAACCAACCAACCAACCAACCAACCAACCATCTTTGAGATATTCATGCTTGTATCTCATGTCTTGGTATGTTCATTTAGTTCTAATGTTCATTTAGTTCTACGCACTAATGTTTCTTCATTGATCAGCATTAATTCAGCATTACCATACCTTCATCTTTAAGGTCTTCCAGCTCCTGTTTGACATTGTGTTTTTGTTCGTGTTTTTCTTGTTCTTCTATTGTCTCTTCCACATCAATCTCTTCTTCTTCATCGGCGGCAAACTCCTCATCATCAGCCTGGAAAACCAGAGGACCATTGGTCCTGAGAACGCTCACCTGAAGCCTGATCTTGGAGTATTAAGTCATAATGAAATGACCTTGACCTTGAATACTCACACACCTTTATTGTCTTCATAAGTTGTCTGCATCTGCAAAGTTTCAGGTCTCAGGCTGCAATAGTTTCCAAACCCAGTGATTTCTGAGAAAACCATAATTTTAATTTTGATATTTAAATGACCTTGGGCAAAGGTCAAGACATGACCTTGGCCTTCATTAATTACTTACCTTCATTGACTCCATTAGTTGTCTGCATCTAGCAACTTTCAGGTCTCAGGCTGCAACAGTTTATTTTCTCCTTTTCCCATGTGAAAGCCTATGTTTCCAAAATTGACCTTGTCGTAAAATAGGTCAAGGTCATCATAGGGTCATCATTGCAACAAACTATGATGGGCTGGAGTCCCAAATGCTACATACCAAGTTTCATGAAAATTGGCCTTCAGGTTCTGGAGAAGAAGATTTTTGAAAGGTTTTTACCATATATGGGCGTGGCGGCCATCTTGGTCATGTGACCTAGATTTCGCGATCAAACTTTTGTCTCCCCTACCCATGGATGCTCCACATAAAATTTCACTTTGATTTGCCAAGCAGTTTCAGAGAAGAAGATCTTCGAAAAGTGTGTATGGACAACAGACTGGCCAAGGTCAAAAGATGACCTTGACCTATATTAATCACATACCTTCATCTACTCCATTAGTTGTTTGCATCTACCACTTTTCAGGCCTCAGGCTGCAATAGTTTTCAAAAAATCCATAGTTTTCACTTTTTCCTATGTAAAAGCCTGTTTCCAAATTTGACCTTGCCGTAAAATAGGTCAAGGTCATCCAAGGGTCATCATTTTATCAAACTATGATGGGCTGAGGTCCTCAATGCTACATACCAAGTTTCGTGGAAATCGGCCAGCCAGTTCTGGAGAAGAAGATTTTTGAATGTTTTTTACCATATATGGGCATGGCGGCCATCTTGGTTATGTGACTTGGATTTCGCGATTAAACTTTCGTCTCCCCTACCCGTGGATGCTCCACATAAAATTTCACTTTGATTGGCCAAGCAGTTTCAGAGAAGAAGATCTTCGAAAAGTGTGTATGGACAACAGACTGACCAAGGTCAAGAGATGACCTTGACCTATATTAATCACATACCTTCATCTACTCCATTAGTTGTTTGCATCTACCACTTTTCAGGCCTCAGGCTGCAATACTTTTCAAAAAATTCCATAATTTTCACTTTTTCCCATGTAAAAGCCTATGTTTCCAAATTTGACCTTGCCGTAAAATAGGTCAAGGTCATCCAAGGGTCATCATTTTATCAAACTATGATGGGCTGAGGTCCTTGATGCGACATACCAAGTTTCGTGGAAATCGGCCCACCGGTTCTGGAGAAGAAGATTTTTGAGTGGTTTTTACCATATATGGGCGTGGCGGCCATCTTGGTCATGTGACCTGGATTTCGTGATCAAACTTTCGTCTCCCCTACCCATGGATGCTCCACATAAAATTTCACTTTGATTGGCCAAGCAGTTTCAGAGAAGAAGATCTTTGAAAAGTGTGTATGGACAACAGACTGGCCAAGGTCAAGAGATGACCTTGACCTATATTGATCACATACCTTCATCTACTCCATTAGTTTTTTGCATCTACCACTTTTTAGGCCTCAGGCTGCAATAGTTTTCAAAAAATCAATAGTTTTCACTTTTTCCCATGTAAAAGCCTATGTTTCCAAATTTGACCTTGCCCTAAAATAGGTCAAGGTCATCCAAGGGTCATCATTTTATCAAACTATGATGGGCTGAAGTCCCCGATGCTACATACCAAGTTTCGTGGAAATCGGCCCACCGGTTCTGGAGAAGAAGATTTTTGAAGGGTTTTTACCATATATGGGCGTGGCGGCCATCTTGGTCATGTGACCTGGATTTCGTGATCAAACTTGAAATGCCACTACCCAAGGAGGCTCCACATAAAATTTCACTTTGATTTGCCAAGCGGTTTCAGAGAAGAAGATCTTTGAAATTGTGGACGACGGACGACGGACGGACGACGGACGGACGGACGCCGGATCATGGCCATCCTATAAGCTCACCTTGTGAGCCTTCGGCTCAGGTGAGCTAAAAATTGTGCGATATTCGTACAGCCAAAATGTCTTGTTTACAATGCTAAAACTAAACTGCACTTTTGGTGAGATATTTATACAACACAACCATCACAAAGATAAGAAACATTATTTTAGATTCCCCAACCCAAAGTTCACAACAGTCAAAGCTTCAAAACTCTTATTCGCCTTATTCAGTCCAGAAAGCGTCATCTAAATCTACAACTTCACTTAGTTAATTTCCTGTACATGTATTTTCCAGCATGTGTAGTGTACCAACCTTTTCATCTTTAACTGTCTCTGTAGAGATTGGAGCAGGTTTCTCTAGAATTTCCTTGGGCAGACTCTCCAGCAGTTGATCCAGGGGCACTTCACTCTCTTTCTGTAGGGCAGCTATCTCATCTTTGGTTTCAGACTGGTAAACAAAATAACTCGCATGAAAAACAACGGAGTCAGATTTCAGGCAAGGACAAAATTTAACAAACTTGCTAAAAATAATAGCCATTCCCAAATAAGCAGGCTGCAAGGCGCTGTTTTACATCCCACTCAACAGATGTCATAATATGAGCCGCCTCGTGGGAAAACCAACAATGTGGTTTCCGAACAGGTCCGACACAAACCGGCCTGTACAAGCACAGACCAGAGGACCAATGGTCCTGAGAACGCTCACCTGAAGCCTGATCCTGGAGTATTAAGTCATCATGAAATGACCTTGACCTTGAATACTCACACACCTTTATTGAATTCATAAGTTGTCTGCATCTGCAAAGATTCAGGTCTCAGGCTGCAATAGTTTCCAAACCCAGTGATTTCTGAGAAAACTATAATTTTAATTTTGATATTCAAATGACCTTGGGTCAAGGTCAAGAAATGACCTTGGCCATCATTAATTACTTACCTTCATTGACTCCATCAGTTGTCTGCATCTAGCAACTTTCAGGTCTCAGACTGCAACAGTTTCCAAAATATCCATTGTTTTCGCCTTTTCCCATGAAAAAGCCTATGTTTCCAAAATTGACCTTGCCGCAAAATAGGTCAAGGTCATCCTATGGTCAGCATTTGATCAAATTATGATGGGCTGGAGTCCAAAATGCTACATACAAACTTTCGCGAAAATTGGCCTGCCGGTTCTGGAGAAGAAGATTTTTGAGTGGTTTCACCATATATGGGCGTGGCAGCCATCTTGGTCATGTGACCTGGATTTCACGATCAAACTTTCGTCTCCCCTACCCATGGATGCTCCACATAAAATTTCACTTTGATTGGCCCAGCAGTTTCAGAGAAGAAGATCTGTGAAAAGTGTGTATGGACGACAGACTGGCCAAGGTCAAGAGATGACCTTGACCTAAATTAATCATATACCTTCATCTACTCCATTAGTTGTTTGCATCCACCACTTTTCAGGCATCAGGCTGCAATAGTTTTCAAAAAATCCATAGTTTTCACTTTTTCACATGTAAAAGCCTATGTTTCCAAAATTGACCTTGCCGTAAAATAAGTCAAGGTCATCCTAGGGTCATCATTTTATCAAACTATGATGGGCTGGAGTCCCAAATGCTACATACCAAATTTCATGAAAATCGGCCTGCCGGTTCTGGAGAAGAAGATTTTTGAGTGGTTTTTACCATATATGGGCGTGGCGGCCATCTTGGTCATGTGACCTGGATTTCGCGATCAAACTTTCGTCTCCCCTACCCATGGATGCTCCACATAAAATTTCACTTTGATTGGCCCAGCAATTTCAGAGAAGAAGATCTTTGAAAAGTGTGTATGGACGACAGACTGGCCAAGGTCAAGAGATGACCTTGACCTAAATTAATCACATACCTTCATCTACTCAATTAGTTGTTTGCATCTACCACTTTTCAGGCCTCAGGCTGCAATAGTTTTCAAAAAATCCATAGTTTTCACTTTTTCCCATGTAAAAGCCTATGTTTCCAAATTTGACCTTGCCGTAAAATAGGTCAAGGTCATCCAAGGGTCATCATTTTGTCAAACTATGATGGGCTTAAGTCCCCGATGCTACATACCAAGTTTAGAGGAAATCGGCCCACCGGTTCTGGAGAAGAAGATTTTTGAGCGGTTTTTATCATATATGGGCGTGGCGGCCATCTTGGTCATGTGACCTGGATTTCGCGATCAAACTTGAAATGCCACTACCCAAGGAGGCTCCACATAAAATTTCAACTAGATCGGCCTAGCGGTTTCAGAGAAGAAGATTTTTGAAATTGTGGACGACGACGGACGACGACGGACGACGACGGACGGACGCCGGATCATGGCCATCCTATTAGCTCACCTTGTGAGCCTTCGGCTCAGGTGAGCTAAAAAGAGCTAGAAGCTTGAAATTTCGGATATAAGTAGAAGAGGGATTGTACTATCCGTTCAGCGAAAACAAAGGCGCTGATCAGCTTCGCGGTTACCGCGAAGCTGATCTGCGTCTTTGTTTTCGCCTATGCAGATTGTTGGTTTTCCCATGAGGCGGCTCATATGGACATGGGACCTCCGTTTGAAGTCTTGTCCGAAAATTTAACGACATGAGAAACCCAGGCTGGAACTATAGTATCTGTGATTTCCTATTGTGTGTTTCCTGGGACAGGATCCTCATTGCCGTGTACAGTGCAGCAACAAAGGTTTTATCAGGAGTTTTGATCTATCCCAGTTTGGTACACTTAAAAGATATGTGGTATCTAGTAAGAATGTGCCTGGGAATAGCTGTGAGCCTGTGACACCTCAGAGCGTAAAGTTTTATTATCTGCCCAAGGAACATCCTAGACATTTTGCAAGAAAAGAGCTTAACTGCATGTGTTTGCAAAGGCACAAATAAGCCCAACCACTGACCTGCTGCTCTTGGCTACATTAACAGTACAATCCAATTACTTCTTAAATCATAACTTGTCAAGCATCTAGCTCTCTTCTGTAGCTGTACAGCCAGGTTTTGTTTTAGTGTTTTGCACCCAAACAACATTAATAATTTAATAGGTCATTTTGGGAAAGACAGTTATCCTAGCACACATCTTTTTGTAATTACAGTAACTGTCATTCCTGAATTCTGTTCTTCTTGAATCAGCAGACAGCAATTATTCCTAGACACATCTATATGGCAAAACATTCAGAAAAGAAATGTCAGAGCTGATGTTAGGACCCATTTCAGGTCTACTACTATACCTCATCAATATCTGCCTCATCTTTAGCAATGGTTTCCTCATCATCTGACTCACTCTCCTCTGGCTTAAACTCATCTGAAAACACAAATAGAAAGATGAGGCACATTGTGGGATACATTTTCCTTGTATAAACCAACAGAAGGAGGCTTAGGACTTGAAATTTGTAGTTTAGATGAAAGACAGGTTGTTTAACCAATGTAATGAAAACTACTTCTGATAGGATTGTTCCTATGCAATGAAAACCGAAGTCGCTTATCCCTTAGTGGCAAGTACGAGCCAGTATATCAGTGGCGGATTTAGAGTGGGTTCAAGGTGTTCGCTTGAACCCCACTCTTGGCCCAAATTATTTTATTTTCATGGGGAATTTCAAGCGATTTTGTGTGAAATTAGGCAAATGAACCCCCCTTTTCTAAGTTTGAAACCCCTCTTCAGAAATCCTGCATCCATCCCTGTATATAGTTGATCTGCACCTTGGTTTCCTCAAATGTATGAATCATGATTCAAATTTTCTCATCTATGCACTTTTTTCTGCAAAGGTGTTTTTGTACACTGGATTATTGCTCAACATTACTTACCGTCATCAGCATGGCCAGCCAGAAGACAACCACTGTTTCCCTAAAACAGGCATCTACTCCTTATCATACAAACTGGGATTCGCTTAGATAACAAAAGAAAGTATTCTTCACTACCTAGAACCTAGATCATTTACAAAACCGTGAACCTACCATCACCAGCAATAGAGCTTGCAGGAGTTGTGTTGAGCGATCCTTTTGACGACGTCTTGAGCCCCTCTGTAAGCCAGGTAGAGTATTTCTCAGTCTGATCCACTATAAAGTTGAGGTGAAGATCCAAGGCTTTCTTCCTCTTCTCGTCTAGTCGAGAGGTCTGTTTGTATTGTACTACCTACAATATGTACAAACATGAGCTTACAAATACAAACCTGATTTTGCCACTTGTCAGTGCAAGAACGGTCATGATTTTTTCATTTTTGCTAACTTTTTGTATGTACCTTCATTTTACATAATCTCTCTTCATGTTTTTTTTTTTTCATTTTTGCTAACTTTTTGTATGTACCTTCATCTCTCTCTCTTCTCTCCTCTCTCTCTCTCTCTCTCTCACATGTCCATTTATGGCCAAGTCAGCTTATGATCCGCATCGTGAGTAACTGCGAAGCTGATCAGCACCTTTGTTTTCGCTACACGGATAGTACGATTTCTATTCTTCTTAAATCTGAAATTTCAAGATTCTAGCCTGCTTCTGTGACTGTACAGGTCGGTTTGTGTCAGACCTGGTCAGAAACACCGAAGACTGGTTTTCTTGCAACGGGGCTCATATGATCCCTACCTTTTCAATGTTTGCCCAGAATTCTCGGACCATCTTCGCCATCTGTCCAGCAATTCTCTTCAGCCTCATGCCCTCTTCCTTCTCAGCACGGATTTCTTTCTGCTCCAAGTCCTGGAAATGTTTCTGCACCATACGGGCTATCTACAATCACAAAATGCAATTTCAACAATTACTGTTATGCTAGAATAATTTTACACTCTATTTCAAAATTTTCGGCACCGGGCCTTCATCAGGAAAGTAACTTTAAATTTCTGCAACTAGGTGGCATCCATTTTGATGCCACCTAGTTGCAGAAATTTAAAGGTACTTTCCTGACGAAGGCCAAGTGCCGAAAATTTGAAGTAGACTGAAAAATTACCCTCATGTTCATCATCTATTCCCTGTGGAATAGTTGAGAATAGTTACTGTTATAGTACTGTTATAGTTCGATTATAATGTACACAAATAATTTCGTAAAGCAGTCTTTAGAAATAAATGTAGCAGGGTAAGGAAGCTGAACACTGCACAGCAAGCAATGTCCAGGGCAATGTCTGCCGTTGTTCTACGAGTATTTTACTACACCTATACCTACAGGTGATACAGGTGACTCTCAACTCAATGACTTGCTTTCTTTAATTGATGCATCTTTACATAAGGCCTAAAAATAATGTGTACTACAGGTTACATAAAATTTTAAAATAGGGTCGGTATTAAAGTAGGAAAACTTTTACATGGAACTCATGATGGAAGAGATAGGAAAACAAAATGGCTGACAGGGAAAATCCCTTGTTAAATCCCTTAAATTGCCTTTAGAAAAATGTTTGGGTCAAGGTAACAAATTATACACGATCGGGTAATGAGGAACAAAAATTTTTAGGCCTTACATGGAATGTAGTAGGGTAAGGAAGCTGAACAAAGCACATCAAGCTATGTCCAGGGCAAAGTCTGCCGTTGTTCTTCGGGTATTTTACTACACCTACATCTACAGGTGATACAGGTGACTCTCAACCCGACAACTTGTCTTTTTAATATTTAGGCTCAACTTTTATCTGATTATGATACCAACCATCTCTTTAAATATGTGATAAAAAAATACATGTTATCAATAATACATACCGCCCTTTATTTTCTAATGTTTCAATCTCTTTGTAGGATATGGGATTTTTGTACCACAAACAATCAAAGTAATACATGGATAAAACCTTCCCTTCAAGTTTAACCCAAAGACATGGAAGAGCCTGAGATATAAAAAGCACTTGCAACAACTGCAAGGGGTGGGGTGGGGGCATGTGGGTGTAGCTAACCAACTGCATTATTTATTAATTTCCTTCAAATCAGTGATTTTTTTCAGCATTTTGGGAAAGGTACCGTACCGGTTCAATTGGGAAAATAGCCTGATTTTACCGTCAGTTGGGAAAATCACCGACATTTATCTAAAGACCACTAAAATTGATGAACACATCATGATAAGTGTTACAGTGATTTGTTTTCTAAAAGTAAAGTTAGTAAACAGCACATGACTGGGATGCATGAAAATTGACTCCTCCGCCAGCAAGGTATAGCCACGCCCACCCCTATTTCCTTAGACAAACATTGTGTTTTTGCACCTGTACTTACCTGTAAAAAGCACGTGTTGGTTTGTTTGTCTAACCCACGTGTTGTCTAACCGTCATTGACCGTTAGCTAATGTGCAGATTTGAATGGTCAATATAAAAATGAATATTAATGATGGGTGGTTTTACGGAGGACTCAATTGGTGTTATTCCTTGTCACAAATATCAGATTCACTAATTGGTGCTTTTAACAGTACATGTATAAATCACAGCCTAATTGGGAAACTTTCTCAGATTTGGAATTTTGAACCATGCATTTGGGAAGAAAAGATACTTTTTGCCATTGGGAACAACTCCTAAAACAGGAGTCGGTTTTATAGCGAAACAAATCACTGCAAATAAATCTGGAACATGTATTGTTGACTGTAGCAGAATAAGGAAGCTGAATATAGCACAGGAAGCTATACCCAGGGCAAAGTCTGCCGTTGTTCTACGAGTATTTTACTACACCTATACCTACAGGTGACATAGGTGACTCTCAACTCGATGTTTTGGTCATCATTTTTTAAATAAATTTAAACCCAATTCTCAGTGCAGGAAAATGTTGGCTTTGTGGTTTAACATTCCAGAAGCCAACAAAGAGAGCCACTATGGATATAAGCCAGTAATATGGCGAGTTAATGTTTCGTGTTCAAAGACACAACCCAGTGCACTGAGTGCAGGAAGACCTCTCAATTGAGCGGCCGCATGGGAAAACCAACAATCTGCATAGGCGAAAAAACAAAGACACAGATCAGTAACTACGAAGCTGATCAGCGCCTTTGTTTTCGCTACATGGATAGTACAATCCCTCTACTTTCTAAATCCAAAATTCCATCTTCTGTGCTTGAACAGCACCGTTTTGTGATGACCTGGTCGGAACCCAAATTGTTGGTTTTCTCACGCACAGGCTCAATCCAAAGTCTTTCACCTTACGACTTAACCACCACAATCCCACCTTTCAAGGTTATAACTTTTTTCATGCTCAACTCAGCTGAGCATGAAATTTGAAGTGCTCATAATTACTGAAATAACCAAAATTGGTTGAAATTTCAGGTTCAGATTGCCAAAGCCTGTAATTTATCCTGCTCATAAATGTTAAAATGCCAACAATTGTTGGCATTTTAACATTTATGAGCAGGATAAATTTAGCCTCAGCTGAGCCGAGCTTGAAAAAAGTTTTATAACCTCGGGCCAGGTCTCAAGGAATGTTACCTTTCTGGCTGCAGCTTTCTTCCACTTTCTCTCCTGGGCGAAGTCTGCGGCCAGCCACTGCATCTCCTCCAGTAGGTAGTCCCAGTGAGCCTTGTTACGCGGTGGTTCCTGGACCTTCGGTAGCCGCCTAGAGGACCACAGACCTTCCTTACGCAGCTCAGACACTCGAGACATCACCTGGGCCTCCTGTTGTAAGAATGACATTAGGAAATTACATGTACCTGTAGGTTAAAAATATGCAAAAAGCTTCATAATAAAGCTATCGGGTTTGATTTATTGTAGAAATTGTCATAAATCATGTTCACCATTCAACACTTTGGGTAGCAACAAACTACCCATCAGGTTGAACAGCATATTCATATAGCCACAGTGTAATTACATGTGATTATACATTACCACATGCAGAATGAGTAAAGTGGCAACTATGCCTAATAACTAACCACATTACAAACCTGGCATCAGGGCAAAAGACTAACAGTAGCCCAGTCGTCCATGGCCCCTAAAGTTTGGGCTAGGCTACTGAATCTTTGGATAAAATACCCATACCCCTAATGATAAATACTGAATTTTTGGCTGTCTGGGCCCCTAAGCCAAAATTCTTAGTCTATATCCCTGGGCAATGACTCTCTGAAGTCTAAACATTATCGTCTCAAAGACAAAGACTATCTTCTTGTGTTATACAAGTGGAGAAGGCTTTTGTCTAACTCCTCAAGACAGTGTTTCGTCTGAACGAGTCGGGTAAAAAGCGATTCGGTCTGGTAAAAATTCCTTTCGGTCCTGTGGAAATCTTTTGATTTTCTACTATATGTTTAATAATTTTAAAAGAATTTCTCATTTGTCGGTCCTGTAATCATTCTCCACTACTGGTGATCTCTGTCAAGAGAAGAGCCCTTCTTTACATGACACTTAGCTTAAACATCACAGAGGCTTCGAAAGGCCAATTGGTCTGTAGACTTTTTCTTCCCAAATGCAAGTTTAATACCCAAATGACCCCATTTTCTACCGGACCTGTTTAGCCCTCTCAACAATGGCCTCCTGTGTGGTGACTCCAGTAATATTGTCAAACTGTTTAGGTCTCCCTGGTGACGCTGGAGGGGTGCGCTTTACTCCAGATCTGAAATATATTTTTAGATTAGATACTTATTACTTAGCGCAGTTGTATCATTTTACTTTCTGCAAAAGAGCCGCAATGCGAGAAAACAAATCTTCTGGGTTTCTGACTAGGTCCGATACAAACTGGCTTGTACAGTCAGGGAATAAGACTAGAGATTTAAAATAAGCTAATCTGCATCTTTTGATTTCTCATCTATGCGAATCCTGTTTTCTCACGATACTGCTCAAATGAAATCTTCACTATTGCTTGCTGCATTATCTACAAAAGAATGTCAGTAACCTACATGTATTACCACACTTAAAGTTAAAAGCATCAACTTCCGATAAAGACAGTTGTTGCAGCAGAGGGTACTGGTTCAGTCATATCTACTCACCATATAATTCGAGCCAGTGCGTGAGAAAACCAAGAATTTGGGTTTCAGACCAGGTCTGACACAAACCAGCCTGTCGAGTCACAGAAGCAGGCTAGAAGCTTTGAAATTTTGGATTTAAGTAAAAGAGGGATTGTACTATCCGTGTAGCGAAAACAAAGGCGCAGACCAGCTTCGCGGTTACCGCGAAGCTGGTCTGCGCCTTTGTCTTCGCCTAAGCATTTTGCTGGTTTTCCCATGCGGCGGCTCAATTATAATTTAAATATACAAAAGATTCAGACTTACCCAGAAGCTGTTGTAGTCATCTTTGTAGACTGTGCCATCGTAATGAGCTTCGTATCCGACACCGATCTGTGGAACTGTCCTGATGTTGATGTGGCTGTCTGTCTGCTCGTAGTACTCGCTGCAAAGATAGAAATGTCAATTCATGTGCAGCACTGCCTGGCGTTTTTCTGAAACAGGGTTGAGCAGCTGTCAGGGTTCATACAGGCAAGGCCAAGTAAAATTCAAGGACTTTTCAAGGACAAATCTTACCATTTTCAAGGACTTGGGGTGGATGCTGTAGTAGGGGGTTCTGTCTTAACTTTAGTTTCCTTCTTGATAAAGAAGTTTGTGAAAGTCCCAGATAAAGACTGCTCATGTTTCTTATGTCGATCTCCACTCGCGTGTGAGCGAAAAGCACTTTCAGCCATTTGAGCCACATCAATATCTTTATTACATGCACGACAATGTGCCTTGTGTTTATTGTCCGTTTCCTTGACCCAAGAATAACGTTTCGGCCAGTCCCTGCTGTACACGCAACTTTTCCATTTTGTTAAGAAATGTTGAAATTAAATTTGTGCTAGAAAAAATATCATTTCGACGTCATTTTGGTTCCATTTAGTCTGTATTCAGGCAGAAAATAAAATATTGTTTGTTTGTCCTTTACCTACCTACCCACATTTTACCCCCCTACCCAAAAAATTATATTGCAATTTTGTATGACAAAATATTTTTATTTTTGTTGTGGCAGACTTTAGATAATTTGCCAGGATTGGCCCAGGAAATGCAGTTTTTATCAAACATTGTTTAGTGGTTTAATGATCCTGCAGCAGCAAGTGTATCCTGTCAGTCTACCTGCCAGGTAGTACCTGGGACAAAACCATTGTTGTGCACATTTATACTGCAATGAATCTGAAAGATCAATTGATCATACACATGAAAACCAATAGTAACTGTGTTGCCAGCAGTATTAGACAAAAACGCGACATGTTGGCATTTTTGTCCACTTTCTACTGGAAGCAAAAAATAATAAAATAATTTTCCTACCTACCTACCCAAGTCTAAAATGCTGGGTAGGTAAAGGACAAACAAACAATTTTTTAACTTAGGCCTCATCATGGATTTTCATTGCAGATAAAACAGATGCAATAAATCGTGAACCATTCCTCAAGGGAAGCAACCCAATTACAGTACAAACCGATTCGTGCCATATATTTTCAGCCCAAGTTTTCGCGACCATTTCGTAAGGGAAGCAACTCAATTACCGATTCGCGCCATACGTATTCGGCCTGTTTCTTCATTATGGCGCTCTCGCCGATCTTTTTGTATTCAAACATGCCGAACTTCTTCTTAAATGCTCACATTTGACTTTGACACCGAATCTTATTGTCTGGAATACCGGAAGAAGTGAAATTCAAGTGCTTTTCAAGGCCAATGGCTAATTTTCCAGCACTTTTCAAGGCAAATTTGGTTTTCAAGTACTTTTCAAGACAGCCCTTCATTTTCAAGTACTTTTCAAGCCTGTGCGAACCCTGGCTGTAGCAGGGGTTCTGTTGGCTCAAAAATATGGGCCATTATGTGAAAATCTCCCATCTAGAAACATTTTCGCCTATCTCCTTTCATTATAAAAGTGGCTCAAGCTTTCCAAATGAAGGGGCCAGTTTCAAAATTAAAGGGCATTTTTGCTGTGGAAAGAATGATGTTATTGCCTGAACTCTGACAATGTCAAGCATTAACTCTACATATACACACATGTAGATGTTTAGAAAACAATCATTACCTTTACCAAACTTATTTCAAGTCGACCAAGACATTTGAGACGTGACAGAAGAAATCCAGTCTTCGGGGTTTCCGACAAGGTCCGACACAAACCGAGCTGTACAGTCACAGAAGATGGTTAGAGGCTGGAAATGAACTGGATTTAGAAAGTAGAGGAATTGTACTATCCGTGTGGCGAAAACAAAGGCACTGATCAGCTTCGCAGTTACTGCGAAGCTGATCTGCACATTTGTTTTCACCTATGCAGATTGTTTGTTTTCCCATGTGGCAGCTCATTTCTAATCTACAACAACAAATACATACAATAAGCAATTTTACATGTGTGTACATATACCCTCTGCTTTCACCAACCTTCAACAGAGGGACATCACTGTACGGCTGTAGCGACCACCTCACCACTATACGAGAGCAACAGATGTTGGTAATGACAGCCAACAAGTGAGCCGTCTCGTGAGAAAACCAACAATATGGTTTCCGAACAGGCCTGGCAGAAATCAGGCTGTACAGTCACAGAAACTTGAAATTTCAGATTTAAGAAGAGGAGAAGTGTCTATCTGTGTAGTGATTACCGCGAAGCTGATCTGTGTCTTTTTTTCGCATATGCAGATTGTGTTGGTTTTCTCATGAGGAAGCTCAAATACTAACCAGCTTCTTCTATATATAAGAATGACTTTGACAGATTTTAAACAATGGTTTGGGCCAAATTAATTCAAGCAGGTTTAAAGATTATTTAGCAAGAAGCACAACTACAGATTCTGAATCTACCACAACACCCAGTAGCACTGACAACACCTTGGATACCTTGCTGTGTCAGCATTGTCGTTACTATGGCAACCGTGGTTGACATGGTAACAGGAAGAGACTGGTGACTTAACACCTTGCCATGTCGGCCACTTGGGGGTTTCACTTCAGGAACTGCAAATGAAAATGTGCAAAATCCATGAAAAGAAATTTGGATATTATGCAATCCTTAGTATCACCATGGCCCGAGGTCCCTTCACATTATAAGTGTTCCAAAATGCATACTGATACCTCTGCATAAAGTGAGTGCTTATAAAAGGTAACAAAGTCCCTTTTTGGGGAAAGCCTTTTGATCTGGCACAGCTACTGACAAAATAAACCATGTCAGAGATCTAAATGGATGATCCTATAGGATTGTTTTTGATGTCCGACAAAAAAGTCATTGTTTATCATACCTGTGGCAGCAGTCACAGTCAGGGTGGTCGATGCTGTAACTGGCACCGTAGTTGAGGCACCACTCATGCTGCTGGTCTTGATCTGAAACACAAAACAATACCATTTAAATTATTTCAATGTTTGTAAATTCCTATGAAGATGGAATTGTCCACAGCATTATTATTATTATTACATGAAAAGGGTGCATTGCAAAATTTGCAGACCTAAAGAGACAGTGAAAACCCTTGAGACCTCAAGAGTATTGCTGAATTGATCTACTGATCTGCTGCTTTAAGGCCAGCATAAACATTGAAGTGTGGTCATAGTGGATGTCAATTACTTAAATTATGCAGCTCTAGCAGCCTGCACATTTTGCCACAGCTTTTCAGTCAATTTAAGACTGTTATACTACCTCTTTCTTAGTGTCCTTCTCCTGTAGATAGATCAGTGGATTGTCATCTTCCTCATCACTATCCAGCCTCCCAGACTTGAGGAACTCTACAAGCTGTGGGGTGGGCCTGCGCTTCCATGGAAGAAAATCCATCAAGTTCTGCCCGCTTTGCAGGTAGAAACACTCCGTCAAATGCTCTACGTAACTCTCTTTGAGCTCTCTCATCTCGAGGTACCGTTCATCAAGGATAAGTTTCCGCGCGGCAGCTATCTCTTGGTTGGCAGGTGGCACTTCTTCCAATTTGACCCGTTTTCTAGGTGAAGGACCTGGACTTTGTGACATCTTAGTGGCCATTGTGTCTTCTTTGTGATTCAGCTATTTGTTGATGAAATGAGATGATCTTGGCTTCCAATTTGTAGGTTGCTCTCCAGGGGGTGATTCCAGACAGATTTGTGACCGACTGTCTGTCGGCCAATATCCAGTGGGGCTCCTGGTTGAGGGCCAAAAACAAGACTGGAATCACCCTAGAATGTCAAGAGTGACCACTGAATCACATCTGAAAAGAAAAAACAAACTTGCAGGTGAATACTTTTTATACACTAAACTTTCATTAAATAAGTTGTCAATGAGTATTTCGAGTGAATAAGAAAATCAATATTAAATTAACTTTCAAGACTGAATCACAAAACTCATCCATTTATTCTCATACTTAGCAAGTTAGCATGCAAATGTTGCTACCTTCCGGAAACTACATTTTTCAAAATCTTTGCTAGATTCAATGTTAATGTGTTCTGTCTTCTGATACTGCGTTGATCAATTTCTGATCATCACTTCAGGTGGGCTGAGACTAGATCCGCACAAAGGTCGTGTAGATAGCCAATATTACAGGTATTGGCGATCGACACGACGGGAGTAGGAGACTTTCTAACAACCTTGCGTATGCAATAAACTATTAATTTGCCATTTAATAAACTAATGATGTGTTTAGCTATTGAAATACATTTGAATTTAACACTTTTGTTAATTATGTTAGGGAAAACTAATTTGATTCGATTATTTCATCTGATGTTAACTGAACTGAATCATAGATTTCTAACAGTGGAGAAAAAATAGACTATTAAACTGTAAATGCTTTTTTGCGTTACTGAAATGTTTCCACACTCAGTCATCGTTCCATTGTTATTTAATCAAAGGTTGTTTGTTCTTTTTGGATTACCACATT
Source organism: Rugalucina vietnamica (assembly GCA_964017185.1). Taxonomy (NCBI): domain Eukaryota; kingdom Metazoa; phylum Mollusca; class Bivalvia; order Lucinida; family Lucinidae; genus Rugalucina; species Rugalucina vietnamica. Next base: position 33,778,034 of record OZ024881.1, on the reverse strand, counting down.
CTTTTATTAATTTAGCATACACATGGCTGATCAGTGCTAATTTTTACAGGTAATTTCACAGGCAAGCCGATTACAGCAAAATGATAATTGCGTTAATCAAAACGTAAATTTCCTGCATGGATAATTAATATTGCATTTCAGTTTATTCACACAACAGTTGTGCCTAGAAGCGGCGATATCGGCACAACCGTCGGCGTCGTGCGGATAGACATTGTCCCTCAGGTCTGTGGAATACCCTTGCACAAACGAAATTTTAAACATAATTGTTTTGTTAGTGAATAAATTTTTGCAACACTTTTTCAACTCCAGCCCTATAGAATTTGACTGCAGAGTCAGGTCCGAGATGCACTAGCATGTTGCTTTCAATGAGGTCCGCGTCCACGCCGCCGCTTGGCTTGCTCCGGTCCCGCACGTGCATCTACAAAATCGGTCACACGGCTGCAAGATGCGAGTGTGCATTCGTTTTCGATCGTTGTCACTTGTTCAAGGCGTGAAAATAAGCAATTTTATCCCATACGTAATAATACGTCTTTTCGGCGCATGCCCGTGACTAATCAATGAAAACCGCCATCTTGGACAAAGTTTTTTTCTTCTAATATTTTCAAGGCAAATTTGTCACAAAATTCCCCTTCTAATTTGCAGCATCTTTCGTCACAAACCTTGAATCCGCTTAATCTAGATCATGAACGTTTGTTTTGTACATCACATTCGTTGAACAACAAAAGAATAGCTCGTATTTTTTAAAGAAAATAATCTGATTTTCTAGCCGTAGGTCAAGGGGAGAACGGCATCCATATCGATCGAGAAGGTAAGGTGGTTGAGCGCATGCGTGTGAAGGAAATAGTGTTCTCTGATTGGTTCTTTTTTCCACGTGACAAAAGCGTAATTTCGGGACTCGTCGCCCACAGTCTCGACAAAAGATTTCCTACAGAAGTCAGCTTACCTTAAAACTTGTGAAGAGGCACCTTCAGGCATGTCCATGCTAGGAGGGGCGTCGCCATCTGGAGTAAGCTGGACAGGCTTACTTGCCAACGCAGCTTCTATGAATCTTGAGCTAGTGGGGGATACACACTCGGAATCTGAGGCGACTAGTTTCACTGTACTTTCTGAAATGTACAAAGTAGGAATGATACAAAAGTAACGTACACTTTCCAAGATTTTTCACAACCCCATTCCCTATTCAATACGCAAATGCAACGTCACTCAAGCAGTTCATAAATGAATATCTGAAATGGATATACCCCCCCCCCACACACACACACAAGCACGCACGCCCACGAACGCACACGCGCCACTTCCGAGTCTTCCAGTTGTATTGGTTAACATCCAAAAAGCGGTGTTTACATTCCGATATGACTGAAAAATTATTGAGTGGGCGTAACGCTATAGCCAAAGAAAACCTAGGAACTATTGTTGTGAAGCTGGATAGACATAAAGTGGGTATTTTCTGTTTTGCATGTTTACTGTTTTACATGTTTAATGTAATTTAAAGGGAGAGAATTAACACATTTTTGTAGGAGCAGATAAAGCAAGTTGTCTCGCTTAGACTTCTGTTGGTCATTCCTTCACATTTAATTTACCGACGCATTATATTTTATGCTCTTCACGTTATAGCTTATTTCATGTTAAAAAAGTTGAAATTTGAATAAAATTTAAAATAAGATAAAATTATAACAATATTATACAGGTATAATGAATAATAATATATTAGCGGTGCGCTGCCGGTAATCATATCACGTGGCTCGTGGAGTGAATATTTCAGGGCGGTTAACCTCTGGAATCAAAAAGGTCGATATCGGGAAATAAAGATATAAATAATAAAAAGAAGACAAGTAGAAGAAAAGCGAATAATGAAGATCCCAAACCCTCCCAACCCGCGCTTCATGTTTAAGCCGATTCATCTTTCGTGCACGCGGGCAATAAACCCGTCTCCCAAGCTCCCTCTTGTGGAAATCTACTAGTATATTATGCGTAAAATAAAAATAGCCGTGTTTCCCTCGGTTTCCGCAAACATGCTGAAGACGAGATAGGGTCGGTATGTATTTTCCTCTTAAAATATTTAGGGTCGGTCGGCATAAAAATATTTTTATTTATTTAGTTATTTATTTTATTTTTTTTTATTCTTTTTTTATTTTATTTTATTTTTTTTTTTTTTTTATTTTTTTTTTTTTTTTTTTTTGTTTTTGTTTTTGAGGGCATTAAAAACTACACGGTCAGTGCAAAATTTCAGAGTCGGTCGGGATAGCGGAAACAGAGCTATTTTTTGTTTACGCCAATACAGATTTAAGCTTTATGTATTCTCTTTTGTTTGAGTAACATTTTTACCCAGGGATCCCGCAGAACTTTGAAAAAAGAGGAGCAAAAAACTTTATTTTAAAAAAAAATCTTGAAGATCCTTAAATAAATCAATGTATAGGAACATAGAGAGCATTTTAACTATTTAAGACACAAAACAGGGATAAAGTTTGGAATGGACCATGAGCAAAAATGCCCCTTAATTGTCCAAATTTGCCCTTTATTTTTGAAACATTGGTCATTTTGATAATGTGAGCAGATAGGGAATAATGTTTCTACATTAGACTTTTTCTAAACAACCCCTTTTATTATTATGCAAACAACATCCCTGCAAAACAATATTCATCGGAAAGGACCATCACGAAAACATGTCCGTGTAATGTATACCCCCTTGAACCCCACTTTTATATAGCAAAACTGGGGTATGCAGGGGTATACCTATTTTTCTTATTTTTGCTCCAAAACATAGATTGTGGGTACTCGTTAGAACCGCCTCGCCGAGGCGGTTCTAACGAGTACCCACAATCTATGTTTTGAGCAAAAATAAGAAAAATATCAAAATTTTTCAGCCAAAAATTTTCAATTTTGAAAGCTCAAAAATTCTCTGTATATTGCATGGGCATGTTTTCGTAATGCTATGCAGAGGGTAAATCAGATAGCTGTTTATAGAGTTTTAACAACAAATAGTGGTCATTATTTAAGCAAGCAAACCGGATGTGCCGATTTCTACAATAATCACAGTGTGATGGGTTGTGGAGATTAGCTGCCGTGAATAACAAAAGCGGGATGTGTATTGATAGTTCAGATAGCGCGTGAATTCAAACTGAAAAGAAAGGAGTATTAAAAATGACACACACAATAAAACAGGAATGTGGATAACTTGTAAAAACGAAAACGCATAAAAGGTAAGTTGTTTTGTTTTGCCAGCTTTAGACTCCTTTTATTTTTGAACCAACCTACAGTTCTAGACATTTATTCAAATTGTTTGTCCCTTCTTCTTTTTTTTCTTCTTTTTTTTTTTTTTGCAAATTTTGGCTTGTTCATCAAACTTGCTAAGTTGTGACCCTTCAAGGGGGTGTATTTGTAGGAACAAATTATCATTTCTGGCCGGAGAACATGAATGATTCATGGAAACAGCAAGGTGGGGCAACCTTAGCACAAAAATTTTGAAAAAAAATAAATAAATACAAATAAAAAATTGAAAATAAAACAAAAGCAAATTATAGACACAATATGTAAAGTATTTATTAATTGTTTTCTTGCATAATTTATATTGATCTATATGTAAATAAATAAATAAATAAATAAATAAATAAATAAATAAATAAATAAATAAATAAATAAATAAATAAAAAAATAAATAAATAAATAGCTAAATAAATAAATAAATAAACTATACTCGTTTATGGGTGGTTTTCAAAAAAATGAAGTATTTTTTAATATTAAAGCTGGACTGATAAGCTTTATACATATAAGGTCTCATTTATACCTTAAATGTGTGTTATCAAGGTGTCAAACTCCATGCAAAATTTCATAAAAAAAGATGGATCTATACCAGATTTATTCAACAATATATACCTACTGTAAAAATGTCACAAGTGCAACGTTTTAGCGTGACATTTTGAGAAGTAAGTCATTTTCAAATGGTCAGAAAACAATTATCTGATTACCTAACAAAACAAAATCTCTAAAAAGTTACAAACCATTAGGTACTTGAGAGTTGCCAATGAAACATGCATGTATTTCGCCTTTGTTGCCTCTTCAGCATTTATAAATAATAACCATACCCCTAAAAATAAACTACAGTAAAAATAGCTTAGCTTAAACTTGTGAAAGCCAGTGTTCAATCATTGTAAGCCCTACATCTATTGTATGTTCTTACTGATCAAGTCTGATGTATCTGGATTGATTATCAGAGGTTCTTCATTAAAAACCCTTTCTTATATTTTGAAAAGTAGCTGATCTAATCAGTTAACCATATTTGTCACAAGTGCAACGTTTTGTATTTCTTGACTGACCATATACGCATATCATGTAAGACATGTTATTTTGCTTTATATTTTAGTCTAACAGGTCAGAAAGAAACCAACAAAAACAACCCTTTGCCTACAGCATGCATATTGGTTTCTAATAATTAACAAAAGTGATGTCACAAGTGCAACGCATATTTTCTAGTCTAAAAAATTGAACGCTAATTCCTTACGATACATATTACTTTCACTCTTATAAATTATTATGGCAATCACAGGAAGCATTGTACACTTGTAAGATACTGTTCATCATTAAATACATTGATCATTTGAGTGGTTATGGAAACATTTGTAAGTGAAGACAGCAATTTTAGGGTCAAATTTATCAAATAAATGTGTGAAAAAAATTTTTTTTGGAGAATTTTCTCAAATTAATGGCATAGAGTCTAGTCCCAATATAGGGTCTTTCAATCTAAGAACAAATTTGAAACACAAAGTGTATGTTACAAATGTAGCACTACTTATAAGGTATATCACCAGTTTTGAAAATAAACAACAAAAAGCACTTAAACATGAAAATCACAAAAATGGTCGTTGTCAAAAAGATTTGAATGTTGTTTTCTCTTATTTTGATATCCATAGAAAAACCAGGAACAAAAATTAAACAGACAAATGCACATTTCAATTTTGACCTAAAATGGGTCAATGTCACACTTTTACTTCATTTTTTTGAAAATCACCCTTATTATGCTTATGGTGGATAATAAATAAATGAATATATATAAATAATAGAGTTATAATAGTTATTAAAAAGGGAAAAAAAAGTGTTGCTGTTGTTTCAAAAATTATTTATACAGAGAAAAGAATGTGAGATTAGCCTTGATTAGAAGATTGTGGAGTATGTAGACTCTACCTAAAGACTTTAATAATTATTTATTTACATACTTTTTTTATATATTTTCATATAAGATTATTGATTTTTAAATTTGTTTGTTTTCATTTATAATATTTATAAATTTATTTTTTCTTTATTACTGTAAGCACAATAAACGAGTATACTTTAGGACAAACCATCAGGGTGATAGGTTGTTTCAATCCCTTTGAGGCCAATAAAGGCAGGGGAGCCTGCAAAAAGTTCAAGGACTTTTTCCGTTGATGGACTCAGCGGTTTGGGTGGGGGGCCACCACCAGTTCCCTTGCGATAATTATCTATCTCACTCTTCTCCTTTTTGGCCTTTTGAACAATGTTTGACCATTTTGTCTTTATTTCTGGCACACTGCGTTGGGCGAACCCAAGGGCATTAATTTGGGCACCAATGCCCTCCCAGACTGCCCGTTTCCTACTGACGGTCACCGAATTGGTAAGCTTTGCTTCAATGATTGTCCGGTTCTTCCCGGCACAATCAATCAACAAGTCTTTTTCTGCAAATTCAAAATTTCGTCCTCGCGTTTTCTTTTTTATGGTGGCATATAGGTGCCATCCACATAACGAGTTAGTATCACGTTAATTTTACTTTTTAAGTCGACTTATAACGTGTTGGTGCGATACTATCTAGTCTTCCGGTAAATAAAATTTTATCTGCTATTGGACATTATTCCGCTCTTAAGCGCCATCTCGTTAATGAGATAGTGACTATCTATCTTCTGATACTGAGTCGATCAATTTCTGATCATCACCTCAGGTAGCTCTAGTTTTTATGTCGACTTAGGATGAATGGTTCTTATACAATCTTGACTTCCTGTCATCCTAAGTCGACATAAAACTAGAGCTAACGAGTTACTATCTCGTTACTGTCATCATAAGTCGACATAAAACTAGAGCTAACGAGTTACTATCTCGTTAACAAAATGGCACTTAAGAGCGGAATCATGTCAAATAGCAGATACAATTTTATTTACCGGAAGACTAGATAGTATCGCACCAACACGTTATAAGTCGACTTAGAAACTTAAATTAACGTGATACTAACTTATTATGAGGATGGCACCTATATGCCACCATACTTTTTATCTTCTTTCGACTCCATTTTCCAGACGATTACGAGTGTACTTGTTTGTTTATTTTTCTTACGCGGAAATTATTCACGGACGACTGGTTTATGTTTATTTACAAAAATCGGATTTTTAATGACGAACTTCGTCATTATCTCGTTATTAACTAATGACGAGCTAATAAACGTTTGATACAATCCATTTTAATGCCGTCATTAACTAATTTGTTATTAGGGTTTTAATAACGAATTAGCCGTTAATTCGTTATTAAGTTTAATGACGGTTGATACAATCGGGTCCAGATCTATAGGAGGGTCTGGGTGGAGTATAATGATTGATGAATAATGGCCAATTTTTTTTTTTATAAATTAATGAGAGTGAATAATGAGCAAACAATTTAATGATTAGTGAATAATGAGGTCCTAAAGAATAATGAATAAATGTCTTTTTTTAACGAATAGCAGAATAAAATAACACAATTTCAAAGAATAATGAATATACCAAAATTTGGCTCCAGAATTTTCTTAGATGGTCTCCCTGACATTCTAGATTTTTCATGAAGATCTAGAAAGTCAAGGAGGCCATCTCTCTCAAATATTGTATTATTCATATTACAATGACTACTCAAATGTTTGGATTGACAAAAGTTTTGCCTGCAGGAAGCCAAGAACGTAGGGGGCGGCAGCATGAACATTGAAAAAGTAATGCATGTACATGTATGTCATTTGAAGGAAACATGAATTCATCATTCTAGGTGTTTACTGAGCAGGACATTATTTCACTGTTTTGATTGGCAATGTATTCAGTTTAACTGTGTGTGTTTTTCTGTCTTTGTGCAAAACATATTATCCCACAATTATACTTATCTCTAACTAAAGGTATAATTGGTGTTTTTCTGACCCTTTCTGGGAGTAAAGTTCATTTTGGCACATGTTTATTTTAAGAAACTGACAGAGCAATCAGTACTGGGTATCGAGAAAGCTATTTCCCAATAGGCGGCCACTCAGTTGCCCAAACTTACCTAAAATATGAAAACGCACATATGGCGCAAAGCACAAAAATTCAACACCAAAACTTGTGACATAAAACAGTAAGAACCACCACAAGAGTATCACATTGGAACTGTGAATTTTTCTTTGTCAGCTTATATATGGTATATGTAATATTTTTCTCGCTCGCTCGCGTCGCTCGCTCGATTTTTGAGACCATAGTAAAAAAAAAAGGCACAAGCGCAAATTCATAGAACTACTTGCATCACTTTTATCCATGAAGTGAAAACTTTGTTTTACATAATACACTTAAAAACGCAAAAGTTTTTATTCAAATGTTTTGCATATTTGTAGTTGTTTGATTCCAATGAAATTTCACACACATAAACATTGATTATGCAAACTATGCTGTGCATTTCGTATCAAAATAATGAGTATTGTGAGTACAACAGTCTTTGATATATAGCACTACCCCTAAAATCCAAAACTGCTAAGTAATATTGAGCAAGACTACTATTTGCCCCTTGGCATATACAGAGCATCGCATTCTCATTAAAACCAAACGTTTTGCCAATTGCACTGGTTGTCTAGCACTGATGCTAGCTTGTTTCAATGGTCATGGTTGATTCGACTTAATTTCGACGTAGTTTAGCGCCGTAGAGACATAACATGTGCGGATCCAGAAAATTTTCACAGCTCGGGTGGGGGTGGGGTGGGGGGGGGGGTCAAAATTCCCAGAAGGGGTCTGACGGAAAAATTCAACATGTCAATAATCTGGCAATTCCGGACCCCCTGTCCCACCCCTCTGGATCCGCCCATGCATAAGCACATTGACGTGAAATGTTTGGTTGATCAGACCGGCGTCAACCTTTCGCTGTCCCAGTAGCCTGGGAGGGGCCGTTGAGTTGCCGAATAGTTGAACGATGGCAAATATGACGTCACATGACGTCATATATACATCATCAGGATTGTGCCGGGTGATTCATTTTCAAAGACCAGTAGAATGATAAAAAAAGAAGTGTTTTTTTTTTTTTTTTTTTTTTTTTTTTTTTTTTTTTTCATATATGGATTGCTACAAGCTCTATATATATGTGAAATGGTGAAATATTTTTCTCCATTAATTCAAAAAGACGCCACATGGCAACAAAAAGTGTAAAATGACTTTTTATTGCTGGGGGTGGTCATTGCCTTTTAAAATGTCGGCTTCATGTAGAAATAGAAGCAGAGTACAGCTACCGACCCCTTTCACCTGTTAAGGAAGACTAAAAATGTCATTGGTGCAAACATTCTATCTTTAAAGTTCTTCAGTGTACATGTATGTGGTATTCATGACTGAAAAGAAAGTGTATTCAGGATATAGGATATAAAACTTAGATTGTATTAGGTGTCCAAGAGCGAGGGAGTTTTTCTCTCACAAATGGGCAGGGGGTTATCTAGAAAATAAAATCGCTCAAAAAATCTGTATTTCAGAAAGTGTCTAAGAGGTTGTATGGTCTAGCAGAATATACATAGAAAAACTCTCATGTTATAAAGTTAGTGATAAATTTTTCCAATTAATGAAGTCTTACTTAAATAATAGAACACAGGTAATATCTATTAACAATGAAATATCTAACGAAGACAGCGTGAAATGTGGTGTTCCCCAGGGTTCCATCTTGGGACCAATATTATTTTTGATATTTATAAACGACCTGCCTCTATTCCTATCTGACACTGTTTCTTCTACGGATTTATATGCCGATGACACTACGATTTATGATGCTCAATATGATCTCGATGAGTTAAAGAAAAACTTACAAAAGTCTCTTATAGCTCTCCACATTTGGTGCAAGAAAAATGGAATGTTAAAACAAAAGTCATGATTATAACTACTAGACAAAAAAGATTACACCTAGATGAAAACATACTCACGCTATCGTACAATGATACAGAACTTCAAATAACAACAGGAGACAAAATACTCGGGGTGAACATTGACGAAAACTTAACGTGGAATAATCACTATCAATTCGTATGTCGGAAAATATCTTCCGTCTGGAATTAGTCGTTTCCTAAGTAATGAGCATAGACTGCTATGCTACAAGTCATATATACAACCTCATTTTAATTATTGCAATGTCATCTGGGGCAATGCATCTAATTCTAATGTCACCAGAATGAATAGACTTCAAAAAAGGGCATATGTAAGTTAATACTAGGAAATGAATATTATGATTTTGAAAGTGCAAAGGCTACATTAAATATACTTTCATTTGAGCAAAGTGTATTTGTAAGTAAAGCTAAGATTATGTATAAAGTAGCTAATGAATTAGTTCCACAATATATTTGTGATTTGTTTACTCGAAGGTCAGAAGTTGCGCACGGCACATCCCTTAGATCCATAACAAGCCAGAATTTTGCGATTCCAAAACCTAAGTTAACATTATACAAAGAAAGTATCTCTAATTCAGGTCCAGTTATCTGGAACAATATACCAAATGATATACGATATTTATCGAATGTTTCTTCTTTTAGTAAAAATGTATCAAACTGGATAACGAGTATGTAAGACAATTATATTTGAATAAGTTTCCTTATTTTGCTAGAATGATCATCTGAACAAGCTTACAAGTACAATGTATGCCTTCACCTCCAAATTACTGTATCAAATTTGTCATACCCATTTATTGTTCTATGTGTCTCTATACATTATATTTTCATATTGTTGTTGATTTATATGTATTTGAGGGCCCCATGGAAGATTGGATATATCCAAATGGGTTACCCTCGTAAAATAAAGAAGTTACTTACTTACTTACTTACTTACTTACATGTTTCTCAACATCAGAAGTTGCACCCTGAAGTCTACAATTAATATTCTAGAACCGGCCTTGCTGTGTGGCTTGAGATAAGGGATGCTTGTGGGAACAAGAATAAAAATACTTTGCTTATAAATAGACTGTGAATAAGATATCGTTATATACTGTAAAGTAATCATCATATTTTTAATGAATAATCAAGCCGATTTTAATGATTTTAAAAGCCAAAATTTTAATGACAGTGAATAAATGATTCAATTTTTAATGATACAGGTACCCCTCATCCAGATCCTCATAGAGGATCATAGAGAAATATCTCATATGTATATTTCGATTTGAGCATGTTTAGTTAGAGCCCGTCGTTACTACACATCGGCCCGATCTACAAACTATTTTGTTTCAAATTTTGCACCACTAGTCACGGCGATGGAAAGGCCCCTAATTTTAGGCCAAGGTTAAGCGAAGGCGCGAACTTTGGGTAGACTTGTGCTTCCAAAATATTGACCAAAAAAGGTTCCTAGACCTTATGACTTTTTCTGAAACTATTTGCATTTTTTCCCAAATCAGTCTTGTCATATTTAAATCAAATCGTCGCTGTTTGCTACAGCTGATGGCACATATGCATGCGTATGTCACGTTTGTGTCCCACATGGCAAGTTCTCGGTCCTTTGTTAATTGTTCTATTTGTACATGTAAATGACATATCTGTTGGCATTGACCCTCAAAGCAGGTTGACGACCGTGTTTGTTTAAGTGAGATTAAACAGTGTACTAGAAGATACATTGAAATTTCAGAACTGAGAAATTGACCTTCAAGGAGATGGGCCAGGAAATTGGATATGGCATTATGAAAACTTACCTATGCAATATCTACAAAGATTTTTTTCAGCTAGTTTAGGAATATAAATGTAGTTTCTTTCTTCATGTGTGCCACTCAAAACCATAAATTTACCACACTGCTGGCTTTATCTTTCTTTTTTCTCTGTATAATCCTGGGGTGGAGGGGTGTGGGGGTTACTGCCATCTGAATCCGAATGGTTTACTGGTGACAAGAATACAAATGTCTTCTCAAGAGTCCGACAGTTCTGTTAGCCTTTGTACAAACATTGGAAATATGAGTATTCCATTTCAAACCATTTGTGATAGTTACATACATCCAGGTATTTTATGCTTTCAACGTTTTCAAGTACAGAGCCCTCAAGGGTGTAGTTAGCCTGTATCTTACTAGACCGTTTATTTGTCAGCTGCATCATGTTGCATTTGACGGGTTGAAATCTCATTCCCCATTTCCTAGCCCAACTGCCTAAATGTTTACGTTTACGTGTACGTTTACGTGTACGTCCGCGTCACACTTTCGGATAAAGTTTTTAAAATTGTTATATCTTGATAGTCACTGACCAGAAATCATTCATATTTGGAACATTGCTGCATATGAGGGTCCTCTGTGATTTAGTGTGAAGGGACTCGTGGGGTCGTGGCTGGGGGCGGGGCTAGAGGTCAATATCTAGAACACCTTTGTACAATGCTCAGATGCTGTGTTAGTTTCTCATCAACTGTAAAGCCTAGAACTGTCAAACCTTACATATGACTTCTCCTCGATGTCCCGACCCGGCACCCACATTGACCTACTGACCTTGACCTATATTTCATGCTCCAGTGACTTTGTCATTTTTAAGCCAACCCTTAATATCTCATCAACTATAAAGCCTACAACCATCAAACCTTGCATATGGCTTCTCCTCGATGTCCCGACTCGGCACCCACATTGACCTACTGACCTTGACCTATATTTCATGCTCCAGTGACTTTGTCATTTTTTAAGCCAACCCTTAATATCTCATCAACTATACAGCCTACAACCATCAAACCTTGCATATGGCTTCTCCTCGATGTCCCGACTTTGCACCCACATTGATCTAGTGACCTTGACCTATATTTCGTGCTCTAGTGACTTTGTCATTTTTGAAGCCAACTCTTAATATCTCATCAACTATAAAGCCTACAACCATCAAACCTTGCATATGACTTCTCCTCGATGTCCCGACTCGGCACCCACATTCACCTAGTGACCTTGACCTATATTTCGTGCTCTAGTGACTTTGTCATTTTTGAAGCCTACCCTTAATATCTCATCAACTATAAAACCTACAACCATCAAACCTTGCATATGGCTTCTCCTCGATGTCCCGACTCGGCACCCACATTGACCTACTGACCTTGACCTATATTTCATGCTCCAGTGACTTTGTCATTTTTTAAGCCAACCCTTAATATCTCATCAACTATAAAGCCTACAACCATCAATCCTTGCATATGGCTTCTCCTCGATGTCCCGACTTTGCACCCACATTGATCTTGTGACCTTGACCTATATTTCGCGCTCTAGTGACTTTTTCATTAAAGTTTTTAGAAGTCTGTATCTCTTGAACATGTTGATGGATCAAGTTGATACTTTGCATGTTGGTAGATATTGGTCTGAAGTTTTATGCAGTTTCTTTCTCCAGACTATCAAGGGATTGTATGACCTCCCCGCCTCTCCGATTTCCACTGCTGAAATGTCAGATGTTTGTGTGTCCAAGTTCGCTTCTTTGTCTGTCCGATTGTCATGTGTGCCACTCAAAACCATAAATTTACCACACTGCTGGCTTTATCTTTCTTTTTTCTCTGTATAATCCTGGGGTGGAGGGGTGTGAGGGTTACTGCCATCTGAATCCGAATGGTTTACTGGTGACAAGAATACAAATGTCTTCTCAAGAGTCCGACAGTTCTGTTAGCCTTTGTACAAACATTGCTAATATGAGTATTCCATTTCAAACCATTTGTGATAGTTACATACATCCAGGTATTTTATGCTTTCAACGTTTTCAAGTACAGAGCCCTCAAGGGTGTAGTTAGCCTGTATCTTACTAGACCGTTTATTTGTCAGCTGCATCATGTTGCATTTGACGGGTTGAAATCTCATTCCCCATTTCCTAGCCCAACTGCCTAAATGATCAATGTCTCTCTGAAGTTTCAATGTATCCTCTTCATTCTTAATTTAACGATAGCAAACAATCACCAGCAAAGAGCCTTGGAGCAGACAACCGTATAAATTCACTGCTCCGTGCTATGAGCCTGGCCAAACTACCGGACTTACATGGAACACACATCAAAATGCGCCTAAGAAGTCAGGTGACTTACATTGGTGTCTACGTCGGTAAGAAATCAGTAAGAAGAAATCAGACTCAATGTCTACTGAGATGTCATTTATATACTAGGAAAACAGCAAGGGGTCGAGAACGGTCGGTGCCCTGGGGGACACCCGACACAACCGGAGCCCAACCCGAATTTTATACCATTTACCACTACCCGTTGTTGTCTGAAACAAAGGAAAGCATTTATCCACTTCAGTGTTGTTCCACCTTTTCCATAGCTAAACAATCTGTCTAAGATTTATCACCGTAGTCAAATGAGTTTCACAGCTATGCCATTTCCTAAATGCGTGTTCCCTGTCCGTATTAAGGCAGTACGGATATGTGCCGCCCTAAAGCACCCCCCCCCCCCCCCATTTATGAGTTTTATTTTTTTAGCTCTGAAGTACCTACTTTTTCCAGTTCGATCAGCTCTAAAAGCACCCTCTTTTATGAATGCACCAATTTCCCCCAGAAATAAGAAGGGCGACAGGTCACTTGCCCGCAATTACCGCCCTGTTTCTTTGACATGCATTCCTTGTAAGCTTCTTGAGCATATTGTATGCTCAAATATTATGTCCCATCTTGATGAACATGAACTCTTGTCGGACAGGCAACACGCATTTAGGAAATGGCATAGCTGTGAAACTCAGTTGACTACAGTGATAAATGACTGGGCAAAAATCTTAGACAAAAAAGGCCAGGTCGACACTTTTATACTCGATTTTGAAAAGGCTTTCGATACTCCTCCCCATGAACTCCTTAAAAGCAAATTGTTTAGCTATGGAATAGGTGGAACAACACTGAATTGGATAAATGCTTTCCTTTGTTTCAGACAACAAAGTGTAGTGGTTAATGGTATTAAATCGGATTGGGCTCCAGTTGTGTCGGGTGTCCCTCAGGGCACCGTTCTCGGTCCCTTGCTGTTTTCCTTGTATGTAAATGACATCTCAGCAGACATTGAGTCTGAAATAAGACTCTTTGCTGATGATTGTGTTTGCTATCGTGAAATCAAGAATGAAGAGGATACATTGAAACTTCAGAGAGACATTGGTCGTTTAGGCAGTTGTGCTAGGAAATGGGGAATGATATTTCAACCCGTCAAATGCAACATGATGCAGTTGACGAATAAACGGTCTAGTAAGATACAGGCTAACTACACCCTTGAGGGCACTGTACTGGAAACCGTTGAAAGCATAAAATACCTGGGTGTAACTATCACAAATTATTTGAAATGGAATACTCATATTTCCAATGTTTGTACAAAGGCTAACAGAACTGTCGGATTCTTGAGGAGAAATTTGTATTGTTTTGCCCCAGATGTGAAAGAAGCAGCTTATATAAAGGACTGGTGCGGCCGGTCTTGGAATATGGAATCTCAGTTTGGGACCCTCACACTCATGGCCTCCAGGAAGGACTGGAAAAGGTCCAAAATCGTGCGGCAAGGTTTGTGACGGGAAATTATGTTTTTGAAACTGGGAGCATGACTGGCATTTTAGGTCAACTGAAATGGGAATCTCTTAAGAAAAAGAGGAAGGATAGTAGACTTATATTCACTCATTCTAAAATAAGCAGCGCACCCCCTGTCTCGGGGTGTTAAACAAAAATTGGAGTGACATTGTTCAATATATCACCAAGGTTGGCTGTATTTTCAAAATTTGGTACTATCTCCATTTAAACCGAATAAAGTATGATACCCAGTTATGTTTTTTAAGATCTCTGATAGTAGTGAATAATGCATGACCCCACCAAAAACGGCATGTCACAAACTGAAATGCAAAAATTCACAAGGGCATAGAATGAGCAAATTCTATTTTCACACGAAACAACATCGTTTGATTTACTTAATTTGACATTATCTTTTGGTAAAAGAAATGGTTATTTTATATCTTGTAAACAAACAAAAATATCAAACATCAAAAATCGAAAAAGGCATGTCACAGAGTTTCTGTAATTTACGTGACGCTATAGAAGATTGTCCAAATCTTAATACTGCTTTCTCTTATTGCAGACCAAACTGTGTCAATTTAATAGTTGAATATGTCCTTTATATGGATAACATATGGATTTTTCATTTTGCTTTACTATTTTGGTCAAATATATCTAATCCCCCTCCTTAACCATTGCGTCCCTTTTAAGATGTAATCATACGTGACACCATTTTTCTACAAATCCAACATGGTATTTGAAACAACGTTATCTGAATATGAAAGTATGGAGGATAAATACATCTCACAAAAAATAAAGTTAATATCAAACGACCCTAAGGTGGGTTTTTCGGGTGCTAAAGTTGAAAATGTAATAAACGTGACAGTAATTTACGTGACGGTACTTACTTTCAAAATGCCAATATGACATACAATATAGCTAAGATTGTGCTTTGAATCAGCGTCAATAAATGTTTTAATGTCCATTATGTACTTTTCAGTAGTTAAGTTTACGGAATATGATGTTTTTTTCAAGCAGTGTCACGTAAATTACGCATTTGTCACGTAAAATACAAAGGTAGTTTCAGTCTATTTATCGGTTATAGTTGAAAACAGTTGAATCTAAAAGGATCACACCTCCTTCAATCAAAGACATAGCAATACTGAATTTGTTATTTGCATTTGTCCATTCCAAAATACTGACCAACAGTAAAATATCAGCCCTGAGATTAATATATATTTTTATCAATATAAAACAGTTTTGTTTCATTAAATAATTACGTGGTTAATTAATCGAAGGATTTACTTCTTGTACAGACTGGTTCAAATTCCATGCCTCATTTTAAGTTAGCAAAAACTCAAACATATCCAAGTTTTAAAAAAATGTAGGTGTCTTAAATATTACCGTCACGTAAATTACAGTATTCCGTCACGTATATTACATTTTTATAGAATGTTGTGCAAAAAGTAAAACAATATTAAAAAATGAAATAGGATCACACAAGATTGTCTGTTTGGAGTAAACGTATCCTGATAAAGTCTTTCAGATAATATTAAATGTCATTGTGTATCTGTATTGCAAAAATAATTTATGTTGCGGTTTTCAAGTAATTTACGTGACGCTGAATAAAACAAGACCTGCCATATAACAAGATGTATTTAGAAAAGTAATTATAAGCTCCGCCACTCATGTAGGACAAATGTAATTATCATTACATGTTTTGATATAATTCTGATGTACAGGTCTGATGTTATTATAGTTGCAAGTTAACAACACTGAAAATTCTGAATCAAAAAGCCTGCATCATACACATATTATCTAACATTTTTCGATAGTAGATATGAAAGGACGTTTATTGTTTGATTTAATCTACTAAATATTGCTCTTTATTTGAGAAACTGAAGTCTGCTAGTCAGAGATATACGTTGAGTTTGTGTTATGGTTACATTTAGTTCATATGTAGTGCGTCACGTTGATTACCAAATTGGAATATACCCATCAAGTTTCAAAATGATGTAGAAATTGCAAGAATATCGGGAAGGTGGTGAAATTTTACAGGATGAAGCCTGAATGATCCACAATAGTGATGGTATGTCGAAAAAGTGTAATTCTAAAAGTTTATTTTTCTTCATTTTTTTCTCCAGGATTTGCACCTTATTTTAGAATGAGTGATTGCTATACAAAGGTCTAAAGGGTAAAGCCAGAATACCAATAGATGACCTTATCCCAAAGAATAGGCGTTGTAGAAATCAACACTCCTTGGCTTTTCAGATACCTTCAGCTAGCAAAGAAGCGTACAAAAGTAGTTTCTTTCCACAGACTATCAGGGACTGGAATGACCTCCCTGATTCACTTATCTCCTCTGCTGAAATGTCTGATGACTGTGTGTCCAAGTTCGCTTCACTCGTGCGTTCAAGGGACTAATTTCTCCCCCATCCGAACCCCCTGGTGAAATAATGTCATTTGGCGTGTCACCAGTGCTCATATACCAATTGAGTGTCAAGGTATGAGGCAAAATTAAAGTCTATCTATCTTCGTATACTGCCATACGCCCCCACGGACATTCTAGGCAGATGCGCTGTCGAAAAGAATGTAGGCTGAAAATTAATGAAGAGACAGATTAAAAGCATTCAGTAAGATGGATAAAAGATGATAAAGTACTGGGACGATTAATCGAAATCTAGAAACAACGGGCTATAGCCAGTTGTTGTTGTTGTCTTGTAGAGTTCCACCGGTTACTTAATGGCGAACCGTCGAGATGACGTTGATTTCTTAATTTGCTTTCTGGTTTTCTGCTGTCTGCTGAAATTGACTCGGGAAACTTTTGAGATAGAAACCGCGAGACTCTGTTGCTTTTCCTTACTGAACAAAAGTTTATTTCTAGCTTGATGTAACAATGAGATAAGTTCTCTACTATAGAGTTCAATTAGGTCAATATCAGTCTTGCTTGTATGAAACACACTTGGGTCAAGGATAAGTTGAGTCAGTTGATCAGGTGAAGTAACATCACAACCCGGCTTCACATTGTCCTGTAGTCTCGAGTAGAAATTTCGTCGTATGTGATGCAGAGCCTGGCATTCAGCCAAGAAGTGTTGTCTTGTTTCAGGGCCTTGCTCACACAACTTGCAAGTAGGGTCGACTGCAAATTGGTTAAACACTGCACGGTTACTCTGGAGGGTATAGGTGCCTGTCAGAACACGGCATTTCAGCTGAGCTCTGCGACTATCATGAACATTGTTTCGCACCGAAGACCACACATGATGAGCCCTTCCTACTTTTATACTATCCGGATTGATATACTTCAGGGTCGTACTGGATCGTATCTCTTTCCGCCACTGCTCTTCCACAGCTGAGTATATAGTCTTATTGACCATTCTTTTCCACTTTGATTTGGAAGGAACTTCCTCCAATAACTGGGATGGTAAGGGCAGGACATACAACTCCAGCAGATATTTGACTTCATTGAACCAACTTTGTTCAGAGACAGTTTAGTAACCAGCGAACATCCTTAAAATTTACGGTAACCCGTCTAACCTATGTTTACATCACGTGATCTACCCGGTAGACAAAATGGAGGCCACATTGAGAAAAACTATGATGTCTGTGACAGATACACTGTTTCCAGTGTCAAAATCGTCTAAAGATCCACAGAAACATCACATGCTGAAAGCTGGTAACTTTATCTATCTTTTGGAAAAGAAAAACATTGCATTTTTCTAAAGACAATCATTTAAACTGCTAAAATATAACAAAAATACACATTTTGACAGGTTTGATCAGGTTTCTATTCTAAGAAATTCCACTCAGACCATGTTACTTTTGTTGAAAATTGTGAATATTGTGGTCTGTGTAACAGCGAAGCAAACCCAGTCTATTGGGCAATTTAATAGCCTCAGTTTTAAAAGACACTCCGCAGGATGGGTCTTGACGATAAAGCTGCTTATTGATCGGGTCGGCGTGAGGTCATAGGTCATTCGTACGAGGTGAATTACTCGGTGTTTATCGCTGTAACCTTACTGAATTAAAATCGGAAAATATGAAAACAAAATAAAATATTAATAAAAGCTTTGCATGTATTTTTACACTCAACTCAAGGTATGAACCCCGTTATATTTCTGGCAAATTATGATTTTGTAAGCGTGTAAAATGCTTAAATCAGAACGATATTGACCGAGTTATACCCTCAACTGAATGAGCGAAGAGGCGGGAAAGGTGCAGTTCGGGTAACCAATATTGATTTTTTCTCACGAAAGAGTAGCTTGCCGACCGGGTCAATCGGCACGACTGTTGTGCGGATAAGCGGCACTAGCCACATTACAGGGAAATCGATATTCAAATGTAAAATGTTTAGAAATTGGTTACATTTTAAGCTCATAAATATAATGCATTGGTTTCAGAACTGAAACATAATATTACCCATGCAGGAAATTTTACTTTTTAATTAACACAATTATTATTTTGCTGAAATTGGCTTACCTGTGAATTTACATGTAAATCTCAGTCATGCGTATGAGAAAGTAATTATCGTAACCTAAATAATAAATGCATGTGTTAAACCAAAAGAATAAACAGCCTTTGATTTAATAACAATGGATTGATGACTGAGTATGGAAACATTTTAGTAACTCGAAAAATCATTTACAATTATAGTTGTATTTTTCTCTACCATTAGAAATCTACTGTGATTCAGTTGACATCAGATGAAATAATAAAATCAAATTGGTTTTCCTATTCATAATTAACTAAAATCAAGGTGGACAATCATGTGACAAAAGTCATTTTTAGTGTACTAGTATTTGAACAGAACCAGTAAGCAAATTGGCCATAAGTTTCTTAAAATTTAATGAAATTTTTAGGGGTAAAGTGCAAATACCCCAGAACGGTATGCTCTAAACTGCTATACAAAAGTAAGTTTAGTGTGCTCTGTAAGTTATTAGATTACCCTGAGCAACTGGATTTATATTTTGACACCGAGTTTGCTCGGGGTTATCTAGTAAACATTTACAAGTGTGCATTGTACTGACTGTTGTACAACAGTTTAGAGTGTATCATTCCCGTTGTGAAGATAGCCAATACCTATAGCACTGGCTATCTGCACAACTGTCTTGTCAATAATGCTGCTTGTCAGCACGACCTTCATGCAGATAGCCACAGTCTCTGTTTAAAGTATTAGATTTCAATTTTTATTAATGATAAAAGAGGATTCTATAAACATGTCATCCTACATAATATTATTGAGCAACTAATCACTGGACCAATTAGAGTCATGCACTCTTTTGGAGCCATCTTAATTTTTTTGTGCTGTCAGCTATACCATTAATCTTCATAGTCTTTAAGACATCTGTGTAATGCCATTTCAATGTGTTAAAATTCAGTTAAAATTAAAGTGAAATGGCAGAAAACTGAAAGAAATTGACAGTTTCATTGGCCTTTATTCTGTCTTGCACATGAGTATAGAAATGGATCAGCCCTAGTGTGCTATCTGTCGATTAATGGTCTGCTGTAAGAATTTAATAATCATTACAGCTTACCTCCAAGCAGTAGTTTATTACCCAGGCGCTGGGTCTGATCTGTGTTTAATTTCATTTGTTTGTAAATTTATAGTCCAAATAAACTGAAATTTCAGATGTAGATCACCGAAACCTGTAATTTATCCTGCTAAATAACATTTTAGTATGAGCAGGATTAATTTCAGCCTCAACTGAGTTGAGCATGAAACAAGTTTTAAATCCTTAATTAGGAACTGATGAGTGATCAGGTACAAGTGTTTCAACCTTGTGGTGTCTATTTTCAGGAAACGACTATGTCACAAGTCTTCCTCTACAGATGGCAATATATTTCAACTGTTTCTTTTCTCCATTCTGGATAACAGCTGTGCTAGTCATATTTGAACTCAAGGTTAGTGACTTAGTGTGTAATTTCATGTGAAGCATGTGTTATCGGTTTAATGACGTTAAGTCATTGTCACATTATATTTATGGTGCCATTTTCTTTTTCAATGCAGAAATCAAAGTTTTTCGCATTTCTAAACACAAATCTTTGGAATAGAATATTTAGAAGATGTGATAAACAGATCATAAACATGGACATTTTGGTCATCGCCCTTAGTGCCAAAATGCCCATGTGATAATCTATAATTATATGGTACAGGATTTGATAACAAGCAAAAGCTTGTAAACATCCCCCACTTGAAGATTTAACCTTACTTAGGGCAATTCACCCATGTCATACAGATTGAGCTGAAGCTTCAAGAGGAGATGGTTACGGTCTCTTAATGGAAAGATCATGTATCAATAAAAATTGATAACAATAGATGGATGTTGTTTTGATGCTCAGAGTCAGACTGATCAAATGTTTCTTGTTTTTTCATTTCAGTATGAAAGTTTGAACACCCTGTACCAGATTGTTCTGATTGCTATATACCTCACCTATACTCTGATTGAAGTTATCCGGCTCTACCTAGGATATGTTGGAAACCTGATGGAAAGGGTAAGGTACACTTGAATGAAAGAGAACGATGAAGAAAAATTGGTGCTGGCATCATCATTATTTTTCCTTAGAACAAACCTCGAGTGTGTCACATCTTTGTAGTGCTGTGCAGCTGCTTTAGTAATGGATGCAGACGAATTGCACCCGTTATTATATACAAAGATTTGTTTTTCTTCACTCTCGGCTCAGCCAAGCTTAGATGCAATTTTTTGTTTCACCAGAGGTCAAAAATCAAGTTCTTACATTTCAGTTTTTGTTTGCATTTCCATTTAGTATGTACTTTGAAATACCAGAATCCAAGTGGTATTTTGGTTTAGTATAAATTGTAACTTCATGATTTTAGGTTGAAAATGAATTTTAAGTGAAAATAAAACAACAAGGCAATAAAATTTAAATGAACTTTAATTGATTTCAAATACCTCACAGTGGTTCAAATGTTTTCATAAGTTGATGGGTACATTATAAGAAAAAGTTTGGTAGTAAATATGCTGTGTTTTCATACTTTTTGTTCTTTTTATGGCAAAGAAAGTAACAAAAAGTCCTGTATTGACAAAGAAACACCTCATATCTTTTTTAATAAATAATTTTTGGGGCTTCATTAAGATAAATAGCCCACTTGATAAAAAACTGTAGGTCATACCGAACAAAACGAGACCTTGTTTGTTATTCTATGTCTTCTTATACCTAAGAAATCACAATTTCAAAATTACACCCAAAATTTAGCTAAAATGTCTACGGACAAGACAAATTGGTATGTTCCTTTGTAGTAAGCCTAATAAAACACACAAACATTTTATGAACCATATTTTCTAATTAAAACATCATAAGAAATATTTAGGAAGCATTAAATACAGGTAACTGTTTTGTCCAATTTTGTCAACATGAAAATGTACTTATAAATGATAGATTGGGCTATTATTATATTATTATGGGCTATCCTGTTCACAGTATGAAAAAAAGAAAACATATCATTAATCATTATATAAAGTTTGTGATCCAATAACTGGTTTTAAAAAATAATAAACCAGAAATTTTCCTATATCATTCAATCATGCTGGCTTTTCTCGCTAACTCAGGTGTCTACGGACAGGACATAGAATGCACAAAAGATAGCTATTTGATTCCAAAAGCTAAAACATATTTTCTGTAGGTTTGTCTATGACAGCTGCCATCTCATGATGCGAAGGCAGATCAATCCTTCTTGTTTTGCTTGTAAATGGACAATCTGGTTGTCTACGGACAAGACATATATAGGATAAAGGTCAGATGCAATTTTTGTACTTGTGTCTTGTTATATGCTTGTTTTGCACACCAATACACTAACACACTTTGTTTTTTGTTCAGGGAAGAGCTGATGTATTGTCCTAAGTGGCCCCAGAAAGAAAAAACCTTCTCGGGCTTCATTATATTTGTGGTATTGGTCGAAGTAGTCCAAAAATGGCCAAAAATCAGTGTTATGCTGTTTCATTTAAAGACACAAATTTTTACATAAATGCATCTTCATGTGCTTGTTCTGTATTCAATATTTGTATAGCTAATTGTCTTCTTTCTTTTGCAGGTTGAATTAAGAGTCTATGTTAAACGGATCACAAATGGCAACCAAAACAACAAATGTCTTCTTTGTTATATATTTCCCCAAAAATGAAACCTGAGTGTTAGCATGACATCCCATTATAGGGTTTCCTTTCATAATCAGTGGTACCATCCCCAGGGGTGGGGCTAAAGGTCAAAATCTAGGACACATTTATAATATGATAGAGACCATGATAAATTTTCTGTAAGTCTGTTTTCTTGACATCAAATAAGTCTTGTCAGAAAGCATTCATACTTAGACCATAGGTACCCTGTAAGGTTCAGACTAGGGTCCATGTGCGGGGGGTGGGGTTAGAGGTCAAAATCTAGAACTTCTTTAAAAATTGTATTTTCTGTACTTTTTTTTTCCACCATGTTTAGAAATTATTCATGCTTGCACCATAGGCTTGCCTTGTTCCTAATGACATTACACTCTAGATTCCATGCCCAGGGTGGGGCTAGAGGTCAAGATCTAGGACATCTCATGTTTTTTTTATTAATATTATTAAAGAATGACATTCTATTTTCCATCTAGGACCGAGGACCTGACCCTCAATGTCCGCAATGAAGTCCTAGATTGAGTATACAAGTCAGCTCTGTATACTGCTCTATAATAGTCTGTCATTCTACTACACTTCTAGACCAACCCCAACCCCACCCACGCCCACACACACACCTGTCAATGCTTTTAGACAGTGCTTTTTGCTAATTCAAATTTTAAAGATTTACTTGTTGAGGGTGCTCTTTTTAGCTCGACTGCACGAAGTGCATAGAGCTATTGCAGTCACCCCGGTCGTCCACGTTCCCGTTCCCGTGCGCGTTCCCGTGCGCGTTCCCGTGCGCGTGCGCGTCACACTTGCGTTAAAGTTTTCTAGAAGTCCATATCTTGACAACCACTCATAAGAAAACATTCATACTTGGACCATAGATACCCTGTAGGGTTAGCTTTCATTCCATGGCATCGGGCCCCTGGGTCCAGGCCAGGGGGTGGGGCTGGAGGTTAAAATCTAGAACACCTTCAAAAATGGCAATTCTTATGTTAAAGTTTTCTAGAAGTCCATATCTTGACAACCACTCATCAGAAAGCATTGATACTTGGGCCATTGACACCCTGTAGGGTCGGCTTTCATTCCATGGCATCAGATCCCTGGGTCCATGCCAGGGGGTGGGGCTAGAGGTTAAAATCTAGAACACCATTAATAATAATGGCTTTTCTGTGATATAGTATTCTAGAAGTCTATATCTTGAAAACTTTTTATCAGAGGGCTTTCATACTCGGACCATAGGTACCCTGTAGGGTTGAGTTTCATTCCATGGCATCGGGCCCATGGGTCCATGCCTGTGGGGTGGGGCTGGAGGTTAAAAACTAGAACACTAAAAAATAGATGTACTGCTGTGTAACTTTTACAAGGAGGCATATCTTGACAACAACTTATCATAAAGCATTCATACTTCATACACTTTAGGTTCCATGACATCGGACCTCTGGGTCGGAGTCAGAGGGCGGGGCTAGAGGTCAAAATCTAGAACTCCTCGATTTTTTTTTTCTTTTTATTTCTTAATACAAACAACTTAGGAGGATGGTTGGTCATTCATCTTTTGACTTTGTGACACTGACTTGTGTGTCATGACAGTAAGGGTCGGTTGACCTACTTTCCATGGTTCAGTGATTTTGCCTTATATCTTGACACTCAATTAGTATATTTTCTTACTTATTTCAGATTATGAGTTAGTACGACCAGGCCTTTGACCCCAATATAATTATAGGTCACTGTGACCTAATTTCACGGTTCAGTGATTTTGCCTTATATCTTGACACTCAATTAGTATATTTTCATACTTTTTTCAGATTATGAGTGAGTATGACCAGACCTTTGACCCCAATATACTTATAGGTCACTGTGACCTAATTTCACGGTTCAGTGATTTTGCCTTATATCTCGGTACTCAAATGGTTTATGAACAAACTTCTTTCAAAATATGTTTGCGTATGACAAGACCTTTGACCCTGAAGTAGTCCTAGGTCACTGTGACCTAATTTCACGGTTCAGTGATTTTGCCTTATATCTTGACACTCAATTAGTATATTTTCATACTTTTTTCAGATTATGAGTGAGTATGACCAGACCTTTGACCCCAATATACTTATAGGTCACTGTGACCTAATTTCACGGTTCAGTGACTTTGCCTTATATCTCGGCACTCAAGTGGTTTATGAACAAACTTCTTTCACACTATGTTTGCGTATGACAAGACCTTTGACCCTAAAGTAGTCCTAGGTCAATATGACCTAATTTCACGGTTCAGTGATTTTCCTTTATATCTCGGCACTCAATTGGTATATGAACATACTACTTTCACGATATGTATGAGTATGACAAGACCTTTGACCATAAAGTAGTCCTGGGGAACTGTGACCTAATTTCATGGTTCAGTGATTTTGCCTTATATCTCAACACTCAGTTGGTATTTTTTCATACTTCTTTCTGATTATGAATGAGTATGACCACACCTTTAACCCAAACATACTTAATTACTTATAGGTCAATATGACCTAATTTCATGGTTCAGTGATTTTGCTTTATATCTCAACACTGAATGGGTATATGATCATTTTTCTTTCACATTATGAGTAAGTATCACTAGACCTTTGACCCTGCAATACTTATAGGTCAGTGTGACCTTTTTTCACGGTTCAGTGATTTTGCCTTGTGTCTTGGCACTCAGTTGGTATATGAACACACTTCTTTCACAATATGAGTGAGACCTTTAAATCTTAGGTAGTTATAGTTAACTTTCATGGTTGTGATTTTGCCTTATTGCATCAAGGCAAAAAGATGTGAGCATAATGCTTTGGGTTACTGGTCGGGTTTGGCCTTATGCTTGACAAAGGTCAGAAGCAGTCGAGCACGCTGTCCTGCGACAGCTCTTATTAATTTGGGAATTGAGATTCAATGTGTCAGTGAACATGTCTGGGTCGGGGGCAGTGGGCTTAGGAGTCGGGGTGGGGAGCTACCAGCCGGGGGTATACGTGCCTCTCAAGGCACTTTTTCTAGTATAATGCTGACACCATTAACAGACACACCGGTTCAAAATTTACTCATTAAGTGTATGCTACAAAATGTCAAAAAAATCTGTCTTGTCCGTAGACACCCTTTCTTTTAAAGAAGGGTTTGAGAGACGTAGGTTATGCTTTTGTATGTATTGCTACTTGCCTTGTGCATTTTAGTATGACAACACCAGTTTTACAATAATCATAAAAAAGGACAAAAATATACCTATGATTCTTTGTATATCCACTTACAAAAGATATTTTTTGTGCTAAAATGGCTTTTCGTCGTATGTTGAAGAGAAATCATGGAGACTTATTCGACAAATATTTTCCAAATTTGTTTAAATCAGTCCTGACAATAAAACTAAACCAAATTTGATGATAAAAAGTCAGTTTTTGCTAGTATATTTACTTCAGTATCCATAGATGTTGGGCGTCTACGGACAAGACATGTCTACGGACAAAGCATTTTTGTATGTATGTGTTTGTAGACAGTTGACATCTACAAACTTTCTATATAAACTTGGTCTTTATGTAAACATACATCACATACAAAAGCATAACCTACATCTCTCAAACCCTTCTTTAAAAGAAAGGGTGTCTACGGACAAGACAGATTTTTTTGACATTTTGTAGCATACACTTAATGAGTAAATTTTGATCCGGTGTGTCTGTTGATGGTGTCAGCATTATATAATTTCATTAACTGATATAAAACAATACACATTTCATTTCAGCAGTGTTGTATACATTGCTTTAGCTGAGACTGGGATGTCATGCTAACACTCAGGTTTCATTTTTGGGGAAATATATAACAAAGAAGACATTTGTCGTTTTGGTTGCCATTTGTGATCCGTTTAACATAGACTCTTAATTCAACCTGCAAAAGAAAGAAGACATAATTAGCTATACAAATATTGAAAACAGAACAAGCACATGAAGATGCATTTATGTGAAAATTTATGTCCAAAAGAGCCATTTTTTAAATGAAACAGCATAACACTGATTTTTGGCCATTTTTGGACTACTTCGACCAATACCACAAATATAATGAAGCCCGAGAAGGTTTTTTCTTTCTGGGGCCACTTAGGACAATACATCAGCTCTTCCCTGAACAAAAAACAAAGTGTGTCAGTGTATTGGTGTGCAAATTACAAGCATATAACAAGACACAAGTACAAAAATTGCATCTGACCTTGGCTGAGCCGTCAGATGGCAATGCATGATTAAGTTATGGCTTCTGTGTCCTAAGCTCCTTATTAGGCTAATTATGTCTCCCCCCGACAGGGTCGGGAGACATATTGTTTTTCCCCGTGCGTCTGTCTGTCTGTCTGTCTGTCTGTCCGTCACAAATCGTGTCCGCTCTATAACTTGAAAACCGTTAAAGAGATTTTTCAATGAAACTTGGTACACTTGTAAACCACGACGAGACGATGTGTCATGCACAAGAACCATAACTCTGGCTTGAGTATTTTTGGAGTTATTTCCCTTTGATTATTTTCGATACAATTTCGTGTCCGCTGTATAACTTGAAAACCGTTAAAGATTTTTCAATGAAACTTGGTACACTTGTAGACCACGACGAGACGATGTGTAATGCACAAAAACCATAACTCTGGCTTGAGTATTTTTGGAGTTATTTCCCTTTGATTATTTTCGATACAATTTCGTGTCCGCTGTATAGCTTGAAAACCGTTAAAGATTTTTCAATGAAACTTGGTACACTTGTAAACCACGACCAGACGATGTGTCATGCACAAGAACCATAACTCTAGCTTGAGTATTTTTGGAGTTATTTCCCTTTGATTATTTTCGATACAATTTCGTGTCCGCTGTATAGCTTGAAAACCGTTAAAGATTTTTCAATGAATCTTGGTACACTTGTAGACCAGGACGAGATGATGTGTCGTGCACAAGAACCATAACTCTTGCTTGAGTGTTTTTGGAGTTATTTCCCTTTGATTATTTTCGATACAATTTCGTGTCCGCTGTATAACTTGAAAACCGTTTAAGATGTTTCACAAAACTTGGTACACTTATTGAGCATGATCAGACGATGTGTCATGCACAAGAACCGTAACTCTTGCTTGAGTATTTTATGAGTTATTTCCCTTTGATTATTTTCCATACAATTTCGTGTCCGTTTTATAACTCGAAAATCGTAAGAGTTATTTCAATGAAACTTGGTACACTTATAAAGCACAATGAGATTATGTGTCATGCTAAAGAACCATAACTCTTGCTTGCATATCTTTGGAGTAATTTCCCTTTGATTATTTTCCATACAATTTCGTGTCCCCCCTATAACTTGAAAACCGTAAGAGAAATTTCAGTGAAACTTGGTACACTTATAAAGCATGATGAGACGATGTGTCATGCACAAGAATTATAACTCTTGCTTTCATATCTTTGGAGTTATTTCCCTTTGATTTTTTTCCATACAATTTCATGCCCACTCTATAACTTCACGGGGTCTATTCTCTAAGCCTCTATAATCTGGTGTCGTCCAGGTTTAAGCAGGTTCCGGTAGTGGTTTTGTGAAATTGATTGTAAACAAAGAAATGGAGTAGACAGGTGAACAGGTAAGTTGCATTATTTCTGTTTTATCTTTTGATTTTGAATAAAATCCTGATGTGCAGTCTCAAGAGAATTTACAAACGCTAGTAGAAATCAAAATTAGAGTGGTGAAGATGCAATAGGAAGCTAGATTTTGATGTTCAAAGTTTCGATACGCGGCTGTTTTGATGTAACAGTTTCGGCCAGATTCACAAGTTTGTTCTACATTTTGAATATTTATGCACAGGACATTGTCCGATTCGACCCACAAACAAATATAACCAGTACGTACATTCCTGGGAATCGAAATAGCTTCATGAAAGCGAGTCCAAAATAAAAAATCTTGGTATAAGCACATTTTTCAGGTGGTCGTGAATGTTAAGACGCTTTAGTACGGTAGACGTGCAATCTGACTGACACTGTACCAGGTACTCAAATTGCTTATGCAATCACAAGCACTCTCAAATTTGTAATAATTGAGCTTGTTTATAGTGGCTGAGAGACATATTCGCTCAAAAGCTTAACAAGGATCTTATCCCATCCCAAAACATAAAATGGTTCCTCATAATTCTGGCGTGAGTTGCATAACGCGAACCCTTGAGATATTGACGACGCCATTTGATCTTCCTTATTCCTTAGCAACGGCTGGTTGCTTTCAGAGAGGCAGTTCATGGGAACCTTACGTAGCGCTGACGAACACTTCTTTTTGTAACATACCGTTGCATAGGAAATAGTTGCGAAGGCTAACCCTGTTTATGTATAACACGTATCAGTTAACGCGTCTATTCATATCCTACATAATATTCCCCATGCACATTTGTTGCAAATAAAATGTCGTATGCAGGGTGCATAATGTTTTCAATTAAGAAATAGATTGTTCTCATTGAATGGGCCAGTAGTAGAAAATGAGTCTAGTCTATTCAACTGGCGATTGTTTTAATGTGGTTTGAAATTAAGTTGAATTGTTTTTGGTGTTTTTATATGAAAATGAAAGGCGTATACTCTGTTCCAGATGATAAACATGCCTAAAAGAAATGACTACTATGACTAATGCATAGGTTACATTTGGCCTACGATTATCGTGCGATGATCGCACGATGCCAATTTTGGCATTTTCGTCCGGTGTCCGCAGGATGACCCTACGATGTCCATCTACCATCATAGCCTCTACGACTTTGTAATATTCTGCACTTTTACAATTTTTTAAAAATCGCGAAACCGTAGCCCGTAGACACGTCGAGCGCGCGCCGTACGGAGACACTGCGGCGATCGTACACTGCGACGATCGTACGATCGCCGCACAATTTATTATGATAATTTATGGACAAAAATAGTTCGCCGATCGTAGGGAGACCGCAAGAGCTCAGTCAGAAATCATAGCGACTCCTCGCGGACATCGCACGGGCTTCGTACGATTTCCAGTTAAAGAGTGCCGATACCCTACGATTTCCATACGATCTCCATACGGTTCTGACTCAAAACATCGACGAAAGCCAGAGCAAGAAATTTTTGAATTGTTAACACATTCGTAAGATCACTTCCGATGTCTAAAATCGTAGGAAAAATCGCAGACCGAAAAATCGTACGATCTGAATCTGAATCTGAATAGTTTACTGGTGACACGCCAAATGACATTATTTCACCAGGAGGTTCGGATGGGGGAGAAAATGATCGGTGCAAATGTAACCTAGGCATAATCACTATACTTTCACTAAAATCATATAAATTAGTTGTAATGCTTATAACGCCTATCACTCTTCGATCTACAGCAACAATTTAACGAAAGTCTTAATGTGTGCAACTGCACATATTAATTATGGTATTGCCTGTTAAAAGAAACCATATCACGAACGAATCTCAATTATAACGAAAACTTAACAGTTTCATGTTTTTGGAAATATCTCACCACCGATGATTTTGTGCTTTGCATTCACACCACCCCTACATTTTATTCTTATACGTGACATGTTTACATGCTGTTTTCCTCCAATGCAAAATGACATGTTATTTCTTGAATATATAAATCATTGAAGACCAACAAATGTACTCACCTTCAGCAATCTGCTCAAAATCACAAGTGTGTCGACAAATCAACCAAAATGTACCGCTAGTTTAACTTCTCGCGGATGAGGCACGTGATTTTATGAGCTTTGAACATTTCCGCTGAACGCTTCTCAAACTTTTGCAAAGATTTGTTAATGTTAAATTGATGTTTTAACATGTATCTAGAGACTGCACTTCAAAAAATGTACACTGCTGACCTAGGTTCTTATATTTTTTTCATTTTTTGAAGAAAGCAATCAAACACCAGACTAAACTGACCTTAACCAGCACAACTCCCGAGCATATTGGCTTGAAGAATAGACCCCGTGAACTTGAAAACCATAAGAAACATTTCAATGAAACTTGGTACACTTATAAAGCACGATGAGATGATATGTCATGCTAAAGAACCATAACTCTTGCTTGCATATCTTTTGAGTTATTTCCCTTTGATTATTTTTCATTCAATTTCGTGTCTGCTCTATAACTCAAAAACCATTAGAGATTTTCCAATGAAACATGGTACACTTATAAAGCATGATGCACAAGAATCATTACTCTTGCTTTCATATCTTTGGAATTATTTCCCTTTGATTATTTTCCAAACACTTTCGTGCCCCCTCTATAACTTGAAAACCGTAAGAGATATTTCAATGAAACTTGGTACACTTATAAAACAGAATGACAGGATATGTGATGCACAAGAACTATAACTCTTGCTTGCATATTTTGGACATGCACATAGAAAGGGGGGAGACATCAGTTTTCACATAGAAAACAAATTCTAGTATTTATTCTGTTGTATTGGGCAGCATTACTTTTTCTTCTCAGGTTTTTTTAAAATAAACAATCCATTGTTGATCACTGATCACATTGTCATGTTTCCACGAAGTCTTTCTTATATCAAATCAGGACATGTTTATGCAATGTAAGCCCCCTATATGATAGTAAAATTGGGTTGTATTATAGGGGTATACAGTTTTCTTATTTTTGCTTCAAAACTTAGATTGTGGGTTGAGGCAGTTCTAACATGTACCCAGAATCTATGTTTTGAGCAAACAAACTTTTTTCAAATGAAAATGCAAATTTCACACCTAAGGAAAAATCTGTATGTTACATGGGCATGTTTTCATAATATACGAGATGCCGCATAGGAAAACCAACAATCTGCATAGACAAAATCAAAGGCGCATTCACTACACGAATAGTACAATTCCTCTACTTTCTAAATCCAAAATTTTCAGCCTCTAACCATCTTCTGCGACTGTACAGCCTGGTTTGTGTCAGACCTAGTTAAGACCCAAATTGTTGGTTTTCTCATGCAGGCTCATATGTATCTTGCTACATTTCAGGTACCAGAGTTGGCCGGTTTCTGGTTGTTGACGTTACTTCTCCAGTTCCCCATCATAATCATGCTCTTATTTAACGAGAGTGCCCTCGTTCTACCGATGGAGCGAGCTGTCCACATCGTCGAGGCACTGTTTGTCGTTTTTGAAATTATCTTCGGTTACGTGGCCATCAGAACTATGGTAAATTATCAAGTGACAAAATTTCACCTGCGGCAGTTTACAGACCTTGAACAAATGCCAGATAATGAATATTGGATGGATGAAAGCGAGGTTGATCATGACCATTATTCATAAAGATGAGGATAGCCACTGCAGGCCACCATAGTTATAGTTTTTGTGAATCTTAAATGATAGCCTCTGCAGGCCACCATACTTGCAGTTTTGTGAAATTCTGGATGGCCTCTTCGAGCCACCATGCTTGCTGTTTTGAGTGATCAAGTTAGCATGAACCTTGGAAGAATAAATGGGTCTCATTTATTTATAACCTATTGGGATTTCTGTCATCCCCAAATACAAAAATAGGCCATATATGTACTTTAACTGATGTCAACTAAAATCAAATTTTGTATATAGAAAGTATAATAATGTGTAAAACAATTGCTCCACCTATGCAGCAAATCAAAAGGTGCCAGTATGCTTTGGTGTTACTGTAGAGCTGATCTACACTGCCCCATAAGCCAACTCATATCATCATCCTGAAATGAAGTCTGGCAGCTATGCAATGTCCGATGCAGTAAAATATTGGTTGCCTTATTCTTCAAGTTGAAACTTGTGTTGGAGTAAACTGAAGAGTAGTTTTTACCAAGTTTCCGTCCAGTTTTATACTGTTAATATTGTATGTATATTATTTTACACAAACTTCTTAGTTAATGTTTTTTCACTTCCTTAAAATTTTCATGGCTAACTTACTCAAATCGTCTCATGTAAAGTGACTGTGATATTTCGAGTGTGTAATCTCTTTGTAATACACAGTATGAATCTCATGCTGACTGTTATTGGAGTCACCATGGTGAAAGAAAGCCCAGCAAAATGGCATATACCTTACAAGTTTAAACCTGGGATTTGTTGCATGAAATGAGCCGCCTCATGGGAAAACCAACAATCTGCATAGGCGAAAACAAAGGCGCAGATCAGCTTCGCGGTAACCGCGAAGCTGATCAGCGCCTTCGTTTTCGCTACACGGATAGTACAATCCCTCTACTTCCTAGATACGAAATTTCATGCTTCTAGCTGTCTTCTGTAGCTGTACAGGCCGGTTTGTGTCGGACCTTGTCGGAAACCACATTGTTGGTTTTCCCACAAGGTGGCTCAAATGGACAACTTATACAGATTGTGAAATCTGTTGTGTGTGAATTTTGTTATATTTGACATGCTATTGTAATTCATTTATGTGTCAACTGGCAAGACAAGATAAATGAGCCGCCTCGTGGGAAAACCAACAATGTGGTTTTCGAACAGGTCTGACACAAACCGACCTGTACAAGCACAGAAAAGAGCTAGAAGCTTGAAATTTCGGATTTAAGTAGAAGAGGAATTGTACTATCCGTGCAGCGAAAACAAAGGCGCTGATCAGCTTCGCGGTTACCGCGAAGCTGATCAGCGCCTTTGTTTTCGCATATGCAGATTGTTGGTTTTCCCACGAGGCGGCTCAAATGCAAGCTGCTAGCCAAGTAACCAGTTCTTCAAGCACATCCTTGCTCTAGTAACTGACACACTGTCCGACTTAAATAAGCAATAGTTGATCATGATGCAATTGCATCACCAGTGGCAAATTCAGAACTTGGATGTTCTACCAACAGAAATTCCTAGGCTAGACCAAGGCACATTTTGCATACTTTCCAGTTAAATTAATGCAAAGGTTAGATCATTGTGTGCTGTTTCTTAGTAAATGAGTTATACAGATTATGTTTTAGCCAAAGTACTCTGAAGTTTTCAGAATGGTACCAGGGATTTTTTTCGGGTGTCTCAGGGGCCGAAATAAGGCCCCATTCCCAATGGAAATTAGGTGACTTTTTTCCCAATTTGGGGAAAAAAATTCCCAATCACAGCTGAAAATAATTCTCAAAAGTCCCTAAACATTGTGAAAATCAAACTGCTGTTTGAAATGATGTTTAACTTTGATTTTTAGTTATTATTTAATGATTTCAATTGATTAACCATAATTAACTATGTCAAATTGGAAAATATCATAACTTTAAATGCTTTGAAAATTTCCCAAATTCTGGGTGTATGTCGCTAATTTTCCCAATCAGAAAGGCCCTAAGGCCCCTTCCCAAAATTGCTGAAAAAATCCCTGGGTACTGGTATATGAATAAACAATACAAACAATGGAAGATTCTGTCTTTTTCTTTATTTTTTACCATTTCATCACACAAAAATATCAAAACAATGACCAGTCAAGATAAAACTTCTTGGTATTTGGCTGCCTATATTGCAAGAATATAACACAAGTAAATATTCAGATAGAAAACTGTGCCATTATTGGTCAAACTTACCGGTAAATGGCAATCCATCTACAAGCTCTGCACACAAAATTCAATTGAATGCTTAGCAGGTAGGGTTACATTATTCACTTGTAGAGCAATGCCACAAGGAACCCAACATCCTACTCAACAATTTTTCTTTCAAGTCGGGGACAAAGTAAATGCCTCCTGGGAACTTTACCAGTACAATGGAAAATCATTATGTTACTCCAAAAAGACACAGTATCTCAATGGATGTTTGTTTCTAACCAAGGACATCTCACTACACTCGTACATTCTAACACCATTACGAAAACATGCCCATGCAATGTACAGAAAATTTTTGGTTGTGAAAATAAGAATTTTCACTGGAAAAAAAATATTTTTCTTATTTTTGCTCAAAACATAGATTGTGGGTACATGTTAGAACTGCCTCGGCGAGGCGGTTCTAATGAGTACCCACAATCTATGTTTTGGAGCAAAAATAAGAAAAATAGATTTCACCCTGCACACCCCAGGGGTTTAAGGGGGTATACATTTCACGGACACGTTTTCCTGAATGATGACTAGGCCACCACATTGTCCAGTAGATGCATGCTCATGTACTCACAATGGGAGTTAACTTATTGGACCCATAGCATTCCATCCAGAAACATTAGATTTTACAATGACAGCTTCATGACAATCTGTGATGCTTTATTTACAATGATATGCCACGCTCGTGCACCAAAATCATTCCCTAGGTATACAAGTCAAAATCAATCCTTTTAGACGAGTAGAACTGTCCGTCAGTGCCGACTTTACGGCAATAAACACCAGTCTTAAAGTATCCGTCTTCAGTCCAGGTCAACATCTCGGAGCTGGTATGTGGGCCGTGGATTTCTTCCTCGTCTTTATCCTCCCATTTATACTCCCACATCACTTCATCAGAATCTCCAGCTGTTTTGGTCCCCTCGTCTGTAGTAGAACAAATAACAATGTATGAGTGTTTTTCATATGATTAGGGGCCAATGGAGGGGTTACCAATACCAGTACATAATTGATTACTGTCATCAAGATAGATCCAAATAAGACAAAGGGAGTGCGGTGGCGTAGTGGTAGAGCGTCAGACTCCGAATCAAGAGGTCCTGGGTTCGATCCCCACAGGCGTCACTGTGTTGTGTCCTTGAGCAAGACACATTAACTCCCTACAGTACTGGTTAAACCCAGGAAGAGTTGGCTCCATCCCCACATGACTGAAAAATTGTTGACTGGGACGTTAAGCCTCAATACAAACAAACGAGACAATCCTTTGATATGGGGTATTTTAGCTTGACTGTTTATTGGAAGTGATCACAACAGGCTACCTTGGCTATACAAGCAAAATATTGTCCCTTTAAGCTTTCAAAACTGACAAACAACAAAACCAGAGGACCAATGGTCCTGTAAATGCTCACCTGAGTTCTGCTGCATATACCAATAAACATGTTTTAATATTATGGTATTTATCCCCAGTGCAGGGGCAGATGAAGCCCTTGTGTCATTTTCTTTTTTCAGAATAATCAATATTCTGTCCACTTGCCAATTTCCTGCTGGCTTTTCCCTTCAAATGACATTTTAACAGTTTTCCCCATTCAAATGCATAGGCAACCCATGTTGACCTTGCCATAAACTTGGTCAAGATCATCACAGGGTCATGATTTATATATACATTGGAGTACCTTAGCCATCGATGCTTCACGCCAAGTTTCCTTGAAACTATTGGTTTCAGAGAAGAAGATTTTTGAAGGGTTTTTACCATATATGGGCATGGTGGCCATCTTGGTCATGTGACCTAAATTATTTATACACATTGGTTCCCCCATCCTATGGATGCTTCACATAAAATTTGGCTTCAATTGGCCAAACGGTTTCAGAGGAGATGTTTGAATATTATCATGGTAATATACATGTATATTGCCCCGGGGTGGGGCCATATAAGCCCTTGGGTCCAACTTTTTTTCAGAATCATTAATATTCAGACAGCATACTGAAAATAATACATATTTCATCATAAAATGTGATTGTACAGCCTGGTTTGTGTCAAATCTGCTAAGAAAGTTTGAAGACAGTTTTTTGCAGAGTACAGCTTGTTGTAAACTAAAATGAGCGGTCTCGTTAGAAAACCAACAATGTGGTTTCTGAACAGGTCCGACAAACCAAGCTGTGCACAGAAGATATCAACAGGCGACGCTGATCTGCGCCTTTGTTTTCACATAATTTTGCAAGATGCTGGTTTTCTAATGAGGCGGCTCAAATGCTTCAGTCAAACAATTATCAAAAAATACTGCTTGTATTGTGGTTTAACAAATCAGTCAGCAACTTTTCAGTCATGTCAGGATAAAGCCACTGCTTCCTGGACATAAACAATGAAGAGTTAATATGTCTTGCTCAAGAACATAAGTTACATAACCCATCTATAGTATGAGCCACGTCATGAGAGAAAAAAGGATGCAAAGACACAGATCAGCTGTGCAGAAAATGCACAGCTGATCCGCATCTTTGTTTTTTCATCACGGATATTACCATCCCTCTTATTCTTAAATTCAAAATTTCAAACTTCTAGTCTGCTTCTGAGACTGTACAGGCCTGTTTGTATTAGACCTGGTCGGAAACAGGTTTTCTCTTATTACCCTTGTAATTATTCTCTTGTATACCTTTAGTTTCCTTGGACCCTGTTTCCTCTGTGCCATTTTGTGATACTTTCTCCAGATCTTTGCCAACTTTCTCAGATTCCTTCTTATCAAAATCCTCTGCAAACATATCTAACGCATCATCATCATCGTCTGCACCTTCTGGAATGTTCAGTCTGTCTTTATCACTCGGCTTTTCCGATTTCTTAATTTCAAAGTTCAATTTTTCATAGGTCATTTCATAAACTTCCATATTTCCAGACTGTAAAATCTCATCCGCCAAACCAGTCAATTTTAAAAAGTCTTCCTTGTCTTTTTGAATTTTCACTTCCTCTTCAGTAGGCTGGTTCCCTGTTTTCTGTTTCTTGACTTTCCATCTTTGACTTGACGACATTTGTTTCCCCTTATTTCCTCCAAGTCGCCTTAATGCTTTAGCTACACTCTCCCCTGGTTTGACATGGTCAACCATTTGACTGAAATTATAATGGATATATGAGCCGCGACGTGAGAAAACCGGTCTTCAGGTTTTCGACCAGGTCTGACATAAACCAGCCTGTACCGTCAGAGAAGAAGCTTAAAAGTTTGGACATGGGTAGAGGAAGAATTGTACTATCTGTGTAGGGAAAAAATGGCGCTGATCAGCTGATCTGTGCTTTTGTTTTCGCATAAATTTTGCACTTAAATGGTTTTCTCATGATGTGGATCTTTGTTATTTTGTTTTCTAGTCAAGTGCT
Organism: Rugalucina vietnamica; assembly: GCA_964017185.1. Classification (NCBI taxonomy): domain Eukaryota; kingdom Metazoa; phylum Mollusca; class Bivalvia; order Lucinida; family Lucinidae; genus Rugalucina; species Rugalucina vietnamica. The sequence continues at coordinate 33,740,485 of OZ024881.1, read as the reverse complement.
AAAAGTGAGTTATTTAGTGCATGATGTGAAGGCTATGCATGGCCTAGTATGCTTAACAGAATCTTGCAATCTTTTCTAAAATGAGGCGCGTCGTGAGAAAACCGGATTTTTGCCTAGGCGAAAACAAAGGCGCAGATCAGCTGTGCAGTAACTGCACAGCTGATCAGCGCCTTTGTTTTCGCTACACCAACAGTACAATTCCTTTTCTTCCTAAATCCGAAATTTCAAGCTTCTAACCTGCATCTGGGACTGTACAGATTGGTTTTTTGTCACACCTGGTCGGAAACCCCGAAGACCGGTTTTCTCGCGTCGCAGCTCAAATATGAGAGATACCACTGAAACAGACATGTCACAATTAACATAATTTTATTCTATTATTAGGCATGAGCTATTTTGCATGAGCTTTTTGTGTGCAAATGCTTGATTTTTAAAATCTAGCATTATTTACATGTACTTGCATGACCCTTGCACATATTAAAATGCTTAGATATTTTTTACAATGTGATTTATCCACCTCCCATTATGAGTCACAATTTTTTACAGTAGGAAGTGACCTTGATTGAACATTATGCAAATGCAGATGTTTCTAATTTAACAAAAATTAACATATATATCATGCAAACCCCAATATCGTATAATGAATGCCCCCTTACACCCCACTTTCATATATAGTAAAACTAGAGTTTACAGGGGTCTATGTTTTGAGTAAAAGTAAGAAAAATATCTAATTGTTCAACTGCAAATTTTCAATTTTCACAACTTAGGAAAAATCTATACATTACACAGGCATATGAGCCGCCTCGTGGGAAAACCAACAATCTTCATAGGCGAAAACAAAGACACAGATCAGCTTCGCGGTAACCGTGAAGCTGATCATCGCCTTTGTTTTCTCTACTCGGATAGTACATTTCCTCTTCTACTTAAATCCGAAATTTCAAGTTTCTAGCTCTTTTCTGTGCTTGTACAGGCCGGATTGTGTCGGACCTGTTCGGAAACCACATTGTTGGTTTTCCTACGAGGCGGCTCATATTTTAGTAATGACCCAACTGTACCTATAAATAGCTTTGACATCCACAGTTTCTGGTTCCGAGTCACTGTCTTCCCTGAAGTTAGCTGCCACGTCACCCTCAGTTTCCTTCACCCTCACCCAGTCGATATTGTCCATCCATTCATCTCGGATCTCACTCTGCAGAAAATATCAAGATAATTTCACTACTTAATCTTAATCATTAGTGGAGTCACAATAAAAAAACAATCAACAGATTTATAAGAACATTGTTTACATTTGTAAAATGCAAATTTTCTTCTAACATCACATCTCTTGAATTAAACCTGTCCAGATAGGGTGTCTGATTAAAAAGATTCTAACTAAAGCTGAAAACTGAGTTTTATTGATACTCTCCAAAACAATAATTTAATGCACTCTGGCCCTATCTAAAGTTATCTGTTCTACTGGATAAAATAGTAAGACATTTACTTGTTTGTGATATTGCTTACTGCCACAGTCAACAAGATTTCAGTCATGTGAGGCAGAGCCAGCATTTCCTAGGTACTAGGGAAGCTTATTTAAAGTTATTGCTAATAGAAGGGGTTGTAGGTTTTAAACCCTGCATCCACAGCAAACCACTGAGTCCTCCTAATGCTTTCGTTATGAAAACTTGCCCATGCAATATACAGAGATTTTTTCAGAAGAAAAAATTAGTGAGGGTCGAGATGTAAGAAATATTGCTCCCGTGCGATTTTTGTGCTAAAATTGATGTTTTTGCTTTAAATGATTGTTTATGGGTTATATTGTTGAAAAATTATGGGGTTCAATTTTTTCGACCCCTTGACCCAATTTCGTGGGCTTTTTTCTTAAGACAATGACAGTTTTATGATTTTCTACACTGCAGACAATAAGAAAGCTGTTTCTGAATGAAAACTTTACTTTTGTGTGGTATGTTGCATCGAATGTATCATTTTGTGGTTTATGTAATGCCAGAGAACCAATTTATTACAGTTGTTGTTTATATTTTCTTCATTTTCCTCTAATTGAAAGTGGGTGGGGTAATTTAATGGGGAAATTCAATGGAATAATTCGTTCTGTTCGCTTACATATACTGGCAGAGTTAAAACCGACATTGAATCATATGAACAAATATAAAAAAAGTTGCATGTGTTATTGTTTAAGAAGAAACCTACTTTTTCATTTTTATACGAGGGACATTCAATAAGTAGTGCGAACTCATATGCATTTTTCCACTGACTTGTCGGAGAATATTCTGATATCTTGATTTACAAAGCTATAAATAAGTGTTTAAGAGTAAAGCAGGCGTGTGTGCGCAGTACTATATTAGCTGTACTTATACAGATAATGCACGAGGGTCATTTAATAAGTAATGCAAATGCATATGCATATGAAGGAAAGTGAAACAGACCGTAACAGAACAAGCGCTCAACCGTTGAAAATGCCATCCTAAGTCCAGTTGCTTTAAGCATTAAGTTACTTGTTTCGTTCTTTTGAGTCATCATCACGGTCAATGTTAAACAAATAAATCACAATTTAAGGTCCTGGTGAAGCACATATTAACAGGCATGGATCTAAATTACCTGAATGGACTTCCGGAATGGACATTTCGTACATGCTTATGTGTCCTGGGGTATTTTCGTTTCTTTTGGAAAGACAAGGTGATCTCGAATATGACCAGAACGTGTTCAGCCCGAGAATAAATGGTTAAACCTAAATTCTTTGCTGTAGCAGAAACCTTGGTGATCTCTATTTACCACGGACCCTGAATAAAATATAATGGAAGCAGTAAAAACATCAAAGGGAGATAGTATATTGCGCAATTTCGGGTAATAAACCCTCATCAGTAGCCCTTTTTAAACCGTCAACAAAAGCCAGACTATTGTACTGCAATTTCGAAAATTTACACGAGAAGTATTAATAAAAGACTTTACGGGGTCGAAAAATCTAAACATTGCTTAGAAGTATGTTTCTAAACGTGAAACCTCTGAAACAATATAACAGAGTAATAACTCCCACCCAATATTGTACTATCGTTTTCGCAACAGACTATGTTTCGGTCAACTTCTGAGAACAATTCTCCAGTACCAGTAAGATATTCCGGTGTTGAATTCTGACTGGTTAGTATCAGCGTCCAAATAATGGTGTTGTATGAGAACAAAGAGGAACAATTGATGACGACTATGCTTCTTAATCTCCATAATTTCAAAGTAATAAGTTTAAAAATACAATCGGCAATACAATACAGAGAGAATGAGTTAGAATCAGTGGGAGAGGGTGCTAGAGATGCCAATAATGTAGTTTGCTTTGTTTGATTCGATGGTTAGCATCACATTTACAGCTATGGTCATGCCTAGAAGTTGTTTGCGACTGAATGGGCATATTTGGATTGCCTTCCAGCATCAGGGCTTTAAGGATGTTCGCTGCTAACATTTGACATTTCGGAACTTCTGGTTTTTCTTTTCTTGAATATCTCGCAAACGGTTGCAGATATTTTCCTAATATTTTATATTTGGATACATATTGATAATATGCATCAAATGAGCCATGAAAATTGTCAATCTAAGAAACTTCATTTTTTTCACCCCATTTTCTGCAACTTTTCAGAAAGTTTTAGTTGTCAGTAAAATTTAGGGGGTAGGGTAGATTAAACTTGAATATTACAGATCTTCAAATTAATTGCACTAGTTCGATGTTTATTTTAGCAGCAGTGTATGTGTACATGGTCTTCTAAGTCATTCTTTGTGTCTTTGTTGTGCTGGTTTTAAAATTGAAGGTGGTTTTATGAAATGGGCTTTTAGAAACAAAACAGACGAAAAAAGGCCGAAAATGGCGATTTTCAAGTTGTTGGTTCTCTCTTATATGCTCACTACCCTATATATTTCTTTCTTTTATTCGAACAATATTACCAAGTTCTATGTTGTGTGAAAAACTGAAAATACAAGAAAAAGTTTGAATCAACAAATATGGGTTTGGTACATTTCAAAATATTGATTTTTTCCGACTTTTCAAGTATGGGGGTAGGGTTAGAAAAGGAATCGTAAAATTTTTTCATCCACTCCAAGTTGCAATTTTTTCTATATTTTTGGTCCAAAATTGTCTGCGCTACGTAAATATTATGACTTTTAAAAGCATTCTAGGTGTATTTTTGTTCAAGACAGGTATGTTTCAAAGAATCATAAATTAAATTAATTTTACCAAATTTAAAACATGGTGTTCAGAGGTCTCATTCAGAGGCCTGTAGCTTGAAAAAATGCACACTACCCTATATTTATTTTGTTTTCAAATGTCTTATGTTGTATTTTGGAATCAAAAAAGAGTGGTTAGAAAAAAAGTTTGAATACTTTTTCATTGGCAGCGAACATCCTTAAGAAATTGATGGGTCACAACATGTCTCCCGCACAGCCTGACCATATGAGCAATATTATTGTTAACCGCTCAGAGGGTCTATATGCCACGGTCTAATAAAATTGGTGTAATACTGAACGGTATTGAAGGGAAATGGTGTGCCGTTTCACCCAAATGTCGAAAGGAAATTTCGTGAAAACTGCGACAAAGACCGCCTGTCACATGTCTTGACCCGGATTTGAAACTGGACCCAGGCTTTCAAGTAGTCCTACTTTTTCCTACTTTTTCCTACTTTTCCTACTTTTTGGTACCTTTCCTACTTTTTTCCTACTTTTCTTCAAAAAACTCCTACTATTCCTACTTTTTGTATAAAAAATGAAAAAAAAAAGTAAATGTGTTATAATTCAAAATATTTTAGTCTGTTGCAGAATGGAACCAGCTACATGATATAAGGGCTGATGACATATTCAACTGCTTAGTGCTAAGGCTGTAGCTGTTCAGCTGTCTTTGAGCATGCAACTGTTGACCTCTTATGCCAGCTGATGTGTTTCTGAGAAACATGTTTTTGACTACTGATCCATCAGATATGAGAGGTATGTTTCAGAGTTGAACACTTAGAACATATATTATATTGATAAATGTGAAGGATGTGCACTGTAGATGTATGTCCCAATGATTAGAAAATGAGGGACAATTATGCAGCTATCAATGTTTATCTCTGAAGAGTGTTTGTATGGATAACAGTGATTGGGTAGCTTAAAATTTCCTTTTAACTGGAAATGAGCAGAACACATTGCCATTGGAGTATTATGTTGGATACACAAAACATTGTAAGAAATTTTCCTGAGCAATTTTATGTTATCATAGAGAATTTACAAGACAGACTGGCAAAGGAAATATTTTTTCTTTCTTAAAATTTCTGATTTCCTTTCCTGAACCCCCACTCTGGAAATAAACATAGATAGGTGCATCATGAGTGGAAAGAAATACTAGAATATACCTAAAACTTAACATCATCAGGTAATATTCAAGTAATCCTTACCACTCAGGAAATCACTGGCTGTCACAATTTAAAAGATAATTAGTAAAAGGAACAAAAAGTGGCAAGATCTATGTAATTGAGGATCATTTTGTTCAACTTGCTATGTCTTTTCAATTTTGTTGGTCAGTGATTTCAGAAAGGTTTAGGTAGGGCAAACTGCAGTGACCAATTTTAGTTCTGTCTCCATGATGGAAGACTAGAATTTATTGTAGCAGTGTTGCTTTGCCTGTACCTTGTCCATTTGCAGCTGATACTTTCAGTTAAGAAATTAAGTCTTAAGCCACAGGCACCTGTAAATATCAGCTGCAAGCACATTGTACTTTTGTCAGAGCATATAGCTCAAGGACTTCTGGAAGTTGCAAAAACTGACATGGATAAAGTAACTGCAGCTGTTGAAAGTTGCAGAGAACAAAGGCAAGACATAGATAGTAAGCGGCAAAAAATGTTAGACAATTACATCTACAAACAGAGATCCTCAGTAAATTCATCCATGACAAGGGATAAGTCAGGTCAAAAGGAAAAATAACTAAAGACTATCTGAAGGACTCAACTGTGATGCCTTGTACTTTGCTTAGAGTGATACAAGACTAGGACTCTAGTCATCATTTAGAACCTAGTCATTTTTTCTTTTTTTTTTCTTAGATAATCACTATTTTTATACATGCAAAAGTTTTGCTTTAAAAGAGTTGTTCTAGAGTGCACATCCTTTGTGTTCAGTTGTTTTGATGCTCTTTAGTTACTTTGTAGTAATTAGCTAATGATCAATTATATTACAAACTCACAAATGCTTCATATCTTGCAAGTTTGAATATGTACATGTATAAATCTTTTTTGATTTATAGTGACAGTAGCTTTGCTTTTTAAAAGTTTCCATGGATGATAAACATGCATGTTCTAGAGAGAGACAGTGCTGGTTGACTATCTAGCCCATTGTAACTCAAACCCACATGCTCTATAGGTTGTTGCATAAATCTATGAGATTGACATTGGGAAGCTGGTTGACTAGCTCATTCAACTCTGAAATATGATTTCCTGGTCTGTGTACTTGTTTCTGTTACCTGACAGGTCACACTCAGGAATATCATATTTGATATAATCTACCATTTCTAACTCAAAGCAAGCTTATTAAAACATCTAAGCATTTGTCTCTCACTGGAATAACACTGAACAGTTAATTCACTGTGTTTTATGGTTTGTTTTAATGTTCAATTTGAGTAATAAATTAAAAAAAATTCCAGGTTGACAGCAGCATGTACAGCAAGATCTTAGATCATCCCGAAGCAATACAGGCTATACAGCCCTTATGTCTTGTGACTGGATTTTTCCAAGCTGTCCTGTGCCATTATAGTGAGTTTATATACAGTTTTGTTGGTAAGTTGAATATAATGATTATGTCCCCCCAACCGAAGGTGGGGGACATATTGTTTTTGGTGCGGTTCCCGTCGGCGTCGGCGTCCGCGTCCGCGTAGCTTCTTTCTTACGCGATATCTTTTGAACCAGTGGATGGATTTTGACCAAACTTGCATAGATACATGGTTGGGAGGGGGGAAAGAGTTGATTAGATTTTGGTGACCTTGACCTCATTTTCAAGGTCACCAGCCCATGAAAACTGATCAAATTAGGTTTTCTGACGCGATATCTTCTGAACAAATGAATGATTTTGAGCAAACTTGCACAAGAGCATTGTTGGGAGGAGGCTCAGAGTTGATTAGATTTTGGTGACCTTGACCTAATTTTCAAGGTCACGAGTCCATAAAAACTGTTGAAATTAGTCTTTCCAACTCAATATCTTGAAAACCAATTGATGGATTTTGACCAAACTTGCACAGAAGCATTGTTGGGAGGAGGCTCAGAGTTGATAAGATTTTGGTGACCTTGACCTAATTTTCAAGGTCACAAGTCCATAAAGAATGTTGAAATTAGTCTTTCCAATGCAATATCTTGTAAACCGATTGATGGATTTTGACTAAACTTGCACAGAAGCATTGTTGCAAGAAGGCTCAGAGTTGATTAGATTTTGGTGACCTTGACCTAATTTTCAAGGTCACGAGTCCATAAAAAATGTTGAAATTAGTCTTTCCAACGCAATATCTTATAAACCAATTGATGGATTTTGACCAAACTTGCACAGAAGCATTGTTGGGAGAAGGCTCAGAGTTGGTTAGATTTTGATGACCTTGACCTAATTCTGAAGGTCACGAGTCTATAAAACTGTTGAAATTAGTTTTTCCGATACGATATCTTGTAAACTAATTGATGGACTTTGACCAAACTTGCACAAAAGTATTGTTGGGAGGAGGCTCAGAGTTGATTAGATTTTGGTGACCTTGACCTAATTTTCAAGGTCACGAGTCCATAAAAACTGTTGAAATTAGTCTTTCCAATGCAATATCTTGTGAACCAAATGATGGTTTTTGACCAAACTTGCACAGAAGCATTGTTGGGAGGAGGCTCAGAGTTGATTAGATTTTGGTGACCTTGACAGAATTTTCAAGGTCACGAGTCCATAAAAACTGTTGAAATTAGTCTTTCCAACTCAATATCTTGAAAACCAATAGATGGATTTTGACCAAACTTGCACAGAAGCATTGTTGCAAGAAGGCTCAGAGTTGATTAGATTTTGGTGACCTTGATCTAATTTTCAAGGTCACGAGTCCATAAAAAATGTTGAAATTAGTCTTTCCAATGCAGTATCTTGTAAACCAATCGATGGATTTTGACCAAACTTGCACAGAAGCATTGTTGGGAGGAGGCTCAGAGTTGATTATATTTTGGTGACCTTGACCTAATAATCAAGGTCACGAGTCCATAAAAAATGTTAAAATTAGTCTTTCCAACGCGATAACTTGTAAACGAATGGATGGATTTTGACCAAACTTGTACAGAAGCATTGTTTCGAGAAGGCGCAGAGTCGGCTAGATTTTGGTGACCTTGACCTAATTTTCAAGGTCACAAGTCCATAAAAAATGTTGAAATTAGTCTTTCCAACGCAGTATCTTGTAAATCAATTGACAGATTTTGACCAAACTTGCACAGAAGCATTGTTGGGAGGAGGCTCAGAGTTGATTAGATTTTGGTGATCTTGACCTAATTTTCAAGGTCACGAGTCCATAAAAAATGTTGAAATTAATCTTTCCAATTCGATAACTTGTAAACCAATTGATGGATTTTGACCAAACTTGCACAGAAGCATTGTTGCGAGAAGGCTCAGAGTTGATTAGATTTCGGTGACCTTGACCTAATTTTCAAGGTCACGAGTCCATAAAAAAATGTTGAAATTAGTCTTTTCACTGCAATATCTTGTAAACCAGTTGATGGATTTTGACCAAACTTGCACAGAAGCATTGTTTGGAGGAGGCTCAAAGTTGATTAGATTTTGATGACCTTGACCTAATTTCCAAGGTCACGGGTCCATAAAAACTGTTGAAATTAGTTTTTCCGATACGATATCTTGTAAACTAATTGATGGATTTTGACCAAACTTGCTCAGAAGCATTGTTGTGAGGAGGTTCAGAGTTTATAAGAATTTGGTGATTGTGACCCAATTTTAGACAGGGTCCAAAACAAGTTTAAACTATCACACCTTACATGGTGTCTTCCCTAGAAAAACTTCATATCACAAGGTAACTACACTTCAATTACTAAACGGTTGGGGGGACATAGTTTTCCTCAGAAAACATTGTTTTAATTCCTACTTTTTATCATCAGATTCCTACTTTTTCCTACTTTTCTCCTACTTTTTTCTTGAATTGGCTCCTACTTTTCTCCTACTTTTTCATCAAAACCCACTTGAAAGCCTGTGGACCGCGGCGGTGACAAGTACGTTTGTTATCAAATACGTTATCCAAGCCCCCAACATATTTCTGCCAGTATAAATCTAGACATATCACGTTAATGCAATAGTACAATTCAAATGTTTGTAATGAAGTGAATGAGACATCAAACTGTGCAAATTGTGTGACCAAAGAAACACATACAGGGCACTCCTTTTTGCATAAAAAATGACACTATATAGTATGTGCTTTTTGAATATATATTTTGCGTTGTTTGTTTGAGTTGATGCTTAACGTCCAAACCAACAGCTATAGTCATGTCGGGACGTTGCCTTCATTTTATGGGACTTTACACAAAATGAGGATGTCATGACAACCAAAAAGTGCTTCAAATATAACCAGCCAATATAAGCCACTAAGACTTATGTATGTATGATTCTACTTGAACCACTTTTCCTAGGCAGCGTAGACCAGTAAGCAGATGGTAAGTCATTACCGTTGAAGCTTTGTCTGGAGGCAAACGCAGCCCATCTATTTCTTTAGGCCCAAATAGGCTGGTGCCCATATCCCACCCGACCACCCTTTGCATAGATATTTGTCCTTTCAGATGCATATTATGGAAAGTACAAGGGTGTTTGCAGAGTTATTACCGATGTCGATGTAATTGGCTATACCCTGCAATACATTGCTATTTTTCACTTACAGTTATTTTAAAATTATGGACATCTTTGCTGCTTTCAGCTAACAAGATGACTCTAATGCGTAGTCATTGCCTATTTTTGTTAGCTTGTATTACGTTCAAATCATTGTCGGATGTTATTAACGATACTTTATTCAATAAAATGCATGGACTTTCGGTTTATCCATTATTTGAAACTATCATACAGTCAATTATTAAAATCACAACAATATCGCGTTTACATGGCACTATTTAATTCACCAGAAGTGTGTAATCTTACATTATATTAGCCATTTAGATCGATTCTAGCACAGTTGTATTGTAATAATGTTATGTGTGCATTTTTATGCATTGCATGTACAGTGCAATGCGCGAAATTACATCTGTATTTATACTACTTTTTTAACGACCCTCGTGTATAATATGTATCGGCACTGCGTTGACACCATCAAACATGCAATAGCTTTATCCTTACGAATTTAGCTTATTATATTCAGAAACAGAGTTAAAGGCATATAATTCTAACGTAGAAGAAATTGCACGCCAATTCTCATTACTTATTGAATGGCCCTCGTATATGGTTAATAATTATGGGCACCGCAAAGATAATATCATGTTTACAACTGTTTATTACATAAAATTCATCTGCTTGATGTGTTGTTTTTTTCTTTAAGTGTCATTATACGCCGGTGATAGAGTATAGTTAATTTTCATACTTATTTCCCCCATTAAATTACCCCACCCACTATGTTTTAGAGATATATTGTGCTTAAATCGCCAATACCTACCATAAATGTGTTTAATTGTTACATAGCCTACTAAAGGGGGTCCCAGATGCAAAATACAATGTAACTAGAATTGCGTGTTTGTAAAACACTATGCCCCCAACTGTATGCTTGTCCCTAAACTGGCAGCTTGTATGTTTCATTTATTTCATTTGAATGAAGTGAAATTTTATTTCCTGAAGCCTCTGTTTTGACCTTGATCCAGAAACAGAGTGTAAGCTTTTTGCAGATAAATTAGAAATGGAGTAAAAATTTCAAAATGGGGTAATTTTGTCAAAATTTGACGTAAAGTCTCCAAAATGTAATCAGGTGATCTTCTTCTCTGCCCCAACCAGTGTACCGAATATGAAGGCTCTAGCTTAAATACTTTTTGAGATATCTTGCACACAAGATATTCAAATTTTGTTTTAAAAGGGGCATAACTCAAAAACGGCACATAACTTGAACGTAAACAAAAATACGGGTCAACTATATTTTCATAAGGAATCTGTATATGAAATTTCAAAACCCTAACATTCACCGTTCAAAAGTTTCATATTTCACCGAAAAGTGCAAAAGTTAATCAAAATTTCAAAATTCTGTATTTTTGTCAAAATTTGACAGAAAGTTCTCAAAAGTTAATCAGGTCATCTACACATCAGACCCAACTAGTATACCAAATATAAAGGTTCTAGCTTAATTACTTTTCGAGATATCTTGCACACAAGATTTTCAAATTTTGTTTACAAAGGGAAATAACTCAGAAAAGGGGCATAACTCGGACAAGAAAAAAAATACGGGTCAACTATTTTTTCATGAGGAATACACACATGAAATTTCAAATCCCTATCATGCACCATTCAGAAGTTTAAAAAAAAAGTGACAAACAGACGCACCCACTCACACACTCACAGACAGACATACAGACAGACAAGCCGAAAGCAATATGCCCTTCCAACTTTTTCAAAGTTGGGGGCATAAAAAGCTAGTTTTAGTAGCAGAAACAACACAACAAGTGTCAACAGTGTAGTTTATGCGCGAAAATGGGTGTGGCCTAGAAAAAGAGCCCATAGAATTGGCTCGAGGAGTCGGAAAAATTGAATCCCATCATTTTTCATAAAAATAACACATAAACAATCATTTAAAGCGAAGAAATCAATTTTAGCATGAAAATCGCACGGGAATACATCTCAACCCTCACTAAATTGAAAATTTCAGATTTTTTTTAATATTTTCGCTCAAAACATACATTGTGGGTACACGTTAGAACCGCCTCACCGAGGCGGTGATAGAGTATAGTTAATTTTCATACTTATTTCCCCCATTAAATTACCCCACCCACTATGTTTTAGAGATATATTGTGCTTAAATCGCCAATACCTACCATAAATGTGTTTAATTGTTACATAGCCTACTAAAGGGGGTCCCAGATGCAAAATACAATGTAACTAGAATTGCGTGTTTGTAAAACACTATGCCCCCAACTGTATGCTTGTCCCTAAACTGGCAGCTTGTATGTTTCATTTATTTCATTTGAATGAAGTGAAATTTTATTTCCTGAAGCCTCTGTTTTGACCTTGATCCAGAAACAGAGTGTAAGCTTTTTGCAGATAAATTAGAAATGGAGTAAAAATTTCAAAATGGGGTAATTTTGTCAAAATTTGACGTAAAGTCTCCAAAATGTAATCAGGTGATCTTCTTCTCTGCCCCAACCAGTGTACCGAATATGAAGGCTCTAGCTTAAATACTTTTTGAGATATCTTGCACACAAGATATTCAAATTTTGTTTTAAAAGGGGCATAACTCAAAAACGGCACATAACTTGAACGTAAACAAAAATACGGGTCAACTATATTTTCATAAGGAATCTGTATATGAAATTTCAAAACCCTAACATTCACCGTTCAAAAGTTTCATATTTCACCGAAAAGTGCAAAAGTTAATCAAAATTTCAAAATTCTGTATTTTTGTCAAAATTTGACAGAAAGTTCTCAAAAGTTAATCAGGTCATCTACACATCAGACCCAACTAGTATACCAAATATAAAGGTTCTAGCTTAATTACTTTTCGAGATATCTTGCACACAAGATTTTCAAATTTTGTTTACAAAGGGAAATAACTCAGAAAAGGGGCATAACTCGGACAAGAAAAAAAATACGGGTCAACTATTTTTTCATGAGGAATACACACATGAAATTTCAAATCCCTATCATGCACCATTCAGAAGTTTAAAAAAAAAGTGACAAACAGACGCACCCACTCACACACTCACAGACAGACATACAGACAGACAAGCCGAAAGCAATATGCCCTTCCAACTTTTTCAAAGTTGGGGGCATAAAAAGCTAGTTTTAGTAGCAGAAACAACACAACAAGTGTCAACAGTGTAGTTTATGCGCGAAAATGGGTGTGGCCTAGAAAAAGAGCCCATAGGATTGGCTCGAGGAGTCGGAAAAATTGAATCCCATCATTTTTCATAAAAATAACACATAAACAATCATTTAAAGCGAAGAAATCAATTTTAGCATGAAAATCGCACGGGAATACATCTCAACCCTCACTAAATTGAAAATTTCAGATTTTTTTTAATATTTTCGCTCAAAACATACATTGTGGGTACACGTTAGAACCGCCTCACCGAGGCGGTTCTAACGAGTACCCACAATGTATGTTTTGGATCAAAAATAAGAAAATTAGGTAAAGCCCTCCATACCCCAGTTTTGTTATATAAAAGTGGGGTTTAAGGGGGTATACATTTCATGGACATGTTTTCTTATCAGACATTGTTCAGAAAAAAAAAAAAAAAAAAAAAAAAACTCTAGTATTGAGTAAGATTTAGAACCTACCTCTTTGGCAAATATATATGTGCCATCTTTGTCAAAGTGTCCCTCCTCCAGTTCTTCTTTCATGTTAAACGGTGTGATAGTTATCCCTTCCTCTATTCCCACATCTCCCTCTTCCTGGCCTACCATAAAAAATAGACATTTGGAGCATTCAAAAGATGGCCATTTACTAAGACATTGGATTAATGACCTGTCATGCAGATAATGCTGCTTAGGCCATCCTTAAATGATTCTTTGTTTGCTGTGCTCCTACCCATCAATTTTAGTGTGGGTAGGTAGGTAGGTCATTTTTTTTTTCTTTTTTTTTATATTTTTTTGAACCAGAAAAATATCTTAATAATTGCTATATTAGTAGATGTATATGGTTCAAAATAGGATATATTGAAGTTAAAACAGTATAATAAAACATTGTTAGAACATAAAAAAGGTTTTGGAAAGAATAATTTTGTGAAAATGAATCCTTGTTTTTAGATTTAAAAAAAAAAAAAAAAAAAAAAAAAAAAAAAAAAAAAAAATTTTCCTCAAAATGGCCATAAAATTTTTTGGGTAGGGCCAATTTTGACGGGTAGGTAGGAGCACAGCAAACCAACAATTTTTTATGGTCGGCCTTATCAGCACAATGGTTGAGATGATTTTTCCCCACAAAAGAGATGACAATTGGATCAATAATAAGATTGTTTGGTGACAAACATATTTTAACCAAATCACAATACAGCCTGTGCTTCCTGTCAGAATAATTGACAGTACTTTGAAGAACTAAGCTAATGTGTCTTGATGAATGGCATAACCAGGTGTCACAGGGTGGAAAAAAATGTGGCATGACCGAGACTCGAACCTAGGGTATCTCGCTTACTATCACTGAGCTACTGAGCCACATGATTGACCGGTTGCAGTCCCGCTACTTACTTAGATTTGTCCCTGAATCTGCTTGGAACTGTGCCTGAACCGATGAGACCTTTTGCTGTTCGCAGCTCGAGCATAGACCCGCACTGTGTCACAAAATGTCACAGGGGTGGAAAAAGAACAAGGCCCGACCAGGACTTGAACTAAGGGTCTTTCTTTCTTTCTTTCTTCCGATACTAAGTCAATCAATTTCTGATCATCACCTCAGGGTCTCTCGTTTAAAGTGTGAGCAATCTACCACTGAGCTACTGAGCCACTTACCTTCAATATCATCTTCGTGCATTACTTCTTCCTTTTCATCGTCTTCTTCATCACTGTCCAAAGAATGTTTCTCTTTGAAACGCCTGGACCCACTGCCCTTCGCTTCTGCACCGAGCTCTTGCTCCTGGAACTGCACCTTACGCTTTGACATTTTTATTTGGAGCAGTTGAAATATCTGCCAGGTGTTAAAAAGCGATGACAGCAGCGTTACCGCTAAAAATGTATAAAATATCGTGGATAACGAAATTGAAAGTTGAGATTAAACGGAACCGGATATATATACAAACCTCAACTCAACTCAACTTTATTTGCAAATCATATAACATTTGACAATGGATACATGAAATGCGCCCATAAAAGGCAGTGAATAACAAAAAGACTAACTATTCCACCCACCCCACAAAAATTACTTCGGAGTGCCAGACTGTGCCCGGAAATATCCGGTCGATTCCGTAAGGAATCGCCGAACTTGTCGAATGCGCATTGTCGCCGCCAGGTAGCGCTGTAAGCACTGACCTGTCGCAGTTGACGCTTGGCTTCTGGGATTGACCGCCATTGCGGCCATATTTTCCGCCATAATTAGAGTACCTGGCATTCATTTTATAATCAGGAATTGAAGGTATTTTGTAAGATTCTCTTTCGATATGTATTATGTTACCAAGATAAAATATATAAACATAAGTTTTGGAGAAAAAAAAATAATTTAGATAAGGTTTTAGATAAGGTATCGTCTGATCTCATGAACACGGGATTAGCCGATTTGGGCTATATCCCATAATTCAAAGCGTCAAATGCGAGAGATCTAGATGAGGTCTCGTCAGATCCCGCGAGAATGGTCGAATGCGCCTACTAAAGACCGGGACCAATCGAGCACTCCCATCACATGCAGTCCATGGTCCAGAAAAGCCAGCACAAACAACGAGATGCTGCCTTTAACAGACCATGAACTACATATACCTCACCTAGTGGATACTCCACTGGATAAACCGAATCCACTGAAGCGGTCCAAAATGGTTAGGTATGAAATATTTTTCTGGTCAACTCGTACCCGAGTCAACTCCTACCCTAGTCTACTGGTTGACTTGTACCTGCCCTATACGTATATAGGGACATGTATAGGCTAATGGAAAACGGGCAGGATTCTGCCCGTGAGACTTCAGCGAGATTTCACGAGATTTCGATTAAATTGCATATTTCTTTAAGTTAATTTCATTATTTCGTAACGTAAGTCTTTGGAATGACGATTAAATAAAGAATGAATGATGGAAATAACAATTATGGCTAAATAATCAGTAAGAAAACATATCTTAATGATTTGCCTAATATTTGAAATTATGTTACGCTAGGTTTGATTGGAATATCGATTTTTTTGAATAAGCCAATGAAAACCAAGGAGACAGTTACCTATGCCAGTTGTCACTTTTGGTGATAACGGGGTACCAGTTAAGTCTACTGGTACCCATTTTGATCAACTCGTACCTACTTTTTGGTCACCTCGTACGGCCCAAGTCAACTCGTGCCTATTTTGGTCAACTCGTACCCACTTTGGTTAACTCGTACCTGTTTTGGTCAACTCGTACCTGTTTTGGCCAACTCGTACCTATATTAGATAGACAGACAGACAGACAGATAGATAGATAGATAGATAGATAGATAGATAGATAGATAGATAGATAGATAGATAGATAGATAGATAGTAAACAGTACATTCTGTCAAGTTAATGTTAGGTGAAAATAATGTTAGGTAGGTAGGCAAGCAGGCAAGTAGGTAGGTATGGTTTGGATTGCCGTTGTTATGTCTTTATATCAGTTTGTTGTTGTTTTTTCTGTAATACAATATAATGCACCGGCTCCGAATTAGATGTTAAGAACTTGGACGGTAATCTTGAATGTAGGTATGAAGGTTATTATACAATCTCATACTCCTGTCGTACCGATAGCTAATACCTATAGTATCCGCACGACTGTCTTACCGATAACGGCGTTATCGGCACGACAGTCGTGCGGAATGGATCAGCCGGTTATTTCTGCCCATAGCAATTTCGGACAAAAACCATTTCGGCCCATAGATAAGCTCTCTAACTCTCTATAATTTGCTGCAAAACAATTCCGTTTTACTTTCAAACATTCCATTTCATTGTTCCGTGTTTCATTCCGTATTCCATTCCGGGTTTTAGTGATAAACCTCTAACTGTACTCTGCTTATGCGTGGTATCAGCTGTATGGTTCATTTGTATCTTTTTGTGTATGTCTGTGTACAGTTTTTGCCTTTAAGTCAGGTCTGAGTAGTAGGTCCCTAGGACAACACATTAGGCACAGCATAGTCTCCAGCCTCGTCACAGTCTGTCCTTGGCAGCAGTTTGTCCTGGAAAATTGTCATGGGACCTCGGTTTATAGTCCCAATCCGAAGGACACTTGAGAAGCCCGGGATCGAACCCTGATTTACAAGACAAGTGATTTAACCACTGCGCCACGAAGGCTTCTCTATATCTTCTTAAGCTTCAGAATTCCGTCAGAGCCCTTCTGAGTTCGTTCAAAGTATCTCTGTCTGAATGATCTACCATGCCTACTAGAACAGTCAGGTAAATGTCTGCCACATCATTCAGTCCTGCTCTATTGAGAATCTTCCCCCCCCCCCCCCCACAGTCTTGTAACTGCTATCTCTGTAATGTATATTTCTGACAAAGAAATAGGTAGTGTTCACTGTCTTCTCCCACATTGCATGGTTTACACATTTATGATTTAGTTCTATAATTTTAGCTCTTTTAACATATTCTACCTCCGACACCATTTCAAAACAATTTCCAAATCGACACCATTTGAACAGTGAAGTTTGTCATAGTCAGTTAATATCCTGTATATCCAGGTTGGGCCTGCTGTATATCCAGAATGGGCCTGGACGACACAGGAACACCTCCTCCTCATAAACAAAACATATTTATTTCATAACGAGTCCTTGTGGGATGTTTCTCTATTCCTCCATAAGGATCTACTTCAGTTAATGCGGATTTCTTGAAACAACACCGTGACGGTGATACCGCACACGCCTGTTTTTAAACGCATCCCAGAGGTGACCATTGACGCTACTTCTTGGACTAAACACATCATATGATTTTTTATTGCTTGAAAACTTATTTGGAAGCTCGTGGGGTTTGAGATACGGGATACGAGCTTGATATGATATTTTTTTTTGTTTTTGAGACACCGCTATGATAGTATTAAAGTCGCCAATGGTGTGGCTTTTTGCGACTTTTCATTTTTGAGTCTTGTTAGATAAACTTAATATTTTATAAGTTGTGGACAATCAATTTCGATGAAAAATACAGACAACACGCAAGCATAATTGATTTATGTTTGCGGAAAATTTCAATAAATTTAGTGGTTTAATTTTTTAGATATGATGGAAAATGTCAGTGTTGCGTTAGAAGTGCCCCTCAGTGTAGATAGATAGATAGATAGATAGATAGATAGATAGATAGATAGATAGATAGATAGATAGATAGATAGATAGATAGATAGATAGATAGATAGATAGATAGATAGATAGATAGATAGATAGATAGATAGATAGATAGATAGATAGATAGATAGATAGATAGATAGATAGATAGATAGATAGATAGATAGATAGATAGATAGATAGATAGATAGATAGATAGATAGATAGATAGATAGATAGATAGATAGATAGATAGATAGATAGATAGATAGATAGATAGATAGATAGATAGATAGATAGATAGATAGATAGATAGATAGATAGATAGATAGATAGATAGATAGATAGATAGATAGATAGATAGATAGATAGATAGATAGATAGATAGATAGATAGATAGATAGATAGATATTGTATAGATAGATACATGTAAATGTTAGGCGAAAATAATGTTAGGTAGGTAGGTAAGGTGAGGTGAGGTAAAGATAACCGTTCTATGTCTCTCATTGTTTTACAGTAATATGATATATATAATGCACCTTCTTATATTCTTCTTACTCTTTATTTAAAGTCGCTTCCATATTTACATATTCTTCTGTGGAAATTGACTTGCTAAAGGCCACAACAAACGATGCCTCTGACGAGGATCGAATCAAGGACCTCTCAGCCCAAAGTACCGGCTAGAATATATGTTAAGACCTTGGTCAGTAATCCTGAATCTAGATTTCAATTCACAAATACACGAATAAATATTATAGGGCCCGATATGGATTCACGGCATTGTCATATTTCTGTCTCATAAAAATGGGTAATTTGTTTTAATCAGTTTTAAATATTTAACAGAAACCACCGATTTTATACAATAATATGAGACAGAATCCTGACAATGTTATGTTTTTTGCTGCAGGTAATCTTGTTTCAAACAATTGTTCTGTTTTGTAAATGATGCCTTTCATTAAATCTCATACCTAATTAGTACCGCAGACAATCCAATTAAAGATCACACCCAGTAGCGATATATTTGGCGATTATAATCTAATCAATGTGGCATACATTGTAATTTGTTGACTGTTTGGCACACTCCGCATAAAAGGTGAACATTGGCTAGTGTCATTAACTGACTTCTTTATGGCCTTCTCCGGGGGGGCCTTCTTTAATCTTAATTTCTGATAGCAATGATTTGGTAAAATAAAGATAAACTTTAATTTATACTACCTACTTGTTATACCATTTTTATCCACGATAAGTGCCAATATACATATGTATAATATGTTTTACTAACTTGTGTATAGAAATTTTCGGCTTTTGGTCTGTATGGCATTTCTGTTTTTCATACCAGGGGGCTCAACTTTAGCTCTTTAAAATGTGATAATTTTCCACAGTATACATGTAATTTTTGTAATACTCCATACCATACCTTTAAATAACTTTATAAGTCGAGCAAATTAAGATTAAAAATACTAAGGTACGAGTTGACTTGGGTACGAGTTAACTCGGGTACGAGTTGACCAAAATGGGTACGAGTTGACTTGGGTACGAGTTGACTCGGGTACGAGTTGACCAGTTACCTTTCAAAACAATCTCCAAATTTTGCACACGCGTAAGATTTAAAATTCAATGACACCGTGATCATTTTCGAGATGTCGACGAGTAACTCGGGTTTTAAGCAAAATAAGTGGGGTTTGATTTATATACATGTACAAGGCTTGACTGCCCAGATAGCTCGGTTGGTAGAGCGGTGGTATTTGGATACGGAGGACTAGGATTCGAATACCAGCGAGGCTATTGAGTTGTTTGGTTGTGTCCTTGGGCAAGGAACTTTACAGACATTGCTCCCCTCCACCCAGATGTATAAATGGGTACCTGTGAGGGATATATGCCAGTATACCGGGGCTGCACGATTGTAAAACGCAAACTTTAACTTCAACATCTTTGACTAGACAGTGCGCATGCACATCAATTATAAATGCAATCCAACTTGTTCGACTTAAACCCGAGGTACTAGAAATACTCTGATTGGCATCTACAGATGACATTATCCCGAAGAATAGGTGTTGCAGAAATCAACACTTATTGGCATTCTAGATACCTTCAGCAAGCAAAGAAGTGCACAAAACTAGTTTCTTTCTACAGGGACTGGGATGACCTCCCTGACCCTCTGATCTCCTCTTCTGAAATTTCCGATGACTGTGTTTGCATCTCTTGTGAGAGGTACGGACTAATTTTTCTCCTGGCGCACCCCTGGTGAAGTATTGCCAATTTATTGTGTCACCAGTAAACCAGCATACACACACACACACACACACACACACACACACACACACACACACACACACACGCACGCACGCACGCACGCACGCACGCACGCACGCACGCACGTTGTGAAATTTGGTTCTGATTGTACATGTTCATGTTCCTGATAGTTGATTAACTTGGAAGAGCTAACTTGGTTAGCTCACTGGCCTCTAGTGCTAGATGTCTGGGGTTCGATTCCCGCCGGCGGCAAGGAAGATTTGGTGTCCGAACACGCTTCCCTTCGTGTCATTTGCAGGGATGACATGAACACAGTGCACCATCCTTCAGATCGGAAAGCAAACAAACAAAAACACTCCTTAGTAGTCAAATATTTGCATCGTGGAAGAACTGGAGTGAACTACTCTGTACTATGTTTTTTTTCTTTTTTTCACTCTGCAAGATGTATACAAGGTAGTGTAAAACTCATGGGATTTATGTGCATGGTGGTTTAGGTTAAGAGTCTCAGTATGGCAGAGCCACTGTAATGCGAGGCTGAGGCTATCCGCACGACGGTCGTGCCGATAACACCGCTTATCCGCACGACGGTCGTGCCGATAAGCGGCGTTATCGGCCCGACCGTCGTGCGGATAGCCAATGCTACAGGTATTGGCTATCGGCACGACGGGAGTATCAGATTTGCTAACAAATACGTATGTATTTAACTATTAATTTACCATTAAATAAATTGATTATGTGTTTTAGCTATTGAAATACATTCGAAATTTACATATTGTTGTTAATTATGAAAATTAGAAATACTAATTTGTTTTGATTATTCCAGCTGACGTAAACTTAATCCGAGAAGATTTCTAATAGCGGAGAAAAATATAAGGATCGTAAATGCTTTTTAATTGTGTTACTGGAATGCTTTCATACTCAATTGTTTAAATCAAAGGATGTTTATTCTTTTTGATTACCACTCTTTTATTATTTAGGTTTAGATAATTACTTTCTCATTTACGCTTACGCATGGCTGATTTTACAGGTAAATTCACAGGTGAGCCAATTTCAGCAAAATAATATTTATTTTTTTTTAATTAAAAAGTAAAAAAAATCCTGCATGGGTAATATATTCTATTTCAGTTTTGAAGCCAGTGTATAATATTTAGCAATTTAAAATGTATCTATTTCTACACATTTTTAACATTAATATTTCGATTTACCTGTCGTGCGGATAACGCCGCTTATCCGCACGACGGTCGTGCCGATAAGCGGCATTATCGGCACGACCGTCGTGCGGATAGCCAGTGTCGTAATGCGATCGCACTGCAGTCGTAACAAGAGTGCATAAAGGACAAAAATATGGCCAGTTGACTGGTCACTTTGCCCCCTGGGCCGACATGAACAGTTATCGTGCGCTTGGGTTCAAAACAGAAACATAAGGTTTATCTAGGATCATTTCGGTAAAAATAGAAGTTTATCAAAAAGTCATTTTTTTGTTGACGAATTTTGTTTAGTCATTTCTTCCATATAAGACTATTTAGAATATTGTGGGTATATTTATTTTAGAAGCTTTTACTTCAAAATCATGAAATAAAATCACATAAATATTTTGGATCGTAGAGCACATTTTAAAATTATAATTACCTAGCATTTTTTTTTTTATCGACCAAGAAAATAATTTGTGTTTTACATGTAACCTAGAGTCCTTGGTTTTTGGATGGAGACCAATTTTTCTGACTTGTTTGAGCTAATTTTTGCTTTACGTCTTGCGTGTTATTGACATAAATAGCAGGAGGTAGTATTATTTGTCTATTTTGAATTATGTTTGTCAGTAATTGTCAGTGGGTTTAATCTTTTTTCAGCACTGATTGCTTGCAGATACTGTTTTCTCCAATCATCGAGGGTTCTTTATTACCGTGGTATTAGTTGCGAAATCTCACTCCGCTATATTACACATATGTTCCATATCTCTTCGTTGCGATCCCAGTTGGTTTTTCAATGGTGAAACGAAGTGTCGATAATTGCAACTTTTTCAAGATAAATCAAGAAGAATACACTTCACCGATGCGTTACTAACATGTTTATTGTGCTTTTAGAAAAAAATCCAACCTTTTCTGTCCGTTTGAGCGATTTTATTCTCGTTAAAAAACTTCTGGCTGTCATTCTTTCAATGCACTTAATCATCCGTATATGTTCGTATGTTTACGCCGAGAATTGTTTAACGGCCATTTCCTTATATGGAAAGTTAATTGTCAATTAATATTTAATTGATCAATTAGTATAATGAAGCGCGTGTTGCAACGTCACGATGACGTCAAACGCCACGCGGCGAAATCAAAATGGCTGACCCAATTGACGTCATTTGTAGAAATGCGTACACAGGGATTTATCTGGGCTGCGCCATGTGCTAAATCGCGCATCAAATCCAGAAAAAACGCACCTGATTCGTTGTAGTGCGCTAAAAGGGCACACCGAATGCTGCAAAAGCGCATATAACTGTGGTTAATGCGTCTGTCAAAACTGCAGATTGAATGGGCGCAAGGATTTTCAAACAAAAGCGTCCTATTTCTGTGCATTCCAAACGCTTATCAAAAGAAAAAAAAAACGGAATAAAGCAGTTGTCCGACATGGAATAGAATATGGTGTGCTTCATTAGCACTGACTAAAATCCTGGTCAATTCTCCCTATGTCTTTGTAAATTAGTTGATCGATCAGTACAATGAAGCAATTTACTTCAAAGACAGTCATAAAATCATTTGAAACCATAGCGATTTTCATTGGAAAATCAATTTAATTGGAGGAACATTTGAAAAAAGCAAAACTTTTATGCTTCTGGAACAAATTTTGAAATGTCATTAGTTTTCGCGACTTTATAGCATCGTGAATATATTTCTGTTTCAGTTGCTTCTAAATCATTATTTGTTGGTAAAACTTTGTTTAAAGTGTTCAAGTGAGGTTTAGTGTCAAAGTTAATAGTAATGAAGAATGCAAGTCAATCTCATGACATGACAGTAATTATTATTGGAAATTCAGCCTTTGAAGGGGTCACCCCTTATGGACTCCAAACTCACAACTGCACATGTGAATGTTAATGCCATACATCTTACATTATATACTAGATAGATGTCATAGAAAGGCTATGGTTACAAAAAGGAACTTATTTTGATTTGCATTACACACATTTCTCAGTCTGGTATAGTAGATTAGACCCCCACCCACAGTATTAACCTATTCTACAATGGACAACATGTCATTTTATACCATCAGGTTTAAGTGTTATGAAAAGTGCCATGGTCAATATTATTTCTTTCGCCAAAAGTTTTTTTCTAAAATATGTTCCTGGCGTAAACTAAGACTGTTGATATATAAAAATAAAAAAACAAGAAAAAAGGGTCTAAGGAGAGGCTGTCTAGGCACATGCAAAATGCTTAAATCTAATTTCGGCCGGGGAGCTTAGCTCCCCTGGACCCCTCACCAGGGCGTTGCCCCTGGACCCCACTGGGAGCCTTGCGGCCCCCAGACCCCCCGCTAAACTTCGGCCCATCCAACAAAAATTCCAGATGAATCCCTGGTACATATCATTGGACAAGGCCAAATCTTGACCTTTCAACTGGAATAAAAATTAATGTTCGGCATATGTGTTCGGCTCGTTCCGGAAACGGCCCCACACGAGTGAACACGATTGACAAACAGCTGAAAAATGAATCTGTTAAAAAAGAAGACACAGAATTTTGTGGAGAAAACTTGATTGTTAGAAAGTTAAATGTGTGTTTCATCAAATAACCAAGTGTCGGTGAGCATTTCTTTGTATTAACGATGGAATTCTAGGTGAAACAATCGATATGTAAAAACGGCTTATTCTCACCATCTTGATATACGGATGGACACGAGGCTGAGAGTACATTCGTAATGGTGACGAGACGTTTCGCTCCATGGAGATTGTACACTTCAGCTGAGTGTGCGAGTCTACCGTGGTATGGTTGCAATTCTTCAGAATCAGAATAGTTTACAGGACCTGGTGAAATGTCAAATTGTCAATATCACACCAGGGAGATGGGGCTTGACCGGAGGGGATTAGTCCTGAGCTCTTACAAGAGAAGTCTCATTCTATCCTTTTTAGCTCACCTGAGCCGAAGGCTCACAAGGTGAGCTTATAGTACAGTAGTCGAGCGGGCGTCCGTCCGTGCGTGCGTCCGTCCGTCCGTTCACATTTTCAAACTCAAATATCTCTAAGACAACATGGCCGATCGTAATCAAATTTTATCTAAAGCATCATTGAGGAGGGGGAAAGGTTGTGCAAGGTTTTGGGGCAGGTCGGATTAGAACTCTGGTTTCCATGGCAACAGATGGCTCCCATAGACTTACAATGGGAAAAACATAAAAAAATCTTCTTCTCCGAAACCACAAGTCCCAGACCTTTCATATTTTGTGTGTAGCAATGTATAGTGGTCCTCTTTATAAATCCTGCCAACTGTGCCCCTGGGGTCCATAACGGCCCTGCCCCGGGGGCGTGATGGGGCAAAACATAAAAAAATCTTCTTCTCCGAAACCACATGACCCAGAGCCTTCATATTTTGTATGTAGCAATGTGTAGTGGTCCTTTTTATAAATCCTGCCAATCCTGCCCCTGGGGTCAAAAATGGCCTTGCCCCGGGGATCATTAGCTCCCATAGACTTACAATGGAAAAAACATAAAAAAATCTTCTTCTCCGAAACCACAAGGCCCAGAGCTTTCATATTTTGTTTGTAGCAATATATAGTGTTCCTCTTTTAAATCCTGCCAACCGTGCCCCTGGGGTCCATACGGGCCCCGCCCCGGGGGCGTCATGGGAAAAATCTTCTTCTCTGAAACTATAAGGCCCAGAGCTTTCATATTTTGTGTGTAGCAATGTATAATGGTCCTCTTTATAAATCCTGCCTAATGTGCCCCTGGGGTCCATACGGGCCCCGCCCCGGGGTCATTAGGAAAAACATAAAAAAATCTTCTTCTCCAAAACCACAAGGCCCAAAGCTTTCATATTTTGTATGTAGCAATGTGTAGTGGTCCTCTATATAAATGCTGCCAATCATGCCCCTGGGGTCAAAAATGGCTCCGCCCCGAGGGTCATTAGCTCCCGTAGACTTACAATGGGAAAAACATAAAAAAATCTTCTTCTCTGAAACCACAAGGCCCAGAGCTTTCAAATTTTGTCAGTAGCAATGTATAGTGGTCCTCTTTATAAATCCTGCCAGCCGTGCCCCTGGGGTCCATACGGGCCCCGCCCCGGGTGCGTCATGGCAAAAACTTTAAAAAATCTTCTTCTTCGAAACCACAAGGTCCAAAGCTTTCCTATTTTGTTTTTAGCAATGTATAATGGTCCTCTTTATAAATCCTGCCAACTGTGCCCCTGGGGTCCATACGGGCCCCGCCCCGGGGGCGTCATGGGAAAAACATAAAAAAATCTTCTTCTCCGAAACCATATGGCCCAGAGCTTTGTCCAGTGACTGTACTTGTTGACTCTCAGGTGAGCGATCGTTGCCCCTGGGCTACTTGTTTATCAGTCCCGGGATGTTTGCTTTATGTGACTGGCTATCCGCACAACAGTAGTGCTGATAATGCTGCTTATCCACTCAACCGAGGCGGTTCTATCGAGTACCCACAATCAATGTTTTGGATCAATAATAAGAAAAATAGGTATACCCCTGTATAACTCATTTTCACTGTGCAAAAGTGGGGTATAAAGGGGTATACATTTCACAGACATGTTTTCCTGATGCCATGGAAAATCATACTGTGTTATTTTGATCTGCCATCCCTCCTTCCGCATAGCTCTGGTTTTCATGTTTAAAAATAAGAAATCAAAGCATTTTTTTTGGTCTAACAGCTTTCCCACCACAAGAAAGCTGGCAGATTTTTTCAACATCCATGGAAATATGATGTCATGATTCAATATGGCAGCAGCGACTGTGTCAATAATCAAGATGTGGTTTTAATGAATAATTCTACTACAATATTTTAAATTCACTCTCTGTTTGATGGATTATTAAAATGATTACGTTATGTCTTATTACGTGTTTGTTTTTAAAATGTCCTTTGTTTATTCTCTGCTACCAATTTACTCTTAAAATTGTACCGCAAATACATGGAATGTCAGGCTAAAATTATTTCTAGAAAACAGCATCTTGAGAAGAAAACTGGACAAACTTGTTGGTCATTCTGGAAAATTCCATGCATTCATGTACAGGTATTGATATTTACTAGAAAAGAGCCTGCATATGTGTGTATTGTATTATTTATTTAATTACATTTGCACGTCTGACAAAAATAGTGCTTATTTGAGAAACTCATAAAACATTTTCATGCTTTCCATATTGAATCATATGACTTTTTCCGCGTTGGTAGATCTGCCCATGCTAATGCTCTGTCGTCGTCGTTGTCGTCCTCGTTCACACTTTTCAATCATCATCTTCTCTGAAACCGCTTGGACAGTCAAATTCAAATTTCATGTGGATCATCCTTAGGAAGTGGGAACGAAAGTTTGTATAAATGGCCCAGGTCACATGACCAAGATGTCCGCCAGGGCTATAAATAACAAAAACCTTAAAAAATCTTCTTCTCCAGAACCAAAAGGCCTGTGATTTTGAAACTTGTCATGAAGCATCAGGCAATGAAGCTCTACAAAGTTTGTATAAATCATGATCCTGGGATGACATTGACCCTTTTTCGGCAAGGTCAACTTAGGTTGCCCATACATTTGAATGGGGAAAAATAGGAAAATGTCATTTAATGGCAGAAAACTTGCTAGGAATGAGCAGATGGACAGAAAATTTATGTGTATGAAAATATTTTGGGCCCAGGGGGTTGTCTGCCCCTGCCCCGCGGCTATTTACGTGTATATGACCAAAATATTCAAACATCTTCTTCTCTGAAACCGCTTGGCCAATCAAAGCCAAACTTTATGTAGAGCATCCTTAGGAAGAGGGAATGAAAGTTTGTATAAATGGTCAAGGTCATATGACTGAGATGGCCGCCATGGCTATAAATAGCAAAAACCTTTAAAAACCTTATTACCATTGTAGTCAAACAAGTTTATTAGTATATAAAACTATATATCTCAGGTCTCAGGTGAGCGTTTATAGGACCATTGGTCCTCTTGTGTTGGTAATATTGGTACCAATGGTAAAACCTTGAATGGTATTGGTCTACCAAAGGTACCATTTTTAGCTCACCTGAGCCGTTAGGCTCACAAGGTGAGCTTATAGTATACCCATGCTCCGTTGTCCGTCATCGTTGTCGTCGTCGTTCACACTTTTCAATCATCTTCTTCTCTGAAACCGCTTGGCCAATCAAATTCAAATTTCATGTGGAGCATCCTTAGGAAGGGGGAACCAAAGTTTGTATAAATGGTCTAGGTCACCTAAGCAAGATGGCCGCCAGGGCTAGAAATAGCAAAAACCTTAAAAAATCTTCTTCTCTGGAACCGGTGGATCGATTTCAATGAAACTTGGCATGAAGCATCAGGCAATGGAACTCTACAAAATTTATATAAATCATGACCCTGGGATGACCTTGACCTTTTTACGGCAAGGTCAACTTAGGTTGCGCATACAATTGAATGGTGAAAAAATGTTATTTGATGGCAGAAAACTTGCTAGGAATGAGCAAATGGACAGAAGATTTATGTTTATGAAAATATTTTGGGTCCAGGGGGTTGTCTGCCCATGCCCCGTGGCTATATACATGTATATGACCAAAATATTCAAACATCTTCTTCTCTGAAACCACTTGGCCAATCAAAGCCAAACTTTATGTGGAGCATCCTTAGGAAGAGGGAATGAAAGTTTGTATAAATGGTCTAGGTCACATGACCAAGATGGCCGCCATGCCCATATATGGTAAAAAGCATAAAAAAATCTTCTCCTCTGGAACCGGTGGACCGATTTCAACGAAACTTGGTATGTAGCATTGGGAACTCTGGCCCATCATAGTTTATATAAATCATGACCATCGGTTGACCTTGACCTATTTTATGGCAAGGTCAATTTTGGTTACACAGGCTTTTCAATGGAAAAAAGTGAAAACGTAGAATTTTTCAGGAAGTTCTGAAGCCTGTGACCTGAAAGTTGGTAGATACAGACAACATGTTGAGCCAATGAAGTGTTGTGAGTATTAAAGGTCAAGGTCATTTCTTGACCTTTGCCAAATGTCAGTTGCAAATTAAATGTTCAACTTAATTTTCTCAGTACCCGCTTGACCAATCAAAGCCAAATTTTATATGTAGTATCCTTGGGATGGACAAACAAAAGTTTTTATGAATGGTCAAGGTCACATGACCAAGATGGCCGCCATGGCTATAAATAGCCAAAACCTTTAAAAATCTTCTTCTCCAGAACCAGAAGGCATACGATTTTGAAACTTGGCATGAAGCATCAGGGGGAGGAGCTATACAAAGTTTATATAAATCATGACCCTGGGATGACCTTGACCTATTTTAAGGCAAGGTCAACATAGGTCGCCCATGCATTTGAATGGGGAAAGTTGTCAAAATGTCATTTGAAGGGAAAAACTTTATGGAAATGGGCAAATGGACAGAAGGTTTGTGATCCTGATAAAAATTGGACCCCAGGGGCAGGTGTGCCCGGACCCCGGGGCAATATTACCATAATATATTTAAAGATCTTCTTCTCTAAAACCGCTTGACCAATCAAAGCCAAACTTCATGTGGAGCATTCTTAGGAAGGGAGAATGAAAGTTTATAGAAATGATCAAGGTCACATGACCAAGATGGCTGCCATGGCTATCAATAGCAAAAACCTTTAAAAATCTTCTTCTCCAGAACCAGAAGGCCTATGATTTTGAAACTTGGCATGAAGCATCAGGCAATGGAGCTCTACAAAGTTGATATAAATCATGACCTTGGGATGACCTTGATCTATTTTACGGCAAGGTCAACATAGATTGCCTATGCGTTTGAATGGGGGAATTTAGTAAAATGTTATTAATTGGGGGGAAACTTGCTGGGAGTGTGCAAATAGACAGAAGATTTATGGTTATGAAAAAATGTTCTCAGGGGCTATATACATGTATATGACCATAATATTCAAACATCTTCTCTGAAACTGCTTGGCCAATCAAAGCCATACATTAATTGAACATCGTTAGAAAAGAGGATTGAAAGTTGATATAAATGGTCCAGGTCACATAACCAAGATGGCCGCCATGGCAATAAATAGTAAAAACCATTATCAATCTTCTTCAGAACCGGAAGACCTATGATTTTGAAACGGCCTGAAGCATCAATGAATACAGTTCTACAAAGTTTGTATAAATCATGACCCTAGGATGGCCTTGACCTATTTTACGGGAAGGTCAGCTTAGGACCAGGTTGCATATCCCAGTTCTCAGGTGAGCGTTTACAGGACCATTGGTCCTCTGGTTCTTAATTTTACTCCAAAACATAGATTGTGGGTACTCGTTAGAAACATGTGGTTCTAACGTGTACCCACAATCTATGTTTTGAGCAAATATAAGAATAATATCAAATTTTTTCCTGTGAAAACTTTCATTTTTAAAACCAAAAAATTTTCTGTATATTACATGAGCGTGTTTTCGTAATGTATATGATTATGTTGATATTGTATTTTGAACCACAAAATCATGGGGAGTGTGGTGCCTTGGTGGTAGAACATCAGACTCCCAAGTTTAGAGGTCCTGGGTTCAATCCCCAGAGTACTGGTAATACCCAGGGAGGGAGCGAGTGGTGGCTCCATCCTGACATGATTGAAAAATTGATGACTGATGTCTGACCACAATACAAACAAACAAACAACAAAAACTGTAATTTCAAATAATTTGTTCCAGTTTGCTTTCAGTTGCTTTGTGACTCATATTTCAGTTTTGATTCAATCATGGGTACAGTGGAACCATCTTCTAGAGCCGGGGTAGCAATGGACCTTATTCTAAAGACGTTGATTTCCTCTCAAGATTTCAACAACATTGAGAGTAAGAACTGGGAAGCAATATCTAAACTCATACCAGGGACAACTGCTGGCATGGTGAGTTTTTTTTATTACCTAAACACACATATGCAATACACAGAGATGTTTAAATAATAAAGTTGTAAAAAAAAAATGAAAAATTTTGATAGAAAAAATTGGAAATGACTAATTTTTGTTTGAAACATTTGTGTGTTTATAAATTATTAGCTCACCTGAGCCGAAGGCTCATAGGTGAGCTTATAGTATACCCATGCTCCGGCGTCCGTCCGTCCGTCCGTCGTCCGTCGTCCACAATTTCAAAGATCTTCTTCTCTGAAACCGCTGGGCCGATTGTTCTCATATTATACATACACCATCTACAGGTAGGGGGAAAGAATAATTGTGTTTTTTGTTTTGATCGGATAAGGACTCTGGTTACTATGGCAACTTATGCTTCCCATAGACTTATAATGGAAGAAAGTGAAAATTGCCAGTTTTTACTGTCTTGTTGGAGATATTTGAATTTTGTTTTTGCAGAAATGTTTATTGAGTAGTCCTCTACGTTTCATGTGACTTTTGTCCTAATCCTTTATTTTGATTGGTTGTGGGGCCCCATATGGGGCAAAATTTGGAAAAACATTCAAAAATCTTCTTCTCAGAAACTGTCAAGGGGATTAAGCCTGTACTTTGTATACATGTTCCTGACAGTGGCCTGTACATAATTTGTGTTTTTTATTCCAGGCGGATAAGAACTCTGGTTGCTATGGCAACTTAAAGTTTCCATAGACTTATAATGGGAAAAGTTGAAATTGACTATTTTTGCGGTCCAATTGCAGATATTTGAATTTTGTTTTTGTAGAAATGTTTATTGAGAAGTGCTCCACATTTATTGTTACTTTTGTCCTAATCCTTTATTTTGATTGGTTGTTGGGGCCCCATACAGGGCAAAATTTAGAAAAACATTCAAAATTCTTCTCCTCAGAAACTGTCACAGGGATGAAGCCTGTACTTTGTATACATGTTCCTGACAGTAGCCTCTAAATAATTTGTGTTTTTTATTCCAGTCGGATAAGAACTCTGGTTGCTATGGTAACTTTAAGTTTCCATAGACGTATAATGGGAAAAGTGGAAATTAGCTATTTTTTGAAAACTATTGCAGCCTGAGATCTGAAAAGTGGTAGATGCAAACAACTAATGGATTAGATGAAGGTATATGATTAATTTAGGTCAAGGTCATCTCTTGACCTTGGCCGGTCTGTCTTCCATACACACTTTTCAAAGATTTTTTTCTCTGAAACCACTGGCCAATCAAAGCCAAATTTTATATGAAGCATTTATAGGAAGTGGGAACCAATGTATATATAAATAATCCAGGTCACATGACCAAGATGGCCACCATGCCCATATATGGTAAAAACCCTTAAAATATCTTCTTCTCCAGAACCGGTGAACCGATTTCAACGAAACTATGCATGAAGTATGGATGACTCAAGTACTACAATGTATATATAAATCATGACCCTGTGATGACCTTGACCTATTTTATGGCAAGGTCAACATAGGTCGCCAATGCATTTGAATGGGAAAAACTTTTAAAATGTCATTTAAAGTGAAAGTCTTGCAGGAAATGGGCAGTAGGACTGAATATTAATGATTGGACCCCAGGGGCTCATCTGCTTTTAAAATGTTATTTGAAGGGGAAAACCAGCAGGAAAATGGCAGATGGACAGAATATTGATTATTCTGAAAAAAGAAAATGGCCCAAGGGCTTCATCTGCCCCTGCACTGTGGTTAAATACCATAATATTCAAATATGTTAATTGGTATATGAAGCAGATCTCAGGTGAGCGTTTACAGGACCATTGGTCCTCTGGTTTTAGAACTGCCGTGGCAAGGTGGCTCTAATGAGTACCCACAATCTATGTTTTTGAGCAACATGGCGTACACATGTCTTATTGTTTTGGACCCCGAGATACCTTTCACTCTGCCTGAGATGAAAGGCATCTCGGGTACAGATGGTGCAAATTACAAAGTAATAAAATAATTAACTCCCCCAGTGCTACTGTGGTCATTATGCAAATTTTGCTATAGTTATCTTGTGATTAATTATCTGTTGATAATTGATATATCTGTATAAAAATCAGAATATTTGATTTAACATTTTAGACGAAAACAAAGTAAAAATTCATAATTATCAGAATCTTTTGAATAAAATTGCATTTTCAACCCGTTTTCTACATGAAATATTAACGATTTTGCACATTGATGAAAATATTTTTTATCTGACATGATCAGCTAATTACACACCCCCTGCAGTGAGCTGCTGCATCAGCAACACTTTATTGCCCAGTTTTATAGTTGAAACCATATGCCAACTTCATGGTTCAGGGGAGAAAAAATGCACAGAAATTTTATAAGAGATGTGTACGCTATGAAAATAAGAAGAAAAAAAATACTCCTGTAAATGACTTTATAAAAGTTGGGTTAAAGGGGGTATACATTTCACTGATATTTTATCCTGATTATTAAACCCATGTAAGCCTGGGTCCTATTTGTGGGAAGTTACATACGCAGCTGATCAGGGTCTTCGTTTTGCTATCTAAATAGTACAATCCATCCATTAGCATTTTGTATAATTGAAGTTAATGTTTAAGCTCATTTTAACCCCTCTAAGTTGTGAAGCTGAATTTTTTCTCTCTCTTCAATACAGGTAGCGAGGCGTTATGAGGAACTATTATACAGTGGAGACTTGTTTGTGTTTGACCGGTTTGAGAAGAACCTGGGTGGCCAGGGTGTGAGCCTACCCACCAGCATGTCAGAGTCAGACCTAGGAAATAAATTGAGTAGACCAAGCTCAGCTAGTAAACAAAAAGGTAAAGGATCAATACTGTGGATATGTTTGTGAATGTTCTTATACATAGATTATTTATGTGATGATCAATAGCAATTTTTTCTTTTGAGTAAGAGCCTTTGGTGTAGTGTGGTTATGCCACTCGCCTTTTAAAACAGGAGCCATGGCTTTGATCCTGGGCTTGATCATGTCTCCACATAAGTCATGACCTTAGCTGTTGAACAGGACGTAAAACACCAAAACCAACCAATTTTTGAGACAGAAACATGCTGTTTGGAGAAAAAGGAAGCTTTTATCACCTGGATACCAACTCAAGATTTCCCACTTTTGACCTTATTCTTAACCCATATTTGACGAATGGATTTTCCCATCAATAACCTTAGGGTGAGTCCACTTTCATTTTTAGGGGCGTCAGGAGTGATTGTTAAATTTTACTAAATTTTTTGATGAAATTTCTCTAAGCAAATAGAATAGCCCCAGATGGGACGCCGCGTTCTGCGGCGTCCCATCTGGGGCTATTCTGTTTGCCTATGTCCCATAAAAGGGACGCCAGGCTTAAATGAGAATGTTGAGATGTCCAAGCGTGATTGTTTTATTTATCAGGCTATTGCATTATCAGTGAATTTGAAAAATATAATTTGATCCTTCGCGTGGAAAAAAACAACAATTTGGGTTTCCAGGTCTCACATAAACCAGCCTGTACAGTCACAGGAGCAGGCTAGAAGCTTGACATTTGGATATAAGTATAAGTAGAAGAGGAATTGCGCTATCTATGTAGCGAAAACAAAGGCGCTGATCAGCTTCGCAGTTACTGCGAAGCTGATCTGCGCCTTTGTTTTCGCATAGACAAAAATGTGGTTTTCTTACAATGTCAAGATATTTCATATCTTCATGTTTTTTTCTCCTATTTATAGGTGGTAAGGATGACAAAGATTCAAGAGGGAAAGATAATTCTGATGGGAGAGCAAGTGCTGATAAAGGGTAATTTCAGTAATTTAGTAATTTCTTTACTGTAACTCGCCATTTCAAGGTGGATCTGCTGTGATTTGAGCTGCCGCATGGGAAAACCAACAATCTGCATAGGCACAGATCAGCTTTGCAGTAACTGCAAAGCTGATCAGCACCTTTTCGCTACACAGATAGTACATTTCCTCTTCCTTTATCTGAAATTTCAAGCTTTTAGCTATCTTCTGAGACAGTACAGACCGGTTTGTGTCAGACCTGGTCAGAAACCCAAATTGTTGGTTTTCTCACACACAGGCTCATTTTTTTTATGTTGTTTGTTTATTCTGTCTGCCTCTCATTTACATGCCTAATTTGGTTAACGCTAGCGTGTTGGCTACCTTACTGGAAAAGAGCTAGTCATCTTTATGCATGTTTTAAAATCTATGAAGTGTTTTTTGTTGTCATTCTCTTATCGCATGACGTCTGGGTTCAAGTGTGTTGGGATATTACATTTGACTCTTGGTCTTCCTAATCTCACTCAGATATGAGCCTTTGCATGAGAAAACCAGCAATTTGCATATGCGAAAACAAAGGCGCAGATCAGCTGTGCAGTAACTGCACAGCTGATCAGCGCCTTTGTTTTCGCCATTCGGATAGTACAATCCCTCTTCTACTTAAGTCCGAAATTTCAAGTTTCTATCCATCTTCTGTGACTGTACAGGCCCGTTTATATCAGACCTGGTCGTAAACCCAAATTGTAGGTTTTCCCACACACGGGCTCATATGCATTATTTTTCAGGCCTATTATGGTGATACATGTTTGTGATGAAGCTAAGAACCGTAAGTTTTTCGTCATTTTAACTTTTCTAAGCTAAAACTTTTACTGACTAAGTTTTAATTCATGTATCGGTGTGTTTGTTGTGATTATGCACAAAGTTTGATTAACAGAATAGTGTTAATGGTTTATACAATACAGGGGCTGATCCAGGATGTCTGGAGAGGGGGGGGGGGGTCAAACCTATTAAGGGGGTTCGTTTTCATACTTTTATCAATATTTTCTCAAATTTCCCCATAAAAATGAAATAATTTGGTTGAAGAGGAGGGTTCGAGCGAACCCCACGAACCCCCTCTAAATCTGCCATTGTATATATACATATTTTTTTCAATTCACAATTGGCTTTTGTGTTCGGAATACTGTAGATCCGGAAATATTCGCGAGAACTTAATTTTCGCTAATATTCGCGAATAGATTGCCTCGCGAATTCAAAGTTCTCGCTAATAAAGAGTCACTAATAACTTATAGAATACATGGACACTCACTCGCGAATTCAAGAACTCGCTAATAATGCGGAAATGGAAAATTCGCGAAATAAAAGTCACGCGAAAATTTCCGAATTCACAGTATTTTTTGAAGAATTCTTATCATGTGTCCATGGAATGTACCTAGTTGGCCTAGTAGTTCAATTTTCAATATATGTGCAGCTTCATGAGAAAAACAACAATTTGCATATGCGAAAACAAAGACGCACATCAGCTGATCAGTGCCTTTGTTTTCGCACGGATCGTACAATTCCTCTTCTTTCTAAATCCAAAATTTCCAGCCTCTAGCCATCTTCTGTGCTTGTACAGCTCGGTTTGTGTCAGACATGTTCGGAAATCACATAGTTTGTTTTCCCACGTGAAGGCTCATAAGTGCAATTTAGAGTGATACTGCTCACTTTGCACAAATATTTTCCAGTAAAACAAGACTTCCAATGCCCTAGAGACCTACTAGTGCAGGAGATGAAATATTTTGCCGAGTATTTATCCACTGACGCCCAGAGGTGGGAGGAGGTCGACATATCTGTACACTGTGATGTACAGATATTTGAGTGGCTTATGAAGTATGTGAAGCGGGGTACCTCAGAGTCACTCGATAAACCTAGGCTAGGTAAGTCAGGGTACTAGTACTATGGCTGCAGGCTATTAATAAGAGTCTAAGAGCAAAAAAATATATGATGTTCAAGAGACGGTAGACATCTTGATGCACTGTGATATTTGAGTGGTTTACGAGTATAAAGTATGTGAAGCTGTAAAAGGTGGAATCACTGTATAAACACAGACGTGGTAAGTTTTAAGTACCAATTATGGTAGTATAGTAGTAGGTCCTTTTTGATGCGTTGTTCCGTTTTTGAAGTGCCAAATTTTTGGGATGTATGAATAACAGTCAGTACTATGTAAATGTAGGATTTGTAGCTTGGCTGCTTCAGGCCAGTTAAGGATATAAAACTTTTGCATTCTTTAGCACTACTTAATCAAAAAAAAAAAAAATACTAACTCATTAAAACCGATTATTTATTCATTAATGTTAAAATACATTTTGTACTACCGGTATTTTAGGGAGACACAGATTTTCTGTAAAAGGAGCCTGAATCACAGCCTTCAGTGTTTGCTTTTTGATTCAAGTAAATGATGTATTCGGAAGATATCATCATGATAGGAGAAATTTTGTTCAAACATTGAACTGTTTACAAAAAAAAAAAGATGTTGGTTGACTGAAAATGTACAGAATCTACTTTTCTTTTTTCAGAACCCAACAATGTGATATCTATATTGATTTCCTCAGATTTTCTCAAAATGGACAATTTGGTATATGATTTTCTTTCCTTGTAAAAAAAAAAAACACTTTTCTAGGCAGTTCATCTATCATACACTGTTTCCAGTTGGCGCTCTGCTACTAAAATTGATACTCAGTTTCGATGTCTTATACTGTAAGTTCGGAAATGTTCGTGAGAACTTCATGTTTGCTAATTTTCACAAATTGGATGCCTAGCGAATTCAAAGTTCTGAATCTCTCTAATAAAATACTTTGCAAGGTTTAAGAAGGCACAAGTACGCTGTTGTGAATTCAAAAATTCGCTTATAATTTGGAAATAGACGAATCGGAAATAAAAACCATGCAAAATTTTCCGAATTTACAGTATATGCTCATACATGGCAGAATGGTTGTAAAGAAGTTTTATGTGGTAAATAATGACCTTTGGCATTCAATAGTTTTTATTGGCCATCAGTTTTGATGTTGTATGCAAGAAAATTCAACAAAAATTTTTCTGTGCAACTGAATGAAGTTTAAGAATTGTCTTCATCCTAATAAATAGATGGGCTTAAATAAAATAGTTTTCACACCAGTAAAGATCATGTAGACATATTTAAATCTCAAGATTATTATCCATTTTAGGTGCAAGAGTGTATAGAATACTGTCATGGTAATATGTCAGCCATTGTGAGCACACCGTGTAACATGAACTGTATAAATGACAAGCTGGTCGGCAGGTAGGTGGAATTGTGAGCTTTTAGAATTTAATGTCCAAGCTTGATTTGATTTCACATTGTCGTTGAAGTGAAGCACATAATGTGAAATATTTTCATTTACTCAGATCTGAATTGTAAATAGAAAAACAAAAATAGAAAAACCCATCCCAGACACCAGGCAGGAAAGAAACAGACAGCACTTATTGCCACAGAAAATAGTACACCCTTATGAAAACTTGCCCATGCAATATACAGAGAATTTTTTTAGAAGCAAAAATTGAAAATTTCATTGGAAAAAATTGATGTTTATAATACCTTTGATCAAAACATTGATTGTTGGTACACATTAGAACTGCCTCGCCGAGGTGGTTCTAACGAGTACCCACAATCTATGTTTTGGATAAAAATATGAAAAATAGGTATACCCCTGCAAACCCCAGTTTTACTGTATAAAAGTGGGCTTTAAGGGGGTATTTATTGCATGGACATGCTATCCTGATGACTATATATGAAAATTCAAGATGACCAGCTCTTTCTCAGTTATGTGGCCATCCAGCTCGCTTCAACCAAAGAAATAAAGTTTTTTTTAACAAACAACAATATATATATAGTTTAATCACAGCAGTACCACATTGGAGCAGTCGGTTAACAGGGCTTCAGTTTGTTTTACGGGGACATAATTTTCACTTTTAGTATTCTCTAATCCAAGAGCAGAAAATTATCGTATGAAGATTTGTTAACAGTGATTGGGCAGTATGGCCCACTCTTTTCAATGTTTTCACCGCTTCCAATGGAAATACTTTTTGTAATTTATTTATAGAAGCTTCCTCGCGCATGAAGGAGCATCATATAAAGTAACATATGAAGTAACAAATCATATATTATATATATACTGGTACCCTTTGTTTGATTTTATGCTCTTTTCATTTTGAAGTAATGTAGCCAACAGGTAATTATATTGTAATGACCAAAATATTTCACTAGTACCAAGTCCTTATTGGGACACATTTTTAGTAAATGAAGCACAGATTTGGTGTTGAAACTTAAGAATTTCTCAGGTGAATGTAACGTAAATTGTGGGTGCACATTAGAAATGTATGTGCCAACAAGTAGTGATATATTTTATGTATAGAGATACACAAAAATCACTGACTGTTCACTGTCTGATTTTCTCACAGTCAAATCCATGCAACATGTATTAAATAGATATTAAGTTTGTTTGGAGTATATGCACATTTCAAAAAAAAAAGTATGATCATTTTGTTCTTTTGATAGCAGTAGATCTAAGCATTTAGACAAATATCTCTAGGATTTGTATGCTAGTCCTATTACCTAAAGAGAATAGAGTGGTGAGACAATTATTACTTTAAAGAAACTCATGCTTTTATAGTTTCAAGTTTACAAAATTAGCATCCAAAGGTTTACGAAAATTTCTGTCCATATCTTTTCAGAATAGCAGATCTGTTCACACATAATGAAGCTGATGATATTAAAGACAGAAAAGATAAATTTAAGAGGTATAGTTATTGTTTAACAGTTTGAAAAATGGTGAAAATGAAAGGAATAAATTGACACGTCTTAAGTATAAGTGAAAACTTACTGAAAACCAAAGGCAACATTATGACAAGACCATTTGTAACTCTAGCTAGGAAACCATTTTTTTTAACATTCAGGAATGGCACCAGAATATGGAACAAAGCTGAGCTGAGTTGCATCTGTGAATTTGCATAAAGCAGATGCAGTTCATTAGATTTATACTTTTGAAGCTTAATTCTGTCACAAAGATATTCATGTTAGCATGTTTTCTGTGTATTTCAGCAAACTATTTGCAAAGAAGTTGGAGAAGTTATTTGAAGTAGACTTTACCAACCCAGACTGTCCTGAGAATGCTTCTACTATGTTCAGGTAATGTCTCTACAGTTTGATAGTGGTCAGTACTAGTCATTACATCATCATCATCATCATCATATCCATTTTATAGTCTGTTGTCCTCTACTGAGGGTTAGACTTGTTTGACAAGTCTCCTTCTTAGACGACCTCTTCACTCTGAGCGATTCTGATGATCAGCAGTATCCATTCCTAGCTTCTTCCTGTCATCCGACAACACTTAAACATTACAAAAACTTGCCTATGCAATATACAGAGATTTGTTCACATGTAAAAGTTGAAAATTTAATCAGTAAAATTTTGATATTTTTACTCAAAACATTGATTATGGGTATACGTTAGATTTGCCTCTCCGAGGCGGTTCTAACGAGTACCCACAATCTATGTTTTGGAGCAAAAATAAGAAAAATGAGTTTACCCCTGTATACCCCAGTGTTACTAGATAAAAGTGGGGTTTAAGGGGGTATACAATGCATGAACATGTTTTCCTGATGGACTCAGTGAAAGAGCATCAGAGCAAGAGGTCGTTGCTCCCACTTGGTGTGACTGAAAAATTGTTGATTGGGGTGTTGAGCAATGACAAACTAAAACACATATTTAACTTAGATCGAGTGTAGTCTTGAATAAAATACAAAAGTTAAAAAAAAAAATGGCAAAAAGGGTCAATCATACCATTAACACCTTAGCACGAACATGATTAAACATTTTTTTCAAAAAAGTAACTGAATAATAGTCTACCTGTTCCTATGCCTGATACAGTTTTGGTTTAGAAAAGTTGACAGACATAGAACCATTAATCTTTATATTAGTTCAAAGTATACATTTTTACACTTTATGTTTAATTGTAGGTGCTCAGTTTGTAAGAAGTTGTTGACAAAGAATCTAGAAAGAAAAGTTAAATGCATGCCAAGCAGGTAGGTTTTCTTTTTTAAAGGGTTAAATTTACACAACATAAGTGGATTTTCATGTTTTGTTGTTGTTACATCCATACCTCTTTATAAAGCTATTGTTCGATCCAAACCTATTTCCTCCACCATGTTTGACCAATGTCTACACCTTCAAGAACACATGTATAAGTTCCATGAGCTTTCTGTATAAAATAAAAACGGTTTTTACTTTTATTGTAATAAAAGTTACTATCAGTGAATACTATCAGTCAAATGCTCCAATTGGGTCCATCACTGATCGTTTTTTGCATTAGGTCCATTACTGATCGTTTTTATCCAAAAGCTTGTGATATTGTACCATATTATGAAGCGCCTGGAGTGAATATAGCTATTGTTGTTCTGAGTGAAATAGTACACAATGTAGAGACTGCTATTGCTACTGTTTTTAATCTGCCCAGTTTGATGAGAGCACTCACTGTCACTGCAAGAAGTCCTGGCCTTGAGGTTGTAAAACTTTTTGCATGAAATTTCAACTGCTCATAAATACCAAAATAGCCCAAATATATTAAAATTGAAGGTTTAGAACGCCAAAGCCTTTAATTTATCCTGCTAATAAATGATAAAATGCCAACAATTGTTGGCATTTTAACATTTATGAGCAGGATAAATGTTAGTCTCGGCTGAGTTGAGCATGAAAAAAGTTTTATAACCTTGGGGCCAGATCATTGATCAGTTTGCTCTTTTTCAGAATGACTGTAGACAAACGAGGCCAGCTAACTTTCTGCCACGTCAGGGACACCACATTCGACATTAACCAGTATTTGATAGACTTGAAAACCCAACTCAAAACTTGGCGGGAAGTTTACTGGAGAATCTGGGGAACGGTCCATTATCAGACGTGTGGAAGATGTGGGGAGGTGTTTCCATGTACAGATTATGGCCATTGTAAATACCATCCTGAACCACCCCGATATGAGAATGAGCAGACCCAGAATTCATTTATTGGAACATACCCATGCTGTCATCAAAAGAATCTAAGATTTGACCCAACCAATCAGAACAAGGTAAAAATAATACCTGTATAACCTTGATATCAAATGGACAGATCCATTTGATACAGCCAATTAAAATAAGGAAAATATGTTACTTGCACTACCTTGATATAAGAATAAGCAAATCCACTTTTTTGTACCGATTTGAATGGGGTAAAGATTTGCTAGATTTTGAAACACCTTAATATATTGATAGCTTTTCTATTAGGAAAAGAGACTTGAAATAAGTACTGGTTAACTGCATAGGTAGAGAACACCCAGGCATAGTCTAATGATGAGAAATTACCTCAACTGTTTAAGGAGGCTGTTACAAGAAGAAGTTTTGCATGGTATGACCAATTAATGATTTTCAAAAGCATGTCCGGAGTACACAACCTATGCAAGGATGATAAGAGCCAAATTACAAGAAAAGTGGCTAGTAACAAAGATGCAGATTAACTGAGTTTGTTTTTGCACCTGGGCTTGTGCAATATTCTCTCTCTAAATTGGAAATTTTAAGTATCCCTTCATTTTTGGCTGTATAGGCAGGTCTGTGTTGGACTTGGCCCCGAGGTTATAAAACTTTTTTCATGCTCAACTCAGCTGAGCTTAAAATTTCAACTGCTTATGAATATATATATACTGATATAGTCCAAATATATTGAAATTGAAGACTTAGATTTCAAAAGCCTGTACTTTATCCTGCTAATATTTATGAGCAGGATAAATTTTAGTCTCAGCTGAGCTGAGCATGAAAAAAGTTATATAACCTCGGGACCTGGTCAGGAAAACCTGAAGATATATCCTTTATGACAGTTAGGGCTCCTATGATTTCAGGGATGTCGTGTGAGGGACCATGTTGTGAATGCCACTCCACTGAACTCTGGCAGTGAGTCTGACCTATTAAAGTCCCCCAACAAAGTCTATGACGACCTGTTAGCACACAGAGATGCCATATGTATACCGTATCAACGTCTTTCTGATGCCAGGTATGTTGTAAATTATTTTCATCTAAAGTAAAAATAGAAGGTCCGGGAATCGATACAATTAAATATAAGATCCCAATCCAGATTCTTGGTGGGTCGGAAATGACAACACAAGTCATCAAAACAATGTTAATTACATGCATGAAGAGCAAATTAACTGGCTCTTTCACAGTGAGTTAGCCATTTGACTTGTTTCAATTACAAACAAAGATGACAAACACAATAGAGAGGCATACAATATAAATAGATACATGTGACATAATTTACCATAGCAGAACCGTCTTGGAACAATCAGTAAAAAAAAAACATAATTCAGTTTTACAGGGCCCTGATCCGCGCCTTTAATCTGTTGTGATTTTAAAACAAGAATTTGCTTAGTTCTAATTGAAGCTTCCTGTCAATGAAGATTAATTAAGCTGTTTTTGATGATGAACTTGGAAACATTGGCCTAAAACTAAAAATCAATGTTTAATACTGTGACGTGACATACACATTTCAATGTTTGTAATCGCTAATTTAGCATTTTAACCACTCTGTTCCGTTCAAACACTAGGCATTCTAATATCATGATATTGATGCAAAATTAAGTAAAACCTGTATCAATTTTTGAGATAGTTTGTATAATTCTAATTGTTTTCATGCTGTTTGTTATGTTAGCTTTGTGGTGTATGTGACATATTAGAGGCCAGTAGCTTATAACGCACTTAAATCTGAAATTTTCAACCCTGAAGAAGGCCAAAAGCCAAAATTTGGAGAAAAAGTGTGAAGTATCAGTAGACTTCATTTCTTTTTCACTGTTTATTTGGGTGATGTTTTTTTCAGCAACTGTTTATCTTCGCTCTTCAATAAGGAGTCATCTTTGTAGGTTACTGACCATAGACAATGATTTAATGGAAAAGAATGGAAAAAATTAATGGGAGAAAATATTTTCTGTGGAAAGAAACTGGAAAAAAAAAAACATTTTTCATGGGAAAAACATTTTTCATGCAAAAAAGCATTTTTCTTGGGAAAAAATCATTTTTCATGGGAAAAAAAATCATGAAAGAGAATATTTTTCGTGGAAAAGAGCATTTTGGTGGCCCCCGTGGCCGAGCGGTTAAGAGCGCTGTTTCTTAATCACTTGATCTTTTCACTGCTGTGTCTGGTGTGGGTTTCGAGCCCCGCACTGGCCACATGTGAGACAAGCCAAGTTCTGCGTGCGGGTGTACCAGGTTGTTTTTCTTGGGGGTTCTCCCGTTTTCGCCCCACCTACTGATTGACCCGTCTGATATAAGCTGAAATAATCTTGAAAGGGACGTTAAACTGAATAAAAAAAAATAAGAGCATTTTAATGGAAAACTTTATCATCTATAGCTGATTCAAGAGGAACATGATGCCTGTTATTATCAAAATTATAATTTGTTCCATGGAATAATTTGTTCCATGGAATTGGATGTACCCCTTATAAAAGCAATTATTTTCATCCTTTTGCATTCTTTCAGTCATTATTTTCATTGGAACAGTAGGTAAAAG
Source organism: Rugalucina vietnamica (assembly GCA_964017185.1). Lineage (NCBI taxonomy): Eukaryota > Metazoa > Mollusca > Bivalvia > Lucinida > Lucinidae > Rugalucina > Rugalucina vietnamica. The sequence continues at coordinate 33,696,842 of OZ024881.1, read as the reverse complement.
ATTTTTTGTGCACAAAATTTGAGCCGTCTCGAGGAAAAAACAACAAGGTGGTTTCTGAACAGGTCCGCGAAGCTGATCTGCGTCTTTGTTTTCGCATATGCAGATTGTTGGTTTTGTCATGAGGCGGCTCATTTGCCTGAATTTGCCTTTAGTTTCAGATAAGCTTTAAATTTGCATATTAAAATCTTGTTAGCAGTTGATTATGTTAGTTTTATGCTTCTCCTTCAGGTTGCTTTAATATTTTTAGCTCACCTGAGCCGAAGGCTCACATGTGAGCTTATAGTATACCCATGCACTAGCATCCGTCGTTGTTGTCCACAATGTTCTAACATCTTCTTCTTTGAAACCACTGGGCTAGTCAAAGCCAAACTTTGTGTGGAGCATCCTTAGACAGGGGGAACATAAGTTTATATAAATGGTCCAGGTCACATGACCAAGATGGCCACCATGCCCATATAAGGTAAAAACCTTAAAAACATCTTCTTCTCTGGAACCGCTGGACTGATTTCAACGAAACTTGGTATGTATCAGGGACTCTAGCCCATCATAGTTTGTATAAATCATGACCTTTGGTTGACCTTGACCCATTTTACTGTAAGGTCAAATTTGGTCACATAAACTTCCAATGAAAAATAAAAAAAGTGATTACATTGGATTTTTCATTATGTTTTGTAGCCCATGACCTGAAAATTGGTAGATACAGACAACTGATTGAGTTTATGAAGTAATATGAGTATTCAAGGTCAAGGTCATTTCTTGACCTTGGCCAAAGGTCATTTACATATTAAATTTAAAACTTAATTTTTTTCAGAAACCGCTTTACCAATCAAAGCCAAAGTTTTATTTGTAGTATCATTAAGAAGGGAGATCTAATGTTTGTATAAATGGTCCAGGTCACATGACCAAGATGGCTGCCATGCCCATATATGGTAAAAACTTAATAAATCTTCTTCTATAGAATGGGTGAACCCATTTCAATGAACTTTGGTATAGCATTGGGGTCTCTGGCCCATCATAGTTTGTATAAATCACAACCTTGTGTTGACCTTTGCCTATTTTACAGCAAGGTCAAATATGGTCACATGAAATTTAAAATGAGATGGTCCAATGGTTTTTTATCTCTCAAAACAGTTGATTTTAGTAATTAATATCTGCAATGTTGCAGTTTCAAAGTAACTCAAAATAACACATTTGAAATAAGCCAGTCATTTTAGTATCATCACATTGACTATAGCAAGACAGGAATCATGCGCGGATACAGAAAATTTTCTCAGAGGGGGTCCAAAGTCCCAGAAGGGGTCTGACAGAAAATTCCAACATGGCAAAAATTAATAATCTGGCAATTCCAGGGGGGGTCCGAACCCCCTGTCCCCCCCTCTGGATCCGCCCATGGGAATTTTAGCCTAATTGGTAGTGTAAAAGCTATGTAAAAAAACACATGCATGCATGCATGCACGCACGCACACAAACAAAAAGCAACAACAAAACACACACACACACTCATACAACAGCATTTGCACAGTCAGCTTTGAAAAAAAATATAAAAATTTGCATGCGTTTTTTCTAGTGTTTTATCTGAGCCCAGTCATTAGAAAATCTGTGCAGGTTCATAATCACATACATTAATGGTTAGTATGCCTAGTTGATACTTTGGGAAGAATTGAAGCCATGTAGCTCCCCATGTCCATTTAAGAAGAATTGTTTTAGAAACACTTTGGACAGATTTTCTTTGACAAGGCTCATATACATTTATAGTGTTGCCTTTCATTTCAAATCAATGGCAGCTTGCTTTTAAATTTTAGCTTGAAATCATATCCAAGAACATGTACTGATACACTGTTATCTCTGTATGATACTGCTCCCGTGTAAGTTCAGGTCTTGAGATTATTTAACTATTTTCATGCTCAACTCAGCTGAGACAGAAATAAAATCTGCTAATGAAGTCATAAATACTAAAATATCCCAAATGAATTAAAATTTCAGACTTAGACAAACAAAGCCAGTAATTTATACTGCTAATAAATGTTGGCATTTTAACATTTATGAGCCAGACAAATTTTAATCTCAGCTAAGTTGAGCATAAAAAGGTTTATAACCCTTGGGCCTGGTTATTTTAGAAGAGAGTTATTTTTTGCCAGACAATGTTTAGTTAGTGCCATTTTTGTCAGATTTCATATTAAACTTTTACTACTGTCAGATTCAGATATTTTTTTTTCTTAGAAATTTCCAGAATGTATATTCATATATCTCTGAAAATGCTAGTTGAAGTCCTTTTCTTTTGACATTATTTGCATGCTTTGTAAGCTGGTAGAAGCAATTCTTGAAAAATATTCTGACTAAAAATTTAGACATTGAAAAGAGGCAAGAGAAGAGAAATCAGTTACGTTGGATAGTTCTTTGAGTGATCAAGTCCAAGCAGGTTATCCAGCAACTACATGCATGACTGAGAACAACCAAGCAGAAAATTACTATAAGTTTATAGGGAACAACTTTTTTTTATTTTTAATTTATTTATTTATTTATTTATTTATTTATTTATTTATTTTTTTTTTTCAATTTTTTAGCAAAAAATAATATCTCATTAATATTCATGAATATGCAAATGAGGTAATTTGCATAGTTGACATTTATTAGAAAGAATAATCCTTAGGCTTCATTTTAGTATCAATACTGTTGTTCTATGATGAACAAGACCTAAGATATGAGCAATTTACTACCTAGACTTCTTTCACAATTGTTGGCCATTTTGTATTTTGGTGGCCATCTTGAAAATGGCGGAATTTCATGTGGCCAGGGATCAGAATTTAATGTGTGATATTTGAAGTATATATGGTGTAAATTTCATGCTTGCATCATCAACTGAAGTATTTCCTCAAAATTTTTCACTAAGCAACTCCACTACTTACCACAGATCAGAATACATGTTTTTTGGAGGCAAGTTGTTCCTGGACAGGTATTTACTCTCAGTATTGCCCTTTACTGATTTCTCTTAAGATTGTTGTTCTCAGTCAAGCTGATTGTCTCTGGATAGCCGGTGTTAAATCTATAAAAAAGAGTTTTGCCTGCTTTTTATTTTACCAATAGTTTCTTTTGCATGCTTCTTTTCTTTCATAGAACAATAGTTGAATTTTCTTGTGTGATTTATTGCTGTCAGAAAATTTTGCTATTATAATTTACAGGTTTTTGTATTGTGCATATTTCAAACATTTTTATGACATTTTTGCAGGCCCCCATTTATCTGAATGCACTAATTAATATACAACATACCATGTACATATATGAGCTGTCACATGGGAAAACCAACAATCTGCCTAGGCGAAAACAAAGGCGCAGATCAGCTTTGCGGTAACCGCGAAGCTGATCAGCGCCTTTGTTTTCGCTACACGGATAGTACAACCCCTCTTCTAGTTAATACAAAATTTCAAGCTTCTAACCATCTTCTGTGACTGTACAGGCTGGTTTGTGTCGGACCTGGTCGGAAACTACATTGTTGGTTTTTCCACGAGATGGCTCATATAGAACATACCATGTACATATATATTAAAATTACACATGATGGGTATGGCTGTAATTATAACAACATCAGTAATAACACAAATGAGCCTGTGCGTGAGAAAGCCAACAATTTTGGTTCTGACCAGGTCCGACACAAACCGGGCTGTACAGTCACAGAAGATGGTTAGAGGCTGGAAATTTTGGATTTAGAAAGTAGAGGAAATGTACTATCTATGAAGCGAAAACAAAGGCGATGATCAGCTTCGCGGTTACCGCGAAGCTGATCTGCGTCTTTGTTTTCACCTATGCAGATTGTTGGTTTTCCCATGGGGCGGCTCAAATAAGATTGCTGAATTCTTATGGTTCCTGGAAAGCAGATCATTGAATTATAAACTTTGAATAACAATAATCTGTATTATACATATAACTAGAGATAGAACAATCAAATTAAAAGAATTGACAAAATTTTAGTATATTTGTGTAATTAGGTATTTTTTAATTTTACCATTACAGTGAGATGGAGTTAAATGTGTTTGAGAACGAGGCTTTTGCGAGCCAAAGTCGACATGAAGGTGTCGCCATTTCTGCACTGATTGCTGGGATAGAGGAAGATAGTAAATCAGATGTAAGTTTACCCCTTTTTGACGAATGGTTTTTCCCACCATTATCATTTGGAAGAGTCCACTTTCATTTTTAGGGGCAACAGGAGTGATTTTTAAATTTTATTCAATTTTTCGATGAAAATCTCTAAGCAAACAGAATAGCCCCAGATGGGTGGCCGCGTTCTGCGGCGTCACATCTGGGGCTATTCTGTTTGCCTATGTCCCACAAAAAGGATGCCAGGCTTAAATGAGTTAACAAAAACAAGCCTATATAATATACATATTTTTCTTGGGCTGTAAAAATAACTGAAAATTTTCATTTGAATTTTTTTTATATATATATTTCTTGTTTTTGCTCAAAACATCAATTGTAGGTACATGTTAGAATGGCTTGTCCGAGGCGGTTCTAACGAGTACCCACAATCTATACTTTGGATAAAAAAATAAGATAAATTGTATATCCGGCCTGCTCACCCCAGTTTTGCTGCTTAACAGTGGGGAGTAAGGGATATTTATTTCATGCACATGTGTTCCTGATATGTAGCAAAAGCTAGATAAAGGTGAGAGACTGAGTATATATGGAACACAAATGAGCCATGACGCAAGAAAACTGGTCTTTGGGGTTTCTGACCAGGTCCGACACAAACCCAGCTGCACAAGCACAGAAGCTGGCTGGGGATTTAGAAAGTAGAGCAATTGTACTATCCCTGTAGCGAAAACAAAGGCGCTGATCAGCTTCGCAGTTACTGTGAAGCTGATCTGCGCCTTTGTTTTCGCACAGGCAAAAATCTTGTTTTCTCATGACGTGGCTGAAATGGTAGGTGGAGCATTAACAAGGTGTGGGTAGTATAAAACAATGCACATTTTATGACATGATTTTACAATGGAACTGTTTGCTTAAATTTGTTTAATCTTTCTCAAAAAAATAAAAAAAATAAAAAAAACCAAAACATTTCTACATGAAAAATGCACCAGTGTACCTTCTTACAAAGAACCATAAGAGAAATGAGTGTCAATGGAATTCAAGAATCTGTTAAAGGAAAATACGATACTTTTAGATCCTGTTTTTGTCTCTCTAGGTTGCTAAACCTGTGCCAAGACTTCAAGCTCTGACTGTAGCCAAAGAGGTCTCATTTGAGTTTGATGATATTGGCTTCGGAGAGAGTGACGACGAGGTCGGTGATGATGAACAACCAAAGGGAACTGGTAGGTAAAATATGTAACTAAAGAAAGGTAAAAACCAGCTCTTTTATTTTGAATTATTTGCTTCTAGCCAGGTAAACTCTGGAAAACATAGTGGATTACTTAGGCTAGAAATTCAGCTACCTGATTCAGAACAGGGTTCCCACGCTCGGACAAAAACAAAATTCTCTGACATTTCCCTGATGGAATTTCAAATCTTCCTGACAATGGCATATTGGCGCAGGGTCTCTAATAACAGCTAAATCAGAGAATACTTCAAACTTGGAAAGTCAGTTTATTAAATTACTATAACACACTTCAACAAAAAATACATTTCTGGATATTATCTGGTTAATGACTGCCCCAAAAACATTGATAGAATTATGATGAATTCACTCAATAACTGTGCCTGAATCTGGTATTTTCAAATTTCCCTGACAATTCCCTGACATTTACCAAAACTTTTAAATTTCCCTAACAGTTGCAAAATTCCCTGACAATTCCCTGATCTTGAAAAGATTTAAATTTCCCTGACTTTTCCCTGACGCGTGGCAACCCTGCAGGAATAAAGCAATATGTCAGCAGCCACTTTCTTCGAAGCCCATTTGTCATCTCACAACATTTTTAGCTCACCTGAGCCCACAGGTGAGCTTATAGTATACCCATGCTCCGGCGTCCGTCTGTCCGTCGTCCGTCCGTCGTTCACAATTTCAAAGATCTTCTCCTCTGAAACCGCTTGGCCAATCAAAGCCAAACTTCATGTGGTTAGGAAGGGGGAACGAAAGTTTATATAAATGGTCCAGGTCACATGACCAAGATGGCCGCCATGGCTATAAATAGCAAAAACCTTTAAAAATCTTCTTCTCCAGAACCAGTGGGCCGATTTCCACGAAACTTGGTATGTAGCATCGGGGACTTGGGCCCATCATATAGGGGAATTCAATATTCGAGCACCAAAGGCCTGTTTACAGTTAAAATCAAAGGCAATGCAAAGCTGTTTCAACATCGGACTTCAAAGAGTATGTAATCCCTTTGTAGTAAAAAATGAACTAGGTTAACCTCAGGACAGCAGCATCAGTGAGCATAGAAGTAGCCAATAATAGGCTGCTAAATCTGGTAGGTAAACCTAAGTCCCGCCCATATATTTTGTGTGACAGCAGCTGGTCAGTTGAACTGTGGAAAATCAATTAAATATTTACATGCTACAAAATATTTAGTCCTCTTATAATTAGATCAAATTGCAAGATTAAATGTTGCTCTTATCTGTTATAATGTGCTTTTGTACCTATCAACAAAACATGTACTTAACTGAAATAAATTCAGCCTCTGACAAGTGAAAATACAATTTAATCAGAGGTTAGGTAGTTCTTCCTTCAGTGGTGGCCGGTAGGCGGAGCTAAACTTGCCCTAGGTAGATGGCTAATTAGCTAAATCATTTGTATTGAAACTGAACTGTTATAGTGGTGCTATTTTGGGAACATCGAATTCTTTCATCTTATGATGAGACATCATCCAGGTGTTATGTCAGAAAACCACAAAAGGTGCTCGAATATTGAATTCCCCTATAGTTTATATAAATCATGACCCTAGGATGACCTTGACCTATTTTACGGCATGGTCAACTTAGGTCGCCAATGCATTTGAATGGGAAAAAATGGTAAAATGCTATTTAATGGGTAAAACTTACTGGGAATAGGCAAATGGACAGAAGATTAATGTTAATGGAAAATTTTAGCCCCTGGGGGGTTGTCTACCCCTGCCCCGGGGCTATATACATGTATATTTCCATAATAATGAAACATCTTCTCCCCTGAAACCGCTTGGCCAATCAAAGCCAAACTTCATATGGAACATCCTTGGGAAGGGGGAAAGAAAGTTTAAATAAATGGTCAAGGTCACGTGACCAAGATGGCCGCCATGGCTATAAATAGAAAAAAAAACTTTAAAAATCTTCTTCTCCAGAACCAGAAGGCCAGTGATTTTGAAACTTGGTGTGAAGCATCAGTGACTAGAGCTCTACAAAGTTTATATAAATCATGACCCTGGGATGACCTTGACCTATTTTACGGCAAGGTCAACATAGGTCGCTCATGCATTTGAATGGGAAAAAGTGTTAAAATGTAATTTGTAGGAAAAAACTTGCAGGAAATGGGTAAATGGACTTAAGATTGATGATTCTGAAAAAATTTGGACCCCAGGGGTCTGTCTGTCTCCGACCCGGGGCAATATACATGTATATTACAGTGGTATTCAAAGATCTTCTTTTCTGAAACTGCTTGGCCAATCAAAGCCAAACTTTATGAGGAGCATTGTTAGGAAGTGGGAATAAAAGTGTATATAAATGGTCAAGGTCACATGACCAAGATGGCTGCCATGGCTATAAATAGCAAAAACCTTTAAAAATCTTCTTCTCCAGAACCAGAAGGCCTATGATTTTGAAACTTGGCATGAAGCATCAGGCAATGGAGCTCTACAAAGTTTATATAAATCGTGACCCTTGGATGACCTTGACCTATTTTACGGCAAGGTCAACTTAGGTCGCCCATGCATTTGAATGGGGAAAATTGTTGAAATGTCATTTGAAGGGCAAAACTTGCAGTAAATTGGCAAATGGACTGAAGTTTAATGTTTTCAAAGAGAAATTGACTCCAGGGGTTGCTCTGACCTGGCCCTGGGGTTATATACATGTACATTACCATTCTAGTCAAACAAGTTTATTGGTATATATCTCGGGTTTCAGGTGAGCGTTTACAGGACCATTGGTCCTCTGGTTAATAAAATGTGTTGTTTCTGATTTACTCCCTCGTTTACCAGATCAAAAGCTCCTTATGTACTTCGTCCTGTGACGACACTGCACAGTATACCCTTAAAGACTGTCAAGTATTTCCTGAATTTAGTAGCTACTGTAAACCAATTTTTCTTTGAGCATTTTTTTTTCATAAGAGTTATTCAAGAAAATAATGATGCTTGCATAGTTTAGTTATGAAGACTGGGAAAATAAATACTGGTGGCCACAAAATCACTATCAACACAAAAATAGCTAAAAATGTTTAAAGCAGTAAATGTTTTTACCAGGTCGGAAGGGTCGAGGTACAAAGAAATCCCGGGTTACAATAGATCCTCAGGCCATATTGATGGATGCACCAGGGTTTGAGTAAGTATGATTTGACCTTTTCTTCTGTTTTATGAGTTATTGGTAGCTATGATTAAATTTTGCTACATGTATATAGAAATAGACCTCCAGGGAAATAGATAAGCCAACAGGTGAGTTTTTTGTCGACTTTCTTTGCATTATAAAATTAATAATAATGCCGTGATAAAAAATAAACCAATTTATCATGCTCAGACCGTAAACAGATGAAATGGCTTGCTGAAAGCTTGCCATTTCATCTGTTTACTAATCCTAGCATGATAAATCAGTTTATTTTTGATCACTGGGTAGTTATTTACTATAGGTAAGGAACAGCAAACATGCACATTGTATCAACTTTCATTTTGTAAAAGGCTTTTTTCTAACTTAATAAATTCCCTAAAAATTAAGTTTATTTCCGAATATGTTCTGATTTTGAACTTTGAGAGTTGTTTCTGAGCTCAGCACATGAATAAACCTTTAAGTTAAAAACTACAAAATTTTGAAAGTTGCAGTTGTAATTATACATGTCCTTCTTAGCAGTTGCCATCGTAGAATTCAAAGATGTTGCTGATGACACAAGGGTCATTAATGTAAACATACAGTATTATTGCCATTATGAAAGCAAGCCTTTGCTATGAACAGCAGTTGTTTTGAATGTAAAAATAAAGAATTTCAGTTGAAAAAATTTCATATTTTACGTTGTTTTGCTCAAAACATTGATCATGGGTACAAAGAACCTCCTCAGTTAGGTAGTTCTAACATATAACCATAATCTGTGTTTTGGACCAAAAATAAGAAAAATTGTATAACACTATACACCCCATTTTCAAAACATAACAGTGGGATGTTAGAGGGTATATATTTCACAGACATATTTTTTGCTAATGGTGATTTTATCTGTGTCGTACAGACAGACCAAGAAATCAACCTGGGATGTTGGTAGATCTATGAGATATAACCAGGACGCTCAGAGATCGGAAGGTACCAGTAGTTTCATAAAATTTCTCGGAATCACAAAATATCTTCAATATCACAATATCATTGCATGAATAAACCTTCATAATAAAACTATGACCTGCTACATGTATTTATTCCTAAGGAAAAAGAAACTGAGGTCATAAGTTGAAAAATTGTGATATTTCCTTAAATTTGCTCAAAAGTGGATATTTAGTACCTTGGATGGATAACCACAATTTTTGTTTAGAGCAAAAATGCTAAAAATGGTATAGAGTGTGTATATAAAACAAATTGCTTACTCATAGGGATACTAAGGGTCTTTAATAATCATTACTTCTAAAAATTGCCATTAAATATATAAATGTATTACCATTCTTCTTCATCCATCGATTTAAAAGAGAAAGGGCTATCATCAGGAAAACATATCCGTGCAATGAATACCCCATTAAACATCACTTTTATATAGTAAAACTGGGGTATACATATTTTTCTCATTTTTATACCCCGCCACTTCAAAAAGTGCGGGGTATTATGTTATACCCTCCAAAAAAATTTGCGTTCGAGTGTCCGTCCGTCCGTCCGTCCGTCCGTCCGTGCATCCATCTGTCCGTCTGTCAGGGTTAGTTTCCATGCTCCAACTTGAGCATTTATTGACCAATTTTCTTCAAACTTTGTATAGGAGTTTATATTAGGAAGGCGTGGTTTGGGATTGAAGATGGGTAAATTTCGTCAAATAAGTACAGAGTTATGGCCCTTGATTTACGTTAAAATTTTGTTTCCGGACTCTATCTTGAGCATTTATCGACCGATTTTCTTCAAACTTTGTATAGGAGTTCATATCAGGAAGGAGAGGTCTGGGATTGAAGATGGGTAAATTTCGTCAAATAAGTACAGAGTTATGGCCCTTGATTTATGTTAAAATTTCCTTTCTGGCCTCTGTCTTGAGCATTTATTGACCGATTCTCTTCAAACTTTGTATAGTAGTTCAATGTAGGAAGGAGAGTTCTGGGATTGAAGATGGGTAAATTTCTTCAAATATGTACAGAGTTATGGCCCTTGATTTACATTAAAATTTCGTTTACGGACTCTATCTTGAGCATTTATTGACAGATTTTCTTCAAACTTTGTATTGGAGTTCATTATCAGAAAGAAGAGGTATTGGAATGAAGATGGGTAAATTTTGTCAAATAAGTACAGAGTTATGGCCCTTTATTTACGTTAAAATTTCGTTTACGGGCTCAATCTTTAGCATTTATTGACGGATTTTCTTCAAACTTTGTATAAGAGTTCATATCAGGAAGGAGTGGCCTGGGATGGAAGATGGGCAAATTTTGTCAAATAAGTACAGAGTGATGGCCCTTGATTTACATTAAAATTTTGTTTCCGGGCTCTATAATCTTGAACATTTATTGACCAATTTTCTTCAAACTTTGTATAGGACTTAATATCGGGAAGGAGTTGTTTGGGATTGAATATGGGTAAATTTGCATCAAATAAGTACAGAATTATGGCCTTTGATTTATGTTTAAAAATTTTTTTCCTCTCTCTATTTTGTGCATTTATCAACCAATTTTCTTTAAACTTTGTATAATAGGAAGGAGTGGTTTGGGATTGAAGATGGGGAAATTTTATCAAATACATTGATTTATGTCAAAATTTCATTCTGGTCTTTATCTTGAGAATTTCTTGACCAAGATATTCTGTGCATTTGTACTAAATTAAATTTGCGTGGCGGGGTATCATGCATGCCTGCAGTGCTTTTATTGGTCCAAAATATAGATTGTGGGTACTGGTTAGAACCGCCGCACCGAGGCAGTTCTAACTTGCACCCACAATCTATGATTTGAGCAAAAATAAGAAAAATATCAAAAATTTTCTGATGAATTATTCAATTTTTACTGCTGAAAAAATATCTATATATTGCATGGGCAAGTTTTCATAATGCTTAGTTTTCATACATTTGGTACCTCTTGGATTGTCTGGGAGGATCGTGGAAATGGCATGAAGAATCTCTCAGATACTGAATTTTCATATTATTTTTCTGGAACTTTCTATTTTGGACTATACGTCACTGGTTTTGCTGATTTAAGAAGAAAAAAAGATATTGGAATATTCATTAATTCCAGATTTACGTCGTATGAAGGAGATTAGAGTTTATTTGACAAAATTGAGGTTGAACCCAGAGAAAATGGAGAAGCCCAAGAAAGAGGTAAACCACAAGTAAACTTGTCTTTGGTGTATCTGAAAAGGTCTGCAACAAACCAGGCTGTACAGCCACTGAAGATGGCTAGAAGCTTGAAATTTTGGATTTAAAAAGAAGAGGAATTGTACTATCCCGATAGCAAAAAAAACAACAACAAATTAGCTGTGCAGTTACTGCATTGCTGATCTGCATCTTTGATTTTGCATATGCAAAAAGCTTGTTTCATGAAGAGTCCATTCAATTTCTTCATTAGAAAGAAACCTTCCTTTGGGCTGACAGATAAGTTACGTACTGTCTAAACATGACAGTGGCTGTTGATATATAGATTATACATGCATTGGAACCTGTACATTTTCTTTGAAAAACAATAACATATGCTTTCAACTGACAATTGGCAGTATGTACTGCTGTAAAAAATATTTAATATTGCATAGGTGTACTATCATAGCAATCTGCATATGCCAAGCTGTCTAAAATGTGGCATTATTAGAATATTTATATTTGGAAAAACATTTTGATTTTTTTCCAGTATGCCAGAGGTGTATTTTATAAGTTGGAAGCCCAGTGGAGGGCTGCCTATATGCAACAACAGGCTAAACAACAAGCCCAGGCACAACTCCCCTATATTAGGTTATCTTTCATTCTGAGAAAAAATGGTTTTGCAATATTTTTTCAGTATGCTGGCGGTGTATTTTGTAAGCTTGAAGCACAGTGGAGGGCTGCCTATATGCAACAACAGGCTAAACAACAAGCCCAGGCGCAACTCAGGTACTGTATTCTTTGTCATTAAATCTTAATGTACATCATATGATTCTTTGTTAATGGTTAAGAATTTACCGTGATCCGATTTATTGTCATGGCCATTAATTCATTTCAAAAACTTGCCCATGCAATATACAAGATTTTTTCAGCTTTGAAAATTAAAAAATTCATCACAAAAGTTTTGATATCTCTAATATTTTTGCTGAGGCAGTTCTAATGAGTACCCACAATCTATGTTTTGGATCAAAAATAAAAAAAAATGTATACCCATGCATACCCCAGTTTTCCTGATAAAATTGATTGGTCTACAAGGGTAATTTCACAGCGATTTATTTTCATGGATTGCTGAACTTGCCTATACAAGAATAATGTAAATTGTGTCGATGTGGAAATTTTAGTGGCGTTTTGTTTTCTACAAAAATTCTGAAAATAATTTGCTTGGTGGCATGAAAATGAATTGGTTTACAGTATTCATTTTTTTTTTTTTTATTTTTTTTTAAGAAAACATTCATTTCAATTTTGTTTGTATTTATTGTATTATGATTGTTGTTGCTTTGCTAATGAAGGCAATATGAGCCACATCGTGTGAAAACCGGATTTTTTGCCTATGCGAAAACAAAGGCGCAGATCAGCTTCGCAGTAACTGCGAAGCTGAATAGCGTGTTTGTTTTCGCTACTCGGATAGTAAAATTCCTCTTACTTAAATCCAAAATTTCAATCGTCTAGCTTTCTTCTGTGACTGTACAGGCCGGTTTGTGTCAGCCATGGTCGGAAATCCCGAAGACTGGTTTTCACATTGCGGCTCATATTGTGTACGTGTGAGGCTGACACACAGTTACTATTGCTGTTTTACCCTTTTGTGCTTGAACTATTATTTTAGTATGTCGCACACTTGTTATCAGGGACAACCGACGTGACTGAGAACAAGAAACAGGAGTGAAATCAATATGCAACAGTAGGCATTAAATACCTGTCAGGGAACAACTTTCTGCAGATTAGAATGATCTTTGGAAAATTGTTCCCAGACATGTATTTGCATTCTACAGCCTTGTATTGATTTTGTTCATGTTGGTTGTTCTCAGTAGCGTCAGTTGTCACAGGATAACTGGTGTGTTGTCTTGACGTAAAAGTGGCTTGTTCTTGTTTGAAGTTCAAAATTTTTCCTCTTGTATGTTCTGATTTTAAATTTCTGTCATGAAATGAAATTTATCCTTAAAGTTTGCCTTTATATAGAAATGTATGGAAATTCTAAAATGTAAGTTGACACACTAGTTATCAGGAGACAACCAACATGACTCTGAACAACCTATGCAGGTGAAGTCAATTTGAGGTTATAGAATGCAAATACAGGTATGGGAACAACTTACCATGCTTCAGAATGATCTGTGGTATTCAACAATAGGGAGTAAATACCTGTCTGGGAACAACTTACCACTGGTAAGTTGTTCCCAGACAGGTATTTACTCCCTATTATTGTTTATTGATTTAATCTGTTTTGGTTGCTCTCAGTCGCTATGGTTGTCTTTGGATATCTGGTGTGTTGCTATACAAGGTGATATTGACTGTTGTGTGAGGCACCTGTGATAATGCTTTCGGGGGAAAATAAGTTGGTGCAATCGGCACTGTGCATTTGATCATGTTGGTTATGGTCCAAGAGTGTTTATTAGACTTAGACTGTGTTCTTGTATAGAAGATAAGAAGCACGGGTGTAGCTCGGCAAAAATACAAAACACACACTTTGTTAACAAGTGACTTGTGGAAACCCTGGTTAAAAGTCACAATAATTATCTTTGAGAGCTATGACTTTTGCGAATACCCTGCTGTCTGACACCTAGCTGTGTGCACATGCGTTTGTGGGTACACGTAGCTACGCCCCCAGAGAACAATTTCATTTTTAGAATGTAGCAGAAACATTTGAGTGATAATGTTTGTTTAATGCTTGTGTTGAACATAGTGCCATAGTGTGCAAGTCAGTTTTGCAATTAGAATTAAATTTAAAATTGAAGTCACTGGTCATTTCTAGTTAACAATATCAATATTTCAAGCCAAAATGCAATTGTCAGTAAAAGTGCATGTTTAAAGACAAAAATGTACCAACAACAGCAGAATATACATGCTGTCGACATTTCACTAAATTTAAGCAAGCTTGATAAACATATCTGTGACATTTATTTGACCACAGGATAAGTAGAAGTAATACATATCACTACGCTACCACATCACGGAAAGAGAAACGAAGCAATTCGGGCTTCTAGTGAACTCCAGGTTTACAAATTAGAATATAATCTACCTTATTCTTACATTTACAGCATGATTATATCTAAACAGAAGACGAATATGGTGCTTATTTGATCACAATTGAAAGACGAATTTCCATTGTTGATTCCTCAGACTTAGAGAAAAAGACGGCACTTAAAGCAAGGCATTTTAACGCATATCCTTTTTGTGAGACAGAGGCAAACATCACAGCCCCGAGGTGTGATGCCTAAGAATACGGTGTCCCTTCTGGGGTTATTCTGTTTGCTAAAAGAATTTTCCTAAAAATATTGAATAAATTTAAAAATCACTCCTGATGTCCCTAAATGAAAGTGGAGTCACACAAAAGATAATGATGGGAAAATCCATTTGTCAAAAATGAGTTAAATCAAATCCATGGCACAAAGGAAGCTAAGGAGAAATGTACAATATTATACATTGTATATTATCATCAGATAAGCACCTATCTATCCCACATAAAACACCATAAAAACCACAGATGCCAAAATGTTTACAGTATGACGTGAATGCAGTGGTACTGAAATAATGTGTAAATGCATGTTCGATGAATTTGTATTAAATGAGCCGCATCATGAGAAAACCAGATTTTTGCCTAGGCGAAAACAAAGGCGCAGATCAGCTTCGCGGTAACCGCGAAGCTGATCAGCGCCTTTGTTTTCGCTACTCGGATAGTTCAATTCCTCTTCTTCTTAAATCCAAAATTTCAAGCTTCTAGCCTGCTTCTGAGCTTGTACAGCCTGGTTTGTGTCGGACCTGGTAGAAAATCCCGAAGACCGTATTTTTCGCGTCGCGGCTCAAATATTGTATCCTAAATCTCTTCAGCTTAAATGGACAAAGAATGTTTCCTCATTAGCCAATGCAAAAAATAACCAAAACAATGAAGTTTTAAAATAGCCTGTGGTTTTAATGGTGTTTCTGCATGATTGTGTGTTCTGTCGGTCTCCATATCTGATCATATTTAGGTATACACGGCTTAAAAATCCCCTACAAAAAACATTATTGTAATGCAAGCTGATCAAAACCTTGTATCAGCAAATCCTTTTGGTGGAAAAGAATGCTTACACACCAAGGGTGGTTTACTCTGCTTATATATGCTACCATTACATGTTTCTCAAACTAGAGTGATTATGTTCCCCCAACCGAAGGTGGGGGACATATTGTTTTTGGTGCGGATCCCGTCGGCATCGGCGTTGGCGTTGGCGTCCACATCCTCGTAGCCTCTTTCCGACGCGATATCTTTTGAACCAGTGGATGGATTTTGACCAAACTTGCATAGATACATGGTTGGGAGGGGGGAAAGAGTTGATTAGATTTTGGTGACCTTGACCTTATTTTCAAGGTCACCAGCCTATGAAAACTGATCAAATTTGGTTTTCCAACACGATATCTTCTGAACAAATGAATGGATTTTGACCAAACTTGCACACAAGTATTGTTGGGAGGAGGCTAAGAGTTGATTAGATTTTGGTGACCTTGACCTAATTTTCAAGGTCACGAGTCTATAAAAACTGTTGAAATTAGTCTTTCCAATGCAATATCTTGTAAACCAATTGATGGATTTTAACCAAACTTGCACAGAAGCATTGTTGGGAGGAGGCTCAGAGTTGGTTAGATTTTGGTGACCTTGACCTAATTTTCAAGGTCACGAGTTCATAAAAAATGTTGAAATTAGTCTTTCCAATGCAATATCTTGTAAACTAATTGATGGATTTTGACCAAACTTGCACAGAAGCATTGTTGCGAGAAGGCTCAGAGTTGATAAGATTTTGGTGACCTTGACCTAATTTTCAAGGTCACGAGTCCATAAAAAATGTTGAAATTAGTCTTTTCAACCCAATAGCTTGTAAACCAATCGATGGATTTTTACTAAACTTGCATAGAAGCATTGTTGGGAGGAGGCTCAGTGTTGGTTAGATTTTGTTGACCTTGACCTAATTTTCAAGGTCACGAGTCCATAAAAACTTGAAATAAGTTTTTCCGATACGATATCTTGTAAACTAATCGATGGATTTTGACCAAACTTGCACAGAAGCGTTGTTAAGAAGAGGCTCAGAGTTGATTAGATTTTGGTGACCTTGACCTAATTTTCAAGGTCACGAGTCCATAAAAACTGTTGAAATTAGTCTTTCCAACGCAATATCTTGTAAACCAATTGATGGATTTTGACCAAACTTGCACAGAAGCATTGTTGGGAGGAGACTCAGAGTTGATTAGATTTTGGTGACCTTGACCTAATTTTCAAGGTCCCGAGTCCATAAAAAAATGTTGAAATTAGTCTTTCCAACGCAATAGCTTGTAAACCAATTGATGGATTTTGACCAAACTTGCACATAAGCATTGTTGCGAGAAGGCTCAGAGTTGATTAGATTTTGGTGACCTTGACCTAATTTTCAAGGTCAGGAGTCCATAAAAAATGTTGAAATTAGTCTTTCCAATGCAATATCTTGTAAACCAATTGATGGATTTTAACCAAACTTGCACAGAAGCATTGTTGGGAGGAGGCTCAGAGTTGATTATATTTTGGTGACCTTGACCTAATTTTCAAGGTCACGAGTCTTTCCAACGCAATATTTTGTAAACCAATTGATGGATTTTAACCAAACTTGCACAGAAGCTTTGTTGGGAGGAGGCTCAGAGTTGGTTAGATTTTGATGACCTTGACCTAATTTTCAAGGTCACGAGTCCATAAAACTGTTGAAATTAGTTTTTCCGATAGGATATCTTTTAAAGTAATTGATGGATTTTGACCAAACTTGCACAGAAGCATTGTTGGGAGGAGGCTCAGAGTTGATAAGATTTTGGTGATCTTGACCTAATTTCCAAGGTCACTAGCAAACTGTTCAATTTAGTCTTTCTGACGCGATATCTTGTAAACTAATTGATGGATTTTGACCAAGCTTGCACATAAGCATTGTTGGGAGGAGGCTCAGAGTTGATAAGATTTTGGTGACCTTGACCTAATTTCCAAGGTCACTAGTTCATAACTGTTGAAATTAGTCTTTTGGACGCGATAACTTGTAAACCAATTGATGGATTTTAACCAAACTTGCACAGAAGTATTGTTGTGAGGAGGTTCAGAGTTTATAAGAATTTGGTGATCGTGACCTAATTTTAGACAGGGTCCAAAACAAGTTTAAACTACCACACCATACAGAAAAAGATGGGCATGGTGTCTTCCATAGAAAAACTTCATATCACAAGATAACTACACTTCAATTACTAAACGGTTGGGGGGACATAGTTTTCCTCAGAAAACACTGTTTTAATTGAAATTTGCATATATCTATATGTAGCTCACCACCCCATTGTTTCGATGTGTACTCATTCACAACATGCTAGAGTGTGTAATGTTTCCATGCATCGCATATTAGTGCCCTAATCATACCCTTTTAAAGTGCATCATCCATTTAAAATATAACCAACCAAAACATTCTTGAGATATCTAGGTATGATCAGTATCTGTGGTTTGGTTTGCTGCATGTGCTTGCCCCTCATTATAATTGTTTTTGTAAACAGGGACCAGGCCCCGAGGTTATAAAACTTTTTTCATGCTCAGCTCTGCTGAGACTAAAATTTATCCTGCTCATAAATGTTAAAATGCCAACAATTGTTGGCATTCTAACATTTATGAGTGGAATAAATTACTAATTTTTGAGATTTGAACCTGAATTTTCCACTAATTTTGACTATTTCAACATTTACATGCAGTCGAAATTTCATTCTCAGCTGAGTTGAGCAAGAAAAAAGTTTATAACATAGAAGCCGGGATTCACCACCTTAACACATGAGCTGCCTCACCAGAATTAAGGCCTTGGGGGTTTCTGACCAGGTCCAACACAAACAGGCCTGTACAGTCACAGGAGAATGTTAGAAGCTTGAAATTTTGGATTTTTGAAGAGGAGGTATCATACTATCTGTGAAAGGAAAACAAAGGTGCTGATCAGCTTGTTGCGCAGCTGATTTTCATCTTTGTTTTTTGGCAGATGTAAAATGCCAGTTTTCTCATGATTGGCTTATATTATATGAGCCACGTCATGAGAAAACTGGATTTTTGCCTAAGTATGCGAAAACAAAGGCGCAGATCAACTTCGCAGTAACTGTGAAGCTGATCAGTGCCTTTGTTTTTGCTACACGGATAGTACAATTTCTTGACTTCTTAAATCCGAAATTTCTAGCTTCTAGCCTGCTTTTGAGACTGTACAGGCCGGTTTGTGTCAGGCCTGGTCGGAAACCCCGAAGACCAGTTTTCTCGCATTGTGGCTCATATTATGAGAAACAATTGTTTTATATTTTAGTTACAGGCTCAGATGATTTCTAGGAGTGTATTTGATATAATTTTCTTTCAGTGTTGGTTGAAAATGTAGATAAGGGATGTGAATTTTGATTATTATAGAGAGTGCTACGAATATATGTGTACTTACAATTAATGTTGTGGATAGAAGTTGGTTGAATTTTCATTGATTTTGTAGATGTGATATATTCTTATGTTTTTTTAAATAGATACTGTGTAAGTTCGGAAATTACTGCTTGACTTTCATTTCGTGAATTTTCGATCTCCGACTTTAATATTAGCAAGTACTAGTATTTGAATTCGCAAGCGAGTACTCCTGCAGTCTATGTGGTAATTCTTTATCAGCGAGAACTTTTCGCGAAACAACAAATGCCGAATATTAGCGGAAATTAAGGTCTTGGAACAATTCAAAGTTACAGTATCAAGACATACATTTTTTTTCTAGGAAACCAAGTGCAGAAGAATCAAAGGCAGTAAAAATGTACAAAAGCTTTGTTAGAAATAGGCATCATTTGTAAAAGAATGATAATTTATTTTGAAATGTTAGGAACTTAGTTACCCACAAAATTATTAATCCGTAACATGTTGTCAGTAGTATTAACAATTATTTATAACCCACCATAAGTTTGCATATAATAACAGGCCCTAATAATGGCATATGACATAATATTATATACTATTTTCTATTCAGGTTGTAATTGAATACAAAGTAAAAATTCCTTTAGTCAGGAGCATCAAAACCTGTACATTTTGCTTTTAAGGCTTTAAGAACGTGCTTCTTGACACCGTGCACGATAGCTTGATAGGTAGTGTATGATTTATTAACGAAGCAGGCCAGCGATTCATCCTCATATCGGGCACATTTCTTTCATGAAGATTTGATAATGGACATGTTTTTATGCCCATTCTTCCTTCTCTGGATTCAAAAAGAGCATTTGTCAGTTAGTTGTGAAAGAAATGTGCATTATGTGGTAGTAACCTGCCTCTTGGGGCTTGCTCGGGACATTGTGGCTAGAATTACTGTCCATCTTGACATGACCCTAGCTGTTGACTGTGGATGTAAAGCACTAAGTCAAACAAACAAGCTTCTAGATCTATTATTCATGCTTTCAGTAAAGGCTGCTTCAAAACAGGAATGCACATGTAACCAGATTTTCCCCGTGTAATTTGGAAGTATGGCAAAATTTATATATTGTAATGTAGTATTAAGTGGAATTAAACACTACAGATTTTTATTTTATTCTATATAAGTTTTCTGTCACATTTTTAGAAACCTTGAGCATATATGAACGAATGATTTTAAGGCGTCGCTTAACGGCAACCTTTTAAAAGAGGATAAATAATACTTTGGCGGGGTATCTAACACACTATTACAGGAGAAGAATCAAGATCTTAATAGCTTCCATTCTAAATAATCCTAATTAAATTGTACATGTATGTAGTTGTATGTTTATATGCACGTGATTCGTCTGAATAAATATGTTTAACTTAAAAGAGTTTGGCAAAGTTGTATTGTTTGCCCTGACTACCAACTTCCTCAGAATACAATATTGACCACCAGAAAATTAAATTACATGTATTTATATCAATTAGCACAGTCAAATGCAACCAGCTGTAAAAGCATGGTCAAGTGAAACTGGCTATACATGAAACTTTTAATTTGATGATCTTTATGTTCCAGGAATCGTTCCAGAATGAACGTGATCAGATCGTCAATGACCTGAGATGGGGACCAGAACTGCTGTGTGGTGTTAAGAATGGTGCAGGACTTGAACATTGGATGATCAATTTTAAAGTTAATTATTCGATTGGAGGGGATATAAAGTAATCAAATACTGTTTGTTTGGTGAATGACATCCCAGTCAGCAATTTTTCAGTCACCTTGGGACAGAGCCAACTCTTGGGCTATGGAGAGTTCAAGGTCTTGCTCAAGGACACAACACTGCATCCTAGCAGGGTTTGAGTCCAGGACCTCTGGAGTTGGAGTCTGCTGCTCTACCACTGGGCCACCATGCCCCCAAATCATAATTGTAATGATTTGATTCAAATGGCTATATAGTAATCAAGGACAGATGATGCTAGCAATTATTAGCAGGATAAATAATTGACTCTGGAGATACAAACATTAAATTAAAATTGCATTGAAGGCTATTACAATGTTTATGATCAGGAAACTGAGCATTACTGAGCTGATCCGTGTAGACCATATGTTTTGTCTAGATAATTATGTAATCATTTATCTTGTGGTCAATTCTATATTTTGTAGTTTTCTCATCCGTCCAGGTTTTTAAGTACAATTCCAATATTTTAGCTCACCTGAGCCTACAGGTGAGCTTATTTTTATAGTATAGTAGTCTAGCCGTGTGTGTGGCGTCCATCCGTTCACATTTTCAAACTTAAATATCTCTAAGACAACAAGGCCAATAGTGATCAAATTTTATCTAAAGCATTATTTAGGAGGAGGAAAGGTGGCATTAGGTTTTGGGCAAGGTCGGATCAGAACTCTGGTTTCCATGGCAACAGATAGGTCCCATAGTATTAGACTTACAATGGGAAAAACATAAAAAAAATCTTTTTCTCCGAAACCACAAGGCCCAGAGCTTTCATATTTTGTGTGTACCAATTTATAGTGGTCCTCTTTATAAATCCTGCCAACCATGCCCCTGGGGTCCATAGGGGCCCCGCCCCTGGGGTGTCATGGGAAAAACATAAACACATCTTCTTCGAAACCACAAGGCCCAGAGCTTTCATATTTTGTGTGAAGCAATGTATAGTGGTCCTCTTTATAAATCCTGCTAACGGTGGCCCTGGGGACATCATTATTTTGCCATAGGCTTACAATGGAAAATACATGAAAAAATCTTCTCTGAAACCACAACAGCCAAAGCTTCTATATTTGGTATGCAGCATTGTTATGTGGAGCTTTACATAAATCCTGCCAAGCATGCCCCTGGGGTCAATAGCTCCCATAGACTTACAATTGGAAAAACATAAAAAAAATCTTCTTCTCCAAAAGCTTTCATATGTTGTGTGGACTAATGTATAGTGCTCTCGCAGCTCTCCTTTATAAATGCTGCCAACGGGGCCGCTGGGGTCCATACAGGCCACGCCCCAGGCATGTCATTATCTACCAGAGACTTATAATGGAAATACATGAAAAAATCTTCTCTGCAACAGCATGACACAAAGCTTGTATATTTGATATACAACAATGTCATGTGGAGCTCTACATAAATACTGCCAATCATGCCCCTGGGGTCAAATATAGCCCACCCCGGGGTCATTATAGCCATTATAGGACCCTTACCTTGTTAGATGATTTTTTTCAAGTGAACCAAAATGGCAGACAAGAGGATACACAATCCAGACAAGAGCTATTCTGCTGATGTAAGTACGGTTTCAAGGCCCAAGATGGCCACCATACCCATTATATGGTAAAAACCCCGATTACTTTGTCGAAAGACTGTAAATGTACTTGTTGACTCTCAGGTGAGCGATCGTTGCCCTTGGGCTACTTGTTTTAAAAGTGTGTCTTTTAAAATGCGAAAATGCTGCTGAAATACGTATACACAGATATATTTAATCATAAGTATAATTGTTTTAGTGTTTAATATTGTTTTATTTGATTTTAAAAGGACAAAATATATTTTGTTTTATCACCATGTCTTTTTTATTTTATATCACTCCCAGAAGTAAAGATATTAAAGAAAAAAAAAGTATCCGAGTCTTCCTACAAAAAATGATTCCTTGTAGGGGCGAAACAGTGTTCAGGAATTTCTTGTACAGGAGAATACAAGAATCATGAGTTCATGAATAAGGTGGACAATTTTGTACCAAGGGTCGACATTTGGCATCACAAGGCTCGCTGAGTAATGACAAACTGTGACCCGAGGGACAGAACTGTCTATCGTATCCAAAATATATCATCAGGAAACCATGCCCGTGAAATGTATACCCCCTCATACCCAACTTTTATATAGTAAAACTGGGGTTTACAGGGGTATACCTATTTCTCTTATTTTTGCTCCAAAATATAGATTGTGGGTACTCGTTAGAACTGCCTTGACGAGGCAGTTCTAACGTGTACTCACAATCTATGTTTTGAGCAAAAATAAGAAAAATATCAAAAACTGTCTTATGAAAATTTTCACTTTTTACAACTAAAAAATAATCTGTATACTGCATGGGCGTGTTTTCGTAATGTGTTTGATTCTTTTTCTTTACATCTCTAGGCTGTGAGGCTTGCTTTTCATACACTTGTGACATGGTGTAACATGCGCACAGTCACTTAATGCCCAAGTTACGCAACATCCTATACAACCAATGTAACGTATTAGCCTGGCATCCTTTATGTGAGACATAGGCAAACAGCATAGCCCCAGATGTGACGCCTCAGAACGTGTTTGCTTAGAGGAATTTCATAGAAAAATGGAGTAAAATTTTAAAATCACACCTGAAGCCCCTAAAAATTAAAATGGACTCGCTCAAGTGATAAGGATGGGAAAATCATCCTTGGGTTAGATAACCTCGGTGATATAAAATGGGTAAGATGAGAATTTCTTACCCAAGGTAAAGCATTGGATTTTTCTATCTGGTGTGCAAGAAAAGGAAATACAGACTTGACTTAGCCAGATTCTGACTTTATGATCCTTGTGCTTTGAGAAAGTTGGGTGTTAAAGACGGAGTACCCAAATACATGCCTACCATAATAAATAGACACATTTTCAATGCCTTATATATGAAGCCTCTGTGGTGCAGTGGTTATGTCACTCGCACTGTAAAGCAGGGGTCGCAGGTTCGGCCCCGGGCTTCTTCAGTCCGTCGGATGGGACTATAAACCGAGGTCCCCTCACCATATGACCTTAGCTGTTGGTGGGACATTAAACCTCAATCAATCAATCAATCAATCAATCAATCAATCAATCGAAGCCTTATGATTAAATGTCAAAAACAATAGTTATGGTGTCCCATAGCTAGAAATACATTATAGGGTTTCTGGTCAAGTCCAATAATGTACAGTTATAAGGTATAGTTGATTTAGTTTTCACATAATGTAAATGCATTATTATTTTATCACACAACTCATTTAGACGAATGGACTTGCCCATCATTATCATTTGGGAGAGTCCACTTCCATTTTAAGGGGCATTAGAATTGATTTTGAATTTTTATTCCATTTTTTAATGAAAATTCACTAAGCAAACAGAATAGCTTCAGATGGGACGCCGCGTTTTGCGGCGTTACATCTGGGGCTATACTGTTTGCCTATGTCCCACAAAAAGGACAGGCTTATATGAGTTAACATTATTGGATATATAAAGCATTCTATGAAACAGTTTAGTTTTGAGCATTTATTAAAGGTAAACAATCATACCTAACAAGTTTTTATTTACATCATAAAATGATTAAATAACAGTGTACATGTATCAGTTTTCTACAGATAAACATATAAAAAAGCGGAACATATTAGCCGCATCAAGAAAAAACTGGATTTTGCCTATGCGAAAAAAATGGTGCAGATCAGCTGTGCATCAGCGCCTTTGCTTTCGCTACTCTGATGTAAAATCCCTCTACTTTTTAAATCCAAAATTTTAAGCTCCTAGCTTTCTTCTGTGACTGTTCAGGCTGGTTTGTTTCGGACCTGATTGGAAACCTGTAGATGGGTTTTCTCATGATGTGGCAAATTTCATGTAAGCAAAAATGTTAAAATGGTAAAGGGACATGTTAAGATGGGGAGCAGGGTAGCCTTGAACAAGAATTTTTGTCCTTCCCATTGTCCTGGCTCATACACGAGGAAGCGCTGGCTCTGTCATGACAAGTCTGAAAAATTGTTGACTACTAGAGGACATAAAACCACAAAGCAAAGTAACAAATAAGATATTAAGATGGGGAGAAGTGAACTGAACCAGGTACTGAGGTTATAAAACTTTTTTCAGCCTCAGCTCAGCTGAGACTAAAATTTATCATGCTTATAACTGTTAAAATGCCGACAGTTGTTGGCATTTTAACATTAATTTTATTAGCAGGATAAATTACTGGCTTTGATGGTCTAAACCAAATAGACTATTTCAGTAGTTATGGGGCATTGAAATTTCAAGCTCAGCTGAGCTGAGCATGCAGAAAGTTTTATAACCTCGTTGCCAGGTATGGAAGCTCAATCAGTAGTGTGTCTGATTCATATTGAATCTGTGATTGATCATCACATTCTGCACATTTCTTGCATGAAGATTTGATCATGAACTTTTTTCTGCGGCCATTTTTCACTGATACAGTAAGAGAATAGTTAGAATAACTAACCATTCTGCCATGGCCATAGTTGCTGTTATTTGCTGACACAAAGTCGAAATCACTGTTGGCTTACTCAGTGAGACCTATCATCAGGAAAACATGTCCTTGAAATGTATACCCCCTCATGCCCCACTTTTATACAGCAAAACTGGGGTATGTAGGGGTATACCTATTTTTCTTATTTTTGCTCCAAAACATAGATTGTGGGTACTCGTTAGAACCGCCTCGGCGAGGCGGTTCTAACGTGAACCCACAATCTATGTTTTGAGCAAAAATAAGAAAAATATCAACATTTTTCTACTGAAATGTTTCATTTTTTACAACTACTGTATTAAAATCTCTGTATATTACATGGACATGTTTTCGTTATGATGGCAGAGTGAAATCACATCCGTTATCCAGAGACAACCAACGTGAATGAGAGCAACCCATCCAGATGAAAGCAATAAGTTGCAATAGAAAGTCAATTCATGACTGGGAACAACTTGCTAAGTTGTTCCCACAAAGGTATTTGCATCCTACAGCTATATACTGTATGCGAATCTCAGTACCTTGCGAATTCAACATTCTCGCTAATAAAAAATCTATATAAGCCATAAAGACTACATGAACACTCGTTCTTGAATTCAAAACCTCGCGAATAAACGGAAATACAAAATTTACGAAATAAAAGTTGCGCAAAAATTTCTGAATTTACAGTTTCTTGATTTCTTAGTTGTTCTCATTCACTTGGTTGACTCTGAATAACCAGTGTGATAGCAGTAAGAATAGAATAATATTATGCATAATGTATAAATGTATGAGCTATATCATGAGAAAACAGGTTTCACTCAACAATATAGATCAGCCTGTCAGCACTAGAAGCCTAAAGTCAAAACGCCCGATTGGATGCTAGAAAATTCAGTTTTAAGATTGATATCGCGCTAAATAACATTTGATCGTATTGATGATAATAAAAAGGAAAGTTTGCTTAAAGGAGCTCATTAGAATCTCTTCATAAAAACTATCCTCGACTAATAATGTTAGGGATCAAATATTTAACATGTAGTGTCTAGAAGATTTCAAATGTCTAGTATAATGAAACATTAATTCATTTTGTAAGCTTTGTATGCTTGAAGATCGAAACAACAGTCTATGCCTTCAACAACATCAGGCTTTTAAGTCTGACTACCCTTAAAACGAAAGTGGTATGCAATTACCATAGAGAACTGATGGTGTGTAGGTTTTCTCGTAGAAAACTTTTAAAATGGCAAGAAATTTCCAATCCATTCTGTCTGGCAGACCTTAGAAATGATTGATCTTAATAACTTTTGTGCAATTTCTCAAAATTGAATTTTTTGTTGAATCAGTTCTTAAAGACTCTTTATCACTCTGGTTTTTAGGGTAATGTGGTTTAAAGAACAGCTGTGCTTAAGTCAGATGATGCATAATTTCAAAATTGGTGGCATATAAAATGCAATAACACTGCTAATCTACCATGTAAATCAAAGCTTGAATAATTATCGAATGGTCGAAAAATGCATCCTTAAAAGTTTGATCCCTGACTTTTTGGACCAGTATATATTGTAGGAGCCCATCAGGACCTCGGGAAAGATTGGACTAGCCTCGTCTCTAAATAAAGTCATTACTGTTATTATTAATTATTTTAATGGCAAGGTTGACCCACACATTTGTTTTTCAATAACAGGATAAAAGCCTGTTTGCTCATGATGTAGTTCATTTGTACAAATTTTTTTCTGATTGTAGCAGATCTATGGCACAAACTGACAAAACTCCAGTTATTGATATAAATAAAATAAACTACAAATATGAGCCACGCCATGAGGAAACAGGATTATTGCCTATGCAAAAACATAGCCGCAGATCAGCTGTGCAGTAACTGCACAGCTGATCAGCGCCTTTGTTTTCACTGCACGGATAGTACAATTCCTTCTCTACTTTTATCCTAAGTTTCAAAATTCTAGCTTTCTTCTGTGACTGTACAGGCCGGTTTGTGTCCGACCTTGTCGGAAACCCTGAAGACTGGTTTTCTCATGTCAAGGCTCATATATGATGAACAAGATCTTCAGAAATCTGGCCCAGAGGTTATAAAACTTTTCATGCTCAACTCAGCTGAGCATGAAATTTCAATTCCTCATAAATACTAAAATTAATTGAAAATTCAGGCTTGGCTCACCAAAGCCAGTAATGTATCCTGCTAATAAATGAGCCGCCTCATGGGAAAACCAACGATGTCATTTTTGAACAGGTCTGACACAAACTGGGCTGGACAGCCACAGAAGACAGCTAGAAGCTTGAAATTTTGGATTTAAGAAGAAAAGGGATTGTACTTTCCGAGTAGCGAAAACAAAGGCGCTGATCAGCTTCGCGGTAATCTGCATCTTTGTTTTCGCCTGTGCAAATTGTTGGTTTTCTCATGAGGTGGCTCAAAGGTTAAATGCCAACAGTTGTAGGAATTTTAACATTTATGAGCAGGGCAGAATAAATTTTAGTCTCAGCCAAGTTGAGCATGAAAAAAGTTTGACAATCTCAGGACCACTTAAAGCTGCAACAGTCTGAGACAATATCGACAGAAATTCTCAGGGATCATTATAGCTTGGACGCAAAAAGGAGGCATTTCTGTTCGGAAAAAACTTTGATTTTGTTTTGCTTCAAAGTTAAGCTATACTAGGAGTCAAGCTGTAGTTCTTCTCATAATGATAAATGAGCCGCCCCATGAGAAAACCAACAATGTGCATAGGCGAAAACAAAGGCGCAGATCAGCTTCGCGGAAACCGCGAAGCTGATCAGCGCCTTTGTTTTCGCTACACGGATAGTACAATCCCTCTACTTCCTAAATACGAAATTTCATGCTTCTAGCTGTCTTCTGTGACTGTGCGACCCAGTTTGTGTCGAACCTGGTCGGAAACCACATTGTTGGTTTTCCCACGAGGCGGCTCAAATGACAAGTGGAAGCTAAACCCAAGAAGTGATTCGAAACATGACATTAAGCAGATATTAACATTATGGGACAGAAAAGATGAAATGTGAACGGAATTCCAACGGTGACAATTTATAAAGGAGATTCAATCCAAGCAAACAGAACATTCCCGCTATAATTTGAGCCGCCTCATGGGAAAACCAACAATATGATTAGGCGAAAACAAAGACGCAGATCAGCTTCGCAGTAACTGCGAAGCTGATCAGCGCCTTTGTTTTCGCTACTCGAATAGTACAATTCCTCCTCTACTTAACTCCAAAATTTCAAGCTTCTAGCTCTTTTCTGTGCTTGTACAGACCAGTTTGTGTCGGACCTGTTCGGAAACCACATTGCTGGTTTTTCCACGAGACGGCTCATTTAGGAAAAATGAAAGAGAAGAATAAACATTGTTCCTCTTTTAAAACAAAACACAGCCTATGGCTTTACAAAGTCACATAGTGTTACATATATTATATGATATTCAAAATAAGTTAACATAATTCATGAAATGGTCATTTTTAATGACCGAAAATACTGTATTATTCAACAATGAGGTCACTGTAAAACCATGTCCCCAACTTGTTTCCAAGTTAATTAACTAATAATCAATATACCAGTATGGTATATAATGCATGGCTATATGAGCTGTGCCATGAGAAAACTGGCCTTTTTCCTATGCAAAAACAAAAATGCAGATCAGCTGTGCAGAAACTGATCAGTGCTTTTATTTTTGCTGAATTGGTCAGAAACCCCCGAAGACCAGTTTTCTCACGTCACAGCTTATATACAGGGCTATATGATTACTATATTGTTAAGGAAAACACTATATGGCCTTTAGTAATGTTAAGCAATACAGTCATGTGACATTTGCCAGCCAATGACAAGCTTTCAATACTTCATTCAAAACCAATTGAATTCCAAGGATTCTGTTTTTGAAGTCACATGGGTATCTACTGGCCAATGAGAATGGAGAAGCCACTGGTCACATGATCTCTCACAGCCAATGGTATTTCAGGAATTCCTTCAAGTTAAATGGATAATGCAGTTTATCGACCATGTCAGATGGCAGGTGACGTCTGATGGTTGTTCTGCACAGCTGTTGAAGTGTGACGACATGCTGGGGAGGTCTGTAGAATGTGACGTTACCATAGCGATCTCTGAAAAATAAATATGAAAATAACAATATTTTTATTTACCAAATGTTTTCAAGTAATATACATAGAAAAAAAATCTGTTAGTATGCAAGATGATAATAGCTAAAAGCGAAAGCATTGCTGTATGTGGATATTAAAAAGCATAATAAATGAAGTTTTAGGTTGAAAGATTTATCATATAAATTAGTACTTTCATTTCTGTGATGATCATACAGCTATTATCATGAGAATTTGGATACATGAAAATTTTAAAGGTCCTTTGTGCTAAATGCAAATTTTATGTGCTTGCAAAAACAGCCTCAAGCCAAAAATATCAGGTTTTTCTTCTAAGCATCACTGTCAAATAACCTTTACATTCAATACAATGAAACATGATCAAACAATATTAGCAAAGAAATAGGTCAAGGTCATTTCAGCAAATTTATTACAGTACAAACCTTGACCTTTAACCTTCAACTATGACCTATGCTATTTTTAGCTTCCTGCCAGCAAGCACTCTCCTCTCTCGTACGGTTGTCATGACGACATGGGTCATGTGACAAAAATGGAGTTCAACGTCTGCAGAAAAAAATGGGTGCAAGTGATCCGGCCAAAAGAATGGCCAACAAACAATGATAGAATGTTACAATCAAATGAAGAAATGTTAAAAGGATAAAATCAATGATTTTCTGCAAAATAATAAATTTATAAAGCCAGACATGTACACACAAAAATCAGGAAACAAACAAATGAGCCGCCTCATGGGAAAACCAGCAATCTGCATAGGCGAAAACAAAGGCACAGATCAGCTTCGCAGTAACTGCGAACCTGATCAGTGCCTTTCTTTTCGCTACTCAGATAGTACAATTTCTCTTCTACTTAAATCCGAAATTTCAAGCTTCTAGCTCTTTTCTGTGCTTGTACAGGTCGGTTTGTGTCAGACCTGTTCGGAAACCACATTGTTGGTTTTCCCACCAGACGGCTCATTTATAAAAGGTCTATGATAGCTGCCTTATGATACATTCTGCCTCAATAATAGGTTTAATCTGGAATGAAAGGCTAAGGAGGTTGAACTGGACAGGCAGCTGTGTCTTTGAGCTAGACACATTAACCCAGCAGTAGCTCCAGCCTGACATTACTGAACAATTGTTGACTGGGATATTAAACTTCAGAACAAACAAAATACTGACATTAAAAAGGACAAATGAGCCACTCGTGGGAAAACCAACAAGAGCTAGAAGCTTGAAATTTCGGATTTAAGTAGAAGAGGGATTGCACTATCCAAGTAGCGAAAACAAAGGCGCTGATCAGCTTTGCGGTTACCGCGAAGCTGATCTGTGTCTTTGTTTTCGCCTATGCAGATTGTTGGTTTTCCCATGAGGCGGCTCAAATGTATTAATAAAAACAGCATATTTTTTCTATCTCAATTTGGCCATCTTTTTCCAGCAAAAATACATAGGTTTGCTCATGCCACGTCTCCTATCAAAATGTACTGAATAGAAAGAAAAGTATTTCATCATCAAGTAAACATTGTTGTTTACATGAACGGTAAAGGAACATGACTGTATTCATGAAGTGCAAAATGTTATCAGGTAAGTCAACATGTCTATCCAAATTGGAGAGCTTTGCGAGAAAATACGCTTTTGCGCATTGTTACCTTGTTGGTTTTGGGATAAAATAATGTGACAGTAGGAGTCATGTTTATTCTACATCATTCATTACTTGAATCTGTCTTGTCATACATTATTGTAACATCCAAGGCAAGGAATTTAGACATTCTTTGACAAGAGCACACAGGTTAAAATTACAAAGTTTTATTTGTATTTATGCTTCTCTACCCTTATTCATTAGTTTGATTTGTTTTATTTGTGGTTAAATGGTCAACAATTTTTCAGTCATGTAGGTATGAAGTCACTGCTTTCTGAGCACCAGTTCTATGGGGAATTGCTCTAGGAAATAGCCTAACACCAGTTAGATTTGAACCAAGGACCATTTGGATTGCTGACACTCTACCATTGGTCCATCATGCTCCCCTCTTCGTTTCATAGGATCACTTATGTACACAAACAACATTTTGAGTCATGTTTGGACAATCTACCCTTATGCATTGGTGACTGGGTAGTTGAGAATTAATACTGCAGTGATTGAAATTAGAGATTGCTCGATAGCTGAGTGCTTGTTGGGTGAGTGATTTTTTTTTTTTTGTGCTTTGGGCAAGAGGAAAGTTCACTGTATTAAAATATAAGGAGTCAGGCTTAAAAGTGAAGAAAAATCCAATTTTGATGACTGAACAGGTGGTAAGATCAAAACCTCATGAATACACTGTTTTACATGTGCAAAAGAATTGGTTGGTTTTGTTTCATTGCATCTCAGTCAACAATTTTAAGTCATGCTGGGATGAAGCCACTGCTTCCTGTGTATTAGCCAGTACTGTGGGGAGAACATATGTCTTTCTGAAAGACACAACATCTCAAGGTGGCATTTTTCCCAGTGCAAAAACGTATAAGGTGCTCAATTTTATTTTTTACAGAAATTGGCCACTATAATGAACATCTGAACAACACCATCATGTAGCTCAGCCTCTGCATCTAAAGTCTGATCAAGGTGTTTCTTGTTTGCTGCAAATTAAATTTACTCAGAAATTTCATATTTTTGGGTCTATATACATGTAAACCTGTCTGAACTGGGGGCAAACATATAAGGCTGGTTTTCTCATGATAGAGTTAATATGTTATGCATGTCATGTCTTTAACTTTTCAGCTATTTTGAAAAAAGCACCAGTGACATATCAGTATATCGGTCAGGGTTAAGCTTTTTATGGAGACAAATCAAATATGCCATTGCAAAGTAGTTAGTGATATCAATATTTGCATTCTCATTGTGAGCCAACTCATGAGAAAACCAACAATCTGCATTATGCGAAACCAAAGGCCCAGATCAGCTTCGCAGTACATGTAACTGCGAAGCTGATCAGCGCCTTTGTTTTCGCTACACGGATAGTACAATTCCTCTAGTTTCTAAATCCAAAATCTCCAGCCTCTATCCATCTTCTATGCTTGTACAGCTCGGTTTGTGTCGGACCTGTTCGAAAACTACATTATGGTTTTCTTATGACATGGCTCATGAAGCATCAGAATATGGTGGTTGGTAAGGAGTTTCTCATCTTTTAAACGTGAAAAGGGGAAAAGGGGCAGTTCTAAAGAAAAAAAGTAGGGTGACATGTTTTGTCGTTTTTGTTTGCGTTTATTGGGCGGTGGGGGTGGGATGTGGTACCCCTATGAAGGTACTATCTTAAGCCTTTCTTAAATGAACATCAACAACAAGAGGACTTATAATTTTCAGAAGACATTGTCAAGAGTCATCTAATACAAGTCTTTCTTTCTCATAAAAATCTGCCCAGCTTAAGGAAGTTGGGATTTATATTGTTAACATTTTACATGTATATACTTTCTATTTGTAAGCATTAACATAAAAAAATATTTTTTACTTCAAAACAAGGTCATGCATATAACAGTGCAATAGATATAGGTGCACTAAAAAAAACCATAGCTGACTGACTTTTATGAATGCTTTAAAATTTTGTTTTAAGGTAGCCTTAAAAGGTATTGAAAAGAAAATAGGCCATGGTAATAAATTATAATTTGGCAAGGTATGTTTTTCAATAGATAAAAGCAATGCTTTATAAAGATATTAACTAAAGGCCACATTTTCATTTCATCCATCATTGAATATAATCCAACTATTTTGAAGCCTATCCATCTAAAATTGATCTTTTTAATGCTAAGTATGTCATGTTATGTTGTTAAGTATATTTGATAATTTTTTTCAAGTTTCACCAGAGATAGTGGATACATTGTGCAGCTACTATACAAAACCCGGTAGAAACACTTTTCTAATAGCAACTTTATATATAACGGCGCGGGTTTCCTTATTTTTTGTGGTTTAACGACCCAGTCAATAATATTTCAGTCCGGATGGAGCCGCCACTTCTTGGATATTAACCTTAGGGCCCAGTTGTTCAAAACTAACGACGTCGTTAGTTAACGTTTCGTTAAAATTTCAAACATTAATATTACAAATACACTGTTATTCTTTGTTGAAAAAATGTGAGAATCCTTTGCACTGCAAAGGATTCTCACATTTTTTCAACAAAAAATAACAGTGTATTTGTTACTTTAGCTGATATTTGCTTAACAAATTTATGTCTTAACGATATCGTTAAGCTAACGATGCTTTGAACAACTGGGCCCAGCTCTTTGAGGAATTCATGTGTCTTGCTCAAGGACACAACTCAGTGACCCCAGCACGGCTCAAACTCATCAATTCAGAGTCCGATGCTCTACCACCAGGCCACCCCGACTTTCCTCTTACAATGTCTACTTCTCTATGAGCCACGTCATGAGACACAAACCGGTCTGTGCAGCCACAGAGGATGGCTAGAAGCTTGAAATTTCGGATTTAAGAAGTAGAGGAATTGTACTATCCGTGTAGCGAAAACAAAGGTGCTGATCAGCTTCGCAGTTACTGCGAAGCTGATCTGCGCCTTTATTTCACATAGGCAAGGATCCAGTTTACTCATGACGTGGCTCCTATAGTGTGTGACATCTTTGTTTTTGGATGATGCTAGCCAGATAGGTGCCTTGTCAGAAAAAGCTACAGTAGTCATCTTGATCTTCATATATATTGTTATATCCTATGTGATGTCTTGTATTTCCCATCTGGTCCCCAGGTTATAAAACTTTTTTCATCTCAGCTCAGCTGAGACTAAAATTTATACTGCTCATAAATGTTAAAATGCCAACAATTGTTGGCATTTAAACATTTATAAGCAGAATTAATTACTGGCTGTGACGATCTAAACCAAATTCAGTATATATGAGCTATTGAAATTGCATGCTCAGCTGAGTTTTTTGAGCATGAAAAAAAATTCTAACCTCTGGACCTGGTGTTGGTAGGTGGGATTTTAAATCTTTCTGTACCAAATCCAGGGCTTTCTTCCATATAAGTACACTGCAGTATAGTGATCATAATAATTTGCAAAGTGCCAAAATTGAAGGAGGGATTAAGATTAACTTCATTTTCTTGTATTAACCCAAATATCAAGGCAGAAGTCTTGAAAGTCCAATGTGCTTAATAACGTTGACCGGGTCATCAAAACAAACAGTGGCGGCCCCCGTGGCCGAGCAGTTAAGAGCACTGTTTCTTAATCACTCGATCATCTCACCGCTGTGTCTGGTGTGGGTTTGAGCCCCGCTCTGGCCACACGTGAGACAAGCCATGTTCTGCTTGTGGGTGTGCCAGGTGGTTTTTCTCGGGGTTCTCCCGTTTTCGCCCCACCTACTGACTGGTCCATCTCAAATGAGCTGAAATAATCTTGAAAGGGATGACTGAATTAAAAACAGTCACACAGCCAACATGTATTTGAGCCTGTGCATGAGAAAACCAACAATTAGGGTTTCCGACAAAGTCTAACACAAACCGGCCTGCACAGTCACAGAATAAAGCTAGAAGCTTGAAACTTGGATATATGTGGAAGAGGAATTGTACTATCTGTGTGGCGAAAACAAAGGCGCTGATCAGCTGTGCAGTTACTGCACAGCTGATCTGCGTCTTTGTTTTGCATATGCAAATTGTTGGTTTTCCCAGGCGGCGGCTCATTTGATAGTTCTTAACCAAGAATTTTCAATGCAGATATACCCTGATATAATATGAGGTGACATTCTGTAAATGTGGTGTTTCAATGTGACTTATTAAATCGACTCTGCCAAGTGTGGTACATGTGTTGTTTTTTTTGTGTGTAGCTTCATTAGAAAGTTTAGAAGTCAAAGAAGAAAATAAGCATTTTGCATTCATACTTATATCATTTTTAGATTTGTATACTTCAAGTACATGTATTGCATTAAATGTATGTCTGTGTTGTATATAACAGATCTTGTAATAAAATATGAGCCGCCTCATGGGAAAACCAACAACCTGCATAGGCGAAAACAAAGACGCAGATCAGCTTCGCGGTAACCGCGAAGCTGATCAGCGCCTTTGTTTTCGCTACTCGGATAGTACAATTCCTCTTCTACTTAAATCCGAAATTTCAAGCTTCTAGCTCTTTTCTGTGCTTGTACAGGTCGATTTGTGTCAGACCTGGTCGGAAACCACATTGTTGGTTTTCCCACGAGGTGGCTCATATGTTTAAATCAAGTTTAAATCTTGTTATTAAACACAGCAGATGAAAGGGGGAGGATTGGGGATCCTACAAAAATCAGTTATTTATTTACTGACTGTTCCAAGACGGGGTTACTGTGATTTTTCTTTATATTCAAGTGTTTATCCTGTCTACTTCTGTCTTGTGCATCATAACATCTTGTTTTTGATTGATGGCAGTTCGGTGGCCACTTTGCTGGTAAACAGCAAGGCAACATGCTTTTCATAGATGCACGACATTTCGTCGAAAATGTGTTTTGTCGAAAATGTGGTAACTTCAAAAATATTCACCGCAAAATTTTGAGATTTATTCCGTAGAAGACTAGTCTATAGGTCCACATTTTGAGCCACCAACTACTAGGGTTAGGGTAAGGGTCTGGGCATGGGGACATTTTCGATGAATGTAATTTTCGACGAAATGTCGCGGAGGCGCTTTTCATATAGAGTTGCCTTGCTATAGTGGGGTTTTCAATATAACATGACCATGTCTTGGCTCCCAAAATGATTATTTTGCTATATGTCTTTCCATGGACCCAAAGGTAGCATTATAACGAGGTTGACCTGTATACTGTTACATTTTATGTTATGTATATGTACTCTTGACCATTTCTTTTCTGACTGATGTTCAAAATTGCATCATCATTTTCTACACTTTAATACAACTTAGTTGAAGGTGGGAACAGGATTAACTTCAATGTCTTATATTAACCCAAATACCTATTAGGCAGTCAGTCAAATGTGCATAAAAGCATTGATCGGTTCACAAAAACAAACAGCCCACTATTTTTTTTTTATGTTAATAGGTCTTAACCAAGAAATTTCAATGCAGATTGGTCTAATTAATATGAGGGATGTTCTTTAATTCTTGTCATCGACTCGTTTTCTCCTAAACCATCATCTCTACCAGCAGAAAACTACTTGGTAGTTATAGATAGGTTCTTTGCGATATTGAAATCACCCAACAATTTTAAGATGATACAATTAATCATGGCAAACTGAGTCTCTGAAGAGGGGCCCCTCTATGACACTGCATACACATACTTCAGCCAGTTACAAAAGGCATAATAATGTTTGAATTAGAATGGTTAGAAGAACAATTTTATACTTGCGGAGTCTTCATTACCTTGCTAACAATTAGGCGAAAAGTTATTTTCCTAAAACAGAAATTGCAATTTTTACGAGAACTGTAAGACAGCACTATACCTGTTTGTTATGAATTATTAAGTTGAAAGAAGCTCGGTATAGAGGTTTCAGAGCCTCATAATTTCATTTCCAGGTTATGACTGATACAAAACTTTTAATGCTGATTTGTACCAGACCTTTGCTTATTCCATTGATAAAAGTTTTGGATTGTTCATCCTCTAAAACCTTGATTTATGAGTTGTAACATTTTGAAAAATGACACAAAATTCCTTTGAAAGAGTCGCCCATACCACAATATAATCATGTGCTAATACCACTGCAACGTCCCAAAATTTATTTACTTGATATGTTTAAAAAGCGTACTGGTAGACGTTTTCAATCAGAGAATTTGACTGGGATTCTATTACGGTAGAGACGAACAGCTCCCCTAGAAACTGTGCACCTGCTTTACCTTAAACCTGTCATAAATGTTAAATTTCAAGTTAAGCAATTTACAGCGAATATCCATTCATGACATTTTAGACAAAATTAAGATAACAATAAATTTGATATATTCACCAGAAGATCCAATATGAAAAATATGAAAATATTGAAATGCGTTACCTGTGCAGTGATTTTAAATGGCGTGTTTTCAAATTATTATGACGTCACAAAGCAGGGCCAATAATTCCATACAGTAAAAATAAAAACATTCTACAAAAGTGTTTTCTGATGCTCACATAAATAGCAAATTTATTTGTAAAATGGAAGTGGGCCTATATTTAGTGTTGCGAATGTTATAGCATTTTCCATACTTGTGATCGAAATTACATATTGTAAATTAATTGGAAAATAACGCAGTGTCATTACTGTGCACTGTTTTAGAATGCGATTACTATAGGATCCTGCGTCAGACAGCTACAATTTTGATACTAATCTGATCAGAAAAGATTGGGCTTTCACCACATATAAACAACATTTTCTTTGTAAGTCCACGGGAAAAGTAATCAAGCAAATGACAAGAATTAAAGAACATCCCTCGTATATGGTGAACACTGTAAACTGATATTAAATGTGACCCATTCGGTCGACCTGCTAATTCTCAATATATTGTATACAATAATAAGAGCAACATCACAAGAAACAAAGGTGCAGATCTGTCGTGCAGTAAGTATATGCACATCTGATCGGTGTCTTTTTCTTTACAAGAATTTTTGCAGTTTCTCTACTTTTTAAATCTGAAATTTCTTATACACCCCGCTTTTGTTAGTACCGAGACTCAAAGTCCAAAATCTGGCTTTTTCATGACACGGCTTATAATTGAATGGCTAACAAATCCTTGTCCACAAAGTAGGCTACAACTTAATGGTCATCTTAGGTTCAAATGGTGGCCTGACCACTTAAATTTACTGAGTACTTTGGTGCAAATGGTCACTTGACAACTTTGGTACTTTGGTTCGAATGGTCGCCTGAACTCTGACAGAAATGGACTCGCACAACTGTACACCTCAACTTCTTTATAACAATATTCTATACTTTTTGTTTGTTTGTTTTGAGGTTTAACGTCCCAGTCAACAACTTTTAGTGGTGACGAGACCCGAGGGAGATTTGTCAGACAACATGATGATGATATAAATGAGCCATCTCGTGGGAAAACCAACAATGTGGTTTCCGAACAGGTCCGACACAAACCGGCCTGTACAGCTACAGAAGCAAGCTAGAAGCTTGAAATTTTGGAGTTAAGTAGAGGAGGAATTGTACTATCCGAGTAGCAAAAACAAAGGCGCTGATCTGCGCCTTTGTTTTTCGCCTATGCAGATTGTTGGTTTTCCCATGAGGCGACTCAAATAGACTTTTAAAAGAGAGCTAGGATGTTTCTAGCAGTACCAAACAATTTTTGTCCTTGAATCACAGCAGACTAAAGGCAAGGTTGCCCACCCCCTACAATTGAAGCCCTCCAGTAAATTCTTTATCGATGGTTCTGCAGCCTCAACTTCTGCTGTGATTAAATTATTCATCTATAACTGGAGTTATCTTTGCTTGATTATGATGGCCATGTAATTGGTAAAGAGCTGTTCATCTTATCCCTCATATGAATCATTATAGTTACCATACCAACCTGGGATGTCTGTCTTTTTCTGCGATATGTCTGGGTTTGGATTTTTTAGTAAATTGTATTGATGCTTGGGTACAGGCTTATAAGCCCTGTGACCTAGGAATATCTCCAGAGTTTAAGCGGGTCAATCTTTTTGCCAACTCAACTACCTCTCTTAAAATTTTGCTGTATTAACATTATGAAAAATTTAAATGCCCTTTATTGCAACATATTAAGCAAGTTAGAGGACTTTTACAATGGGTCACACTGCTTAGGTTTAAGTTCTGCATTGAAATTGCTGGGTTACAAACAATTAAATCACGTAATAGCGTGCAACTTATTTAGGTGACACAGTTAATGCCTCTATGCATGTCTTGCAGTCTAGGTTACAGGACAAAAAACATTAGATCAATTGTTCAACTATAGTCTAGTATATTATGACTTCCAGTACACGATAACACCGGTCTTAATGATTTTGAAAATGGCTTTTGGCTTTGTGTTTAAAAAAGAGTAGTCTTGGTATCAGATCAGTTTGTAAAGACTAACTTAAATGTCTTCATGAAAAAAAGTTAGGACCTCAAGCTATCCAAAGGGACTGATCAAACTAGGAAACTAGGTCTATTTGAGTCTTTGCAGGGTATACGGCAGGCCCCAAAAGTTGGTTTTGTATTGTGTTGAATCATTAGAGTATCTATGTCACTATAACTGCATTAACGAGACTAATGTCTCCATAAAAAAAACTTAAGTTACAAGCCTCTTTGTCAAGTTATATAATGAAAACCAATGTGACCTAGCTTGGCCTCAAGCAAATTAACCAAAAAATGAACAGTCATAGGCAAAACTATGTAGACTTTAATTGGACCGACTCATTATTGCGAGGCAGTCTGATCTTTCTGCTCTTCACAAAAGCTCCTAGTCTGGTATGCACCAAACTTCCTTATTTGGGATTGTCACGCACAGACCCATTGTAAACTTTGATTTACAATTGTCTTAACAACAACATAGCATTACGAAAACACACCCATGCAATATACAGCGGTTGTTTTTTTTCAGCTGTAAACATCTAAAATTTCATCAGAAAACTATTGATATTTTTCTCATTTTTGCTCAAAACATAGATTGTGGGTACACGTTAGGACCGCCTCGGCAAGGCGGTTCTAACGAGTA
This sequence comes from Rugalucina vietnamica, assembly GCA_964017185.1. NCBI lineage: Eukaryota > Metazoa > Mollusca > Bivalvia > Lucinida > Lucinidae > Rugalucina > Rugalucina vietnamica. The sequence goes on along the minus strand of OZ024881.1, from coordinate 33,656,978 downwards.
CCCACAATTTATGTTTTGGAGCAAAAAAAAATAAATAAAATAAGAAAACTGGTATACCCCTGCATATCCCAGTTTTGCTATATAAAATTGGGGTTTAAGGGGGTATTCATTGCACAGACATGTTTTCCTGATGGATGATTAAGTTGAAGGCTAGTAATTTTGATTTCGCATTCACTGCTGACTGAACTATATAGTTACACACAACTGAGCGAAAGGCTATGATGTCTAGTCTATGTGGGGTGGGGGGGAAGACATGGACAAGTCCGCTATGCTGATTTCACAGCCCATAAAATGTATCATATCTGATCATCATTTTCTGTTGTTGTGTAAAATATAGTACATGTAAGTATAATTATTGTTGTTGTTGTTTTTGGAAGGGAGGAAAGGGGATTGGAAGTGATTGCATGTCAAATAATGATGTTGAATTTCTTTATACATTTTTTGTTTAATTGGAAGTGTGTGTTGCTCTTTTTTTTACTTATTTTGTGATGATATATACACATACACGTAACGCACACTCATTACTAGTAAGCAGGAAAAGGCAGAAAAATAAGATATTTGCTCTTTGAACTGAAAGGGTACACCTGAGAAATGCAGCATATAGGAATTATATTTCACAAGTGCTTGTCTCTATTTTCAGTTGTTCCATTTTAAGGCCTTGAATAAGAAGTTTGTTTGTTTTGAACGTCCTAGTCAACAGTTTTAAAGTCATGTTGGGACGGAGGCAATGCTTCCTGGGTTACCACTGTAGGGAGTTAATGTGTCTTGCTCAAGGACACAACACGATGATGCCTGTGGGGATCAAACCCATAAACTCTGAATTCGGAGTCCGACACTCTATCACTACGCCACCACGCTCCCTGTGAATAAGAAGTATAGATCAAACAGCCCATTGTGTTAAACAAGAACATTTTACTCAAAACACAGTATATAATTTAAGCAATGCTAAGCACAAGTCAGAGTACTATGATGACAGAGGCAGGCCTCCTATAGGGGAAAAATTCTTTAAAATCGAACAAAAATGAAACAATGAAGATATTTTTCATGCCATATAACTTTTGATTGTATGATACTGAAAGAAATAGATATAACCACTTACAGTATCAAGTTGTTTTAACATGTGATCAATACGACTATAATATGCTAGATTCATATGGACCACATTATCACAAGTATTTGTTAAAATGAAGAGATAATTTGGCATTTCTCCATAACAAATGGGTTTGACAGCATAACAGAACTTCCTTGAAGTGAGGCAATACTATTGTACTATATTAAGCAGAATGCTGAATGGCACTGCGGTTAAGCCACCAGGGATACAAATTCCAGACAAGGCCTCTCCAGTCTTTCTGATGTATCTTATTAACCAAGATTCTGTCTCCATATTATCTTAGCTGTTGAGTGGGACATAAAACTAACCGCCACCACTGTTACTAGTAAATGCAATAAATACCTTCCAAGAACATTCTAAAAATGGAGTACCCAGCAACAAGTTCCTATATATTCACTTGATTGTCCTCAACAACTGCTGTACTTGCCCAAAGAAGAAAAATCAAAGTTACTCACCCTACAGCTATGATGTGTCCACTGGGGTTATAAGAACAACACACGGCCTTGGACAGTTCAGCGATGCTCTCTGGGTTGGAAACATCTGTGATGTCCCATGTCCGCACATACCTGAAAACCACAAGTAAAAGTGTTACATACTGCGAATTCAGAATTTTTTTGCATAACTTTTATATTGCGAGATTTCTGTTTTCAAATTATTAGTATGTTCTTGAATTCATGAGCATGTATGCAGTCTATAAAGCTTATTTGTAGGAAAGATGAGTGTGTGACCAAGGGACTGAATTCTCTCTAACATTTCTGAACATACAACATATGTACATGTTTATCATAAAACATCAGGGACTTTCAGCAGACTGAAAAACCTTTCTCGCAGGATCTAACACAGAAATCTGGCTGTTTAAGCTGGCTGGACGGTGTTTGGAGTTTCAAAATGCAGGAATAAGACTATGTCTATATGTCTATTAGCAAAAAAAAAAAAAAAAAAAAAAAAAAAAAAAAATATGAAGATCAACTGAAGGGTCATTTGCCTCTTTATTAATTATTTTGCAAATGAAAACAATGGCTTTGATTTTGCAGAATTAGAGTCCAAAATGTGTGCTATAACCTTGTATAGATATCAATCTAAAATCGTCTTAAAGTGTCAAACAACTTGTATCAAAAGGCATTATTAACTTAATGTGCTTTCTGCTGACCAGAGATTAAAATTGCTGTTTCCGATCCTCCTTAATACCATTTCAAAGTTCAATATTGCCAGCCCAAGTTGAATGATATCAACTTTTAACTCATTTAAGCCTGGCGTCCCTTTTATGGGACATTGGCAAACAGCATAGCCCCAGATGTGACGCCGCAGAATGCGGCGTCCCATCTGGGGCTATTCTGTGTGCTTGGAGGAATTACATCGAAAATAAAAATCACTCCTAACACCCCTAAAAATTAAAGTGGACTCAACCAATTGATAATGATGGGAGAATCTATTCGTCAAATAATGGGTTAAGACCTAATCAGAGCATTGAGGTTATGACAGAACAGTCAGTTATCCAAACCACTCTTTTTCTTTTTCTGCAAAGCCTATCAGAAGCAAAGTGCAAGTACATTTTGCACATGTTTTCAACACAAACAGAAAAGAGATAACAGCTCTTCTTGTTTTTAAAAAGAAACTGTTTATAATGTTTAATGTAAAACCAAGTCTTCATGAAATAATGTGGCCATTGTCAAACTTATGTGGCAGGATGATTGTCAAACTTATGTCACTTGTCTGCCACGAGGTATGGTTCACAGTTCTGTAGTAATGGAACCCATCAATCAAGCTAATATGATTCAGAAGATAAAGTGAGCTAAAACATGAACAGTTCAACCTCATTATAACATGCCTCACTATAGTGTGGTTTTCAATATAACACAGCCATGTCATGATTCCCAAAGTGATTATTTTGTAACATGTCTATTGTAAATAACCTCATTATAAAACTGTTTCACATATAACATGGTCTGTTTCCATGGACCCTAAAGACAGTATTATAATGAGGTTGATTTATATCCTCACCCATCGTCAGCTGTTGTGGCTATATGTTGTCCATCACGTGAGAATGAGAGACCCGTCACATAGTGGTCGTTAGCTCCCCCTGCATATATAGGTCGAGGTGGCGGGAACATGTGCCTGTAATATTGAAGAGGAAAATTGACAATGAAAGCCATTCCGTATGGTGTTTCCTTGCAAAGAAAAAAAAAATACTTTTGTTTTATTGACCTATGTCAAATGACCATTACATACAGCAAAATATTTCAAAAATCTTCTAAAGAAACGGAAGTCTTGGAGCTGACAGAATGTGAACAAAAAACACTTTACATAGGCTAAAGAAAATGATAAACTGATTGATTTCTTATGTATTGATCAAAAGGCCTTTGTACAATCGAAGACTTGTTAATTTGCAAAAGATAGAGTAATTGATAGAAAATCTTCACTTTTATGATGTTTTATGCCAAATACAGAGAAAAATGTCCTCAAAGTTAGTGTTTACATTAAACAGATGATAATATTTGACTAATAACAAAGTTGACTTGAGGTACAAGTTGACGACAGTACGAGTTGACCACTGAACCAGAGGACCAATGGTCCTGTAAACGCTCACCTGAGATCTGCTTCATATACCAATAAACATATTTGAATATTATGGTATTTAACCCCAGTGCAGGGGCATGAAGCCCTTGGGCCATTTTCTTTTTCAGAATAATCAATATTCTGTCCATTTGCCAATTTCCTGCTGATTTTCCCCTTCAAATAACATTTTAAAAGCAGATGAGCCCCTGGGGTCCATTTTTTTCAGAATCATTAAATTTCAGTCCTACTGCCCATTTCCTGCAAGACTTTCACTTAAAATGACATTTTAAAAGTTTTCCCCATTCAAATGCATTGACAACCTATGTTGACCTTGCCATAAAATAGGTCAAGGTCACCACAGGGTCATGTTTTATATATACATTGTAGTACTTGAGTCATCCATACTTCATGCAAAGTTTCGTTGAAATCGGTTCACCGGTTCTGGAGAAGAAGATATTTTAAGGGTTTTTACCATATATGGGCATGTCGGCCATTTTGGTCACGTGACCTGGATTATTTATATACACATTGGTTCCCACTTCCTATAGATGCTTCATATAAAATTTGGTTTTGATTGGCCAAGTGGTTTCAGAGAAAAAAATCTTTGAAAAGTGTGTATGGACGACAGACCGGCCAAGGTCAAGAGATGACCTTGACCTAAATTAATCATATACCTTCATGTAATCTATTAGTTGTTTGCATCTACCACTTTTCAGATCTCAGGCTGCAATAGTTTTCAAAAAATAGCTAATTTCCACTTTTCCCATTATAAGTCTATGGAAACTTAAAGTTACCATAGCAACCAGAGTTCTTATCCGACTGGAATAAAAAACACAAATTATGTAGAGGCTACTGTCAGGAACATGTATACAAAGTACAGGATTCATCCACTTGACAGTTTCTGAGGAGAAGATTTTTGAATGTTTTTCTCAAAATTTTGCCCTTTATGGGGACAGCAACCAATCAAAATCAGGGTTCGCGCTAGGATATATTTTTCTTTCGCCATCACTTTCGCCATTTGAGATTTTATTTCGCCATTTTCTTGAAGTTTGAGCCAAATCTTGGCCATTTTGTCGCCAAGAGGACACATCTCACTCAGCTCCTTGCTTACTTAAACCCCCAAATATTTTGTTTGCCCTTTTTAACTTGGTCTCTCCAGTTCCCTAAAAATACATATTGCCCTTCTCACCCAAGTCCCATACATGCTACATGTTCTAAATTATATTTCAACAGTAGATCCAGGTAATGTAATTATGAATTTCCAACTGATTTGAAGGGCAGGTGTAGACTGAAATCCCTATACATCTAGTTTGGGAAAATATGTTTTATAAAGCTTGTTCTTGTATTTGTAAACAAGGGGAACAACTACTAAAATTATTAGTTTATGCTTGTACAAAATCAGAAACAAAACTTTTAAGATTAGTAGACAGATTGAAATATTAAAATTCATATACTTTAATAGAAAAAAAAATGACACTCTACAAAATCAAGAGTTAAAGCTATAAAATAAATGCATGGGTAAAGTTGAGTTGCTGATTCTAAAAAGAATCTGTTTCATTTTTAAATGGTATATATCGACAATTCCCACTCATCTACACTCAAACATTATTTCAAATCTAACACGCTGGTGGTGGTCTATATCGTTACCAGACCACGTGCGCCAAGCGTGTTATGCAGTACACGCTTGAATACACAAGGTCAGAAATGACACCTGTCAATTGAATGCTTTAGCAATACACTGCAACACTTGAATAAACAGCGATAAAGAATAGGATTATCTCTATTGTAGGCGCGAATATACAGGTAATGATGGTTTTCTGTGGAAAACAATGGCTTTTTGGCTGGACAAAGTGGCTCTATATATTCGCCATTTACTTTCGCCAAAGTCAAATTTTAGGAGCCAAAAAATAAAAATCTTCGCAAATGGCGACGATGGCGACCGCTAGCGCGAACCCTGAAAATAAAGGATTAGGACAAAACTCGCAAGAAACGTCAAACACTACTCAATAAACATTTCTGCAAAAACAAAATTCAAATGTCTGCAATTTTAGCGGAAAAATAGCCGATTTCCACTTTTCCCATTATAAGTCTATGCAAACTTTAAGTTGCCATAGCAACCAGAGTTTTTATCCGCCTGGAATAGAAAACACAAATTATGTAGAGGCCACTGTCAGAAACATGTATACAAAGTATAGGCTTCATTCCTTTGACAGTTTCTGAGAAGAAGATTTTTGAATGTTTTTCGAAATTTTGCCCTATATGGGGCCCCTGCAACCAATCAAAATGAAGGATTAGGACAAAAGTCACATGAAACGTAGAGGACTACTCAATAAACATTTCTGCAAAAACAAAATTCAAATATCTCCAACAAGACAGCAAAAACTGTAAATTTTCACTTTTTTCCATTATAAGTCTATGGGAAGCATAAGTTGCCATAGCAACCACAGCCCTTATCCGATCAAAACAAAAAACACAATTATTCTTTTCCCCTACCTGTAGATGGTGTATGTGTAATATGAGAACAATCGGCCCAGCGGTTTCAGAGAAGAAGATCTTTGAAATTGTGGACGACGGACGGACGACGGATGGACGGACGGACGGACGACGGACGGACGCCGGAGCATGGGTATACTATAAGCTCACCTATGAGCCTTCGGCTCAGGTGAGCTAAAAAGTACAAGTTGACCAGGAACGAGTTGGTTAAAAGTACTAGTTGACCATAACTCATGCAGGCTACCGCCTCTAAACCCCAGTATAAGTTAAGATTTTGTCACCGTTTAAGGCAGGATTTTTAAACAAGAGCATGCAGTGTGCATTTTAGGCACACCTCATGGCACGAAAACTACGCAAATAGATCCATTACAACCTGACCACTATACTGTTTTGGGCTGATGCCCAAAAACAATGAGCAGTTGCAGCTGGTTCAGTCCTGTTTACACAGGTCTTTTATGTTCTACCACTAACCATAAAGTAGCTAAAAATGGCCTTGAAAACAATAAATTATGCAATAGCACAACTCCTTTGCATTTTCACTGACATTATTCAAGTTCAAATAGAGCAGTGTATTTTTGTAAATAGGTGACCTTGTCAGCACAATATGAAGCATTATTTGCATAACAGATCAAAGCACTTGAACAAATGCATATAAAAAAAGTGTCCTGAATGTATGTTAAAATTGCTTTAGTTCGAGGAAGGAGTAGCATTTGAAATGCAAACTTTGCTAGTTGCAGTTAGAAAAATCCAGAAAAGTGATTTTGATTGAGTTTGAAATCACATACATGATATATGTATGTGGTTATTTAGTAGGTTTGGTGGTTTAAACAAAATTGTCCAAACCAATTTGATGCATACTCCTTGAAACTATATGTATACATGTCAACCTTATGTATACTTGGATTTTTTTCAATGTGCAGGGTAGGGCTTAGCTAAGCCCAGCCTTGGATGATTTCATTGTTGAGATAGGGTCCCAGGGCTGACAATGTATAATTGAGATAAAGACGACTATGCTTGTTGTCTTTGTGCTATACCTGTGTTTCACCTGAATGATTTCAAAATAGATGAAGTGTATGGTAGACACACAAAAACATAAACATATAACCATACTGCTACACTCAAATATTTCTATCAAGTTAGCCAATGCCTCTATTTTTGTAAACAACTCTTTGCTTTACTGATGGTACATGACCGCAGTAGAAGGTCAAATAAGTACCATTCGAAAAAATAAAGCGATTCGGAGAACCAGCTGATTTGACTTATTTTTCCTACAAGGTCAGCTCGGTTAAATTAGCAGCAAATTTGCTGCATCAAAAAACGGTCAAGTTAGCAGCAATTTTACTGCAGCAAAATCGGTCATGTTACATGTAGCAGCAACTTTGCTACAGCAAAAGCAGTCAAGTTAACGGCAAGTTTGCTTGTAGCGTAAGAATTAAATTTCCAGCAGCAAAATACAGTCAAGTTAGCGGAAATTTCGCTGTAGCGAAATTGGTCAAGTAAGCAGCAATTTTGCTACAGCGAAAAACAGTCAAGTAAGCAGCAATTTCGGTTGCAGCGAACATTTTTGTCGCAGAATGTTTTGGCTTTAATCTAGGTGATAACGCATAAGAAAATGACATTTTTGTCACAATCACATCTTTTCGACGTCACCTACAAAAAAGTTCCATGTATTACTAAGTGGAAATGTTTGTCACCATGTTTTATTATTTTATTCTTATTTTTTTTTCTTTTTCGTCTAGCTGTGGTCGCTATGTAGAACTTTGATGATGATGATGATCATTCAATGCTGCAACATAACTTTTCTAGACCTCATATTACCAACTTTATGGAAAATGTTGCTGATTTTTTACAGTTTCGTCTGGCTGTGAGTGCTATAGGAAACAAAGTTTCGCTGCAGCGAACTTGACCATTTTTTTTTTTTTTTTGCTGCTGCTGCTGCTGCAACAGATTCGCTGCTAACTTTACTGAGCTGTCAGTAGCACTTTACAGATCCGTACTGTAGTTATTGCACTTTTTCCTGCCGCCTTCATTAGTAAATTAGTAATTTAAAGTAAGCCTGCATCATTTGATATTTAATTGTATCAGAATTAAAGTTTTAATTTAATTAAAATTGAAACGAAAAATAGAAAGTCATACAACAAGAATGTTTACCAGGCATTTAGTAAGGGAATTTTCAATATGGTCATACATAAATACAATCATGTAGTACAGAATGTACAGAATATTTTTTCTATGACAGTATGTGTTTACCTTACCCATCATTTCCAGTGCATGAGGTTTAATTTTGACACTGATTGGTTCAACAATAACAAGTGGGACAAAGTAACAGTCCAACTGAGAACTACCTATTTTTAAATGTAATGGTCAACTTTGTCATTGTCAATCAAAAATTGACAGGCTCCGCCCTGCACATTGAAAAAAATCGGACTATAATCTGACTTTGTCTTGATAAAACAAGATTTATCGGATGAAGTTACCTGAAACCAACAGTCAGAGCATTGTTATTTTTTTTTTTTATCTTCAGAACTGGTTTACCTGTGATTTTTAACCTTTTTCTATACAGTAGGAAAACATGTCCATGAAATGTATACCCCTTAAACCCCACTTTTATCTAGTAAAACTGGGGTATGCAGGGATATACAGTACCTATTTTACTTATTTTTGCTCCAAAACATAGATTGTGGGTACTCGTTAAAGCGGTCTCATATTGTACCCACAAGCAATATTTTGAGCAAAAATATGAAAAATATCAAAATTTTTCTTCTAAATATTTTCTATTTTCAAACTTAGGAACTCTGTACAGTATATTACATGGGCATCTTTTGGTTATTGACAAAAGCTGTACAGCCCAGTTTGTGTCAGATCCAAGTCTAAAACCTCTTATACAAATTTTCTCAGCCCCCCTCCATCCCTCCCTCCACATAGACTCTCAAAATTGAACTCATCCCATTCACCAGTATATGTTCCCCTATCATGATCTTGGTTATCGAATGACATCGCCAACAGCATTATTAGGCCAAGTAATAGTTAAATTCCTTAGACGGCGGCCCCCATGGCCGAGTGGTTAAGAGTGCTGATATTTCATTACCGCACTTTACCATTCGATCATCTCACCGCTGTGTCTGGTGTGGGTTCGAGCCCCACTCTGGCCACATGCGAGACAAGCCAAGTTTTGCTTGCGGGTGTGTCAGGTGGTTTTTCTCGGGGTTCTCCCGTTTTCGCCCCACCTACTGATTGGCCCGTCTCATATGAGCTGAAATAATCTTGAAAGGGACGTAAAACTGAATCAAAAGAAAAAATCCTTTAAAAACAAATTTTCTCCTAAAACCCCTTACCCAAACTATAATATGCCAATATTCTACTCACCCCATTATGAGAAGTTTATCACCGGTATACGGGTCCCAGAGGATGACCGTGGTATCGTACGAGGATGTCGCAAATAGAGCATTATCAGGAGAGTATTCACAATGAGACACGATATGGTTATGTCCTACCAACTTCTTATACTTAAATGTGTCCGACATGTCGGTCCAGATCTGTACCTGTAAAGGTAATTGTTTTGAATATTGAGACATAAGCATCAAATGAATGTTTAAACTGACATGTTTTTTGAACAAGTAAAGAACATCTTAATTCTAATTTGTAGCTTGTGAAAACAAGCATATCTGATCTGCAAACTTAAACACAATCACCTAATCTTCCATTTTCAGCTCTTTCTATCAGGCTGACTGTAAAATATTTTCAAAAGGCAGAAGCTTTAACAGATTTTAACACCAGAGGACCAATGGTCCTGTAAACGCTCACCTGATACCTGAGATATATACCAATAAACTTGTTTGACTAGAATGGAAATATACATGTATATAACCCCAGGGCAGGGTCAGAGCAACCTCTGGAGTCAATTTCTTTTTTAAATCAAAAAGATTCAGTCCATTTGCCAATTTACTGCAAGTTTTGCCCTTCAAATGACATTGTAACAATTTTCCCCATTCAAATGCATGGGCAACCTAAGTTGACCTTGCCGTAAAAAGGTCAAGGTCATCCCAGGGTCATGATTTATATAAACTTTGTAGAGCTCCATTGCCTGATGCTTCATGCCAAGATTCAAACCCATAGGCCTTCTGGTTCTGGAGAAGAAGATTTTTTAAAGGTTTTTGCTATTTATAGCCATGGCGGCCATCTTGGTCATGTGACCTTGACCAATTATACAAACTTTCATTCACTCTTCCTAAGAATGCTCCATATAAAGTTTGGCTTTGATTGGCCAAGCGGTTTCAGAGAAGAAGATGTTTGAATATTATGGTCATACACATGTATATAGCACCAGGGCAGGGACAGACAACCCTCTGGGCCAAAATATTTTCATAAAAATAAATCTTCTGTCCATTTGCTCATTCCTAGCAAGTTTTTTGCCATTAAATGACATTTTCCTATTTTTTCCCATTCAAATGCACGGGCGGCCTAAGTTGACCTTGCTGTATAAAAGGTCAAGGTCATCCCAGGGTCATGATTTATATACACTTTGTAGAGCTCTATTGCCTGATGCTTCATGCCAAGTTTCAAAATCATAAGCCTTCTGGTTCTGGAGAAGAAGATTTTTAAAGGTTTTTGTTACTTATAGCCATGGCGGCCATCTTGGTCATGTGACCTGGACCATTTATATAAACTTTTGTTCCCCCTTCCTAAGGATGCTCCACATGAAGTTTGGCTTTGATTGGCCAAGCGGTTTCAGAGGAGAAGATCTTTGAAATTGTGGACGGACGACGGACGGACGAACGGACGACGGAGCATGGCCATCCTATGAGCTCATCTTGTGAGCCTTCGGCTCAGGTGAGCTAAAAATTACCACAAACATTTTGGCTTTAACTTAAACATCTATTTCTCAATGCCGAGAACTAGCCAACATTTCCTACTGTGGAGTGTAAATGTGGCTTGCTAAAGGCTACATTTTACTGCCCTTGGGATCTGAACCTGTCAATTTGTAGTCACTCTTCCTAAAGGCCATTGCACACTAATTGTGCCTAATACAATACACTGATACAGTAGACAAATACAACTTACGCTTTTATTTGTTCCTACTGCCGCTATCTGTGTACAGTTCGGCGACCATTTACAGTCTAACACCGAAATATTTTTGTCAGCGAACCTCAGAGTCTTGTACATATTGCCATCTACGTTCAAATCCCAAAATTTGATTGTCCCGTCCATTCCCCCTGATAGGAGTTGAAAACTTCCATTAGACGGGAAACTCAGGCTGCGAATCTTGCCGCGATGGTCAAGTAACTCCAGTAGCAGACCACCTGTAAGCCATAGAATAGTAAGATTGATAGTGCAGGTAATTAACTACAAAAACAGCAATTCTGCAACAAATCAATACAGGTCAACCTCATTATAATGCTATCTTTGGGGTCCATGGAAACAGACCGTGTTATAAGTGAAACCATGTTATAATGAAGTTATTTACAGCAGACATAAAGCAAAATAAATCATTTTGGGAGCCATGACATGGTTGTGTTATATTGAAAAGTGTGCTATAGTGAGGCATGTTATAATGAGGTTGAACTGTAGTTAAAACCTGTGACTTCCCTTGATATTCACAGCCTAATACTAGCCTTCATGTGTGTGGCTTAATGTCCCAGTCTACAATATTTCAGTCATTTCGGGGTGAATGAAGCCTATGCTTCCTGTGTGTTAATAACAATAAAGTTCTATAGTATATAGATATAGGTATTCAAGTCAACTATTTCTTTCACTCATAACAGGGTTTTTCATGATGTGACATATTTAATTATTTATTCTAACACACGTCGCCTATATAGCCAATGGTAAAAAACGTGTTATATTGTGCAACAATTTCACTGGGCGAATAAGCGTGACGTTACTTTGCGGCATTTGTGACGTCAGCTATCCCACAAAGCAGCGTTAGACAGTGGAACGTCGTTTTAGCGCACAACAAACGTAATAAGTGTGTGTAAATACCAGCATTACAGTCAAATATTTGGCGGGATATCTGCAATGCAATGGCGGAAAGCTGAACGATTTCGACGGTTTCAGCAACATTTATTCCGTTTATTGTGTGTTAGAATCGAAATAGATCAGCTCAAGTGCGTGAATTGTTGAGTAATAATTCACTGTTTGTCGGTCAGTTGTAAGAAGATAAATCACTCGCGCTACGCGCTCGTGATTTGATCTTCTTTACAACTGACCTCCAAACAGTGAATTATTACTCAACAATTCACTGCTAGAGCTGATCTATTTCTTAAATTTTGTAAATCTGATATTGTTTTATTGTCTTGACTGAAATGTTTTGTATATACTTTGAGGGCCTCCGGGAAGATTGGCATAGCCAACCAAGTTACCCTCGTTTAATAAAGTAATTACTTACTTACTTACTTATGTTTACTTGTACTAAAAGGAATTTCCTCCACAAATGAAATTAATATTTAAAATCACGCCTGGTGCCAATAAAAATGAAAATGGACCCACCCAAATGATAATGATGGGCAAGTCCATTCCTGACAAATGGGTTAAAGGCATGGTTTACTAACTTACCACAACGAACACCCCACAGCTTAATTTTTCCATTGCTTAAACCCGTTGCCAATATCACATCACTCTTTGCACGGAATCGCCGCCACAATTTATTATCGTCCTTCGACACACAACTTCCGAATGCCATTGACCACACAGTATCACCAGTTTCAATTCGTACAGATCCTCGTGGGGCATCATCATCTCTGACTAAGCTGAACTCATCCTCGTTATTTATAATACAGTTATTGTAACTCGAGATACGGGGAAATCCGTCCAGGAGATTCTCTTCATTTCGCTCATTTTCTGTTTGCACTGTCACATCAGCTGTTGGCCGCTTATGACTGAAACGGAAATGACTATAAATTTTTGCACATCAGGTCAGAATATTCAACCGTTAAAATGACTGCTTCAGATAAGAATCACAAATCTAAAATGTTTTTCCTAATGAAGTGTCTTTAATTCCTTTAATCTACTTCACAATATAATTTCTATTTTTAAATGTAACTATAGGCAACAACCAAAAACTGGAACAATCATAAACACATACACCTGTGACCTCCATGAACCTAATAGTCCAGCACAGAAACCTAGAATATCAGCCAAAGCGTGCAATACCGTCTATAGAAAATGTTTTTGCATTTTTTGAAAGCGGAAACATAGTACATTACAAAACCAAGTGATGCCACTCTGGCATCCGTGGGCAACTCGCTGAAATTAAGATGGCGTCCAAAATGGCGACCAAATGTGTTATTTACATGAAATGGACCCATATAACCCTCATATTATTTCTAAATTGCTCTTTCATGGTCGATAAATAGTGAAATTGAATTATCATTTCATCATTGGACAGTTTGTTAGATACAAGATGGCATCCAAGATGGCGGCCAAACGTGTTATTTACATGAAATGGACCCATATAACACTCATATTATTTCTAAATTGCTCTTTTCTGGTCAATAAATTGTGAAATTGTGAAAATAAATGATATGCATCATTTTACCATTGGACAGGTTTTTAGATACAAGATGGCGTCCAAGATGGCGGCCAAAATAGTTTATATAAATGAAAGTAACCCAAAATACACTCCTGTTGTTTATGTATTGCGCTCAAGGTCACAAAAATGGGAAATTAAATCATATACAGCCTTGAACATAATAATACTAAATATCATTTTGATGTATCCCTAAATGACAAATAAAGGGAGATGACCATACAATAAAAACATTTTTGTTATTTTTTCTATTCTATAGTAAATGAATTTGTGCATATTGTGAAACAAGCCACTGCCATTTTATTAAAACACGTGGTAGACATGCATAAAGGAGAAATGTGCTGTTTAACTTTCGATTGTTGGATGCCGATATTGCCCAGAGGTAGTTTTCGCGATTCGTGAGTTACCTACAGATATACCATTTCAGATACATGTTCAATTATGATGTTAAATCCTAGTTGTAGTGGTTTCACATACATATCCCGAAAAAAGATATAATGTCTTTCCTCTACCTTAGATAGTCATCAACATATTGTATCTGGGGAAAAAGATACCTTAATATAGCATAGATTAACCTTGTTAAGTGAGGGTTGACCGGGAGTACAAAAAATGCAGAGTCCGCCATATCCAGACAAAGAAATTCATTTATTTTGTCGGTCGTGAATGCACTTTCGGACAAAGCTGGAGAGAATGGTATCTGGCTCGTTGGCCGAGTAAGATTTTTAGATACGCAATTGCAAGAACGCCAATACATACTAGTTATCATAGTGAACAGTTACCAATTCATGTAAGTCTTATTTTATCTTCATTGTATGCCTTTCTGCAATAGGGGTTTCAAAGATCATCACTTAAGATTCATAACAGACGTTGTGTAAGACCCGTAGTGGAACTACACACGACCAACCACATCAACAACTGAGAAACTGTCCAAACTAACAGTGCTACTGCAACAATTGACCATCCTGCAAAGTTCCAACACAATAAGACCACAACAGAAAACAGAATGCTAGATCTAGATACGGTATATAGTAAAGAAACGTCAGTCTCTCCAAACCACCAGCTACTGAGTGCTACTACGAAAGCAAATCACTAGAAATGAACTTTCTGTGGAATTAGTTGTTTGAAGTACTGATGCTTGCCAAATCACTGGGATTCTTTATTGCATTGGTATAACCCATAAAACATTCGCAGCCCTAAACTCACACGATGTTTTATTTTAGCTTTATTTCATTTAACTACAGTGCTGGTTTCAACGTTTCTGTTCTCACTGGAAGGGGAAGAAGATCACGATCTTGTGATTGCTGAGGGCTTGGGACCCACAGACCAGTAATAGAATTTCCCCGTTGGCATTCAATGTGATTTAATAGTCGTTTTGGCATTTCATGCGTATTACAACTTTTTATTTAAAATCGCCACAAAGGCACATTTTATTTTCCATGTTCGAACATAAAAGTCACTTCTCTACAAAGACAGTGACCAGCCGAAAACAACCCATTAAATTCGCCATACTGCACCAAAATTGCATTCCACAAAGCTTGAAAGATTTTATAATTGTGAACAGTAACCAGCTAGATCATATAAGTCTTATTTTACCCTCCCCATCCTATTCCTTCTGTACCGGACAATTAGCAGTTTTCAGCTTGTTACATTTGGTTTCAACGATAAACGACTCATCGGATGGCTCTGTAATATAAAGATTTACGAATGAATGAAATAGAAAATTTGGATGAAACTAAAATCAGTGGAGACTGCATATTTGCATATACTGCATATTTGTTCTGATTTGAGATATAAACTGACCTACAACGAGTGTTAGCTTCATAATCAGCTGTTACATGAGAACAGAAACATTTCCGCTTATGACTCTATTGAGATTAGTACCAAGAGAGTAGTTGCTCCGTCACAATATGACTGAAGATTTGTTGACTAGGGAGTAGGGAGTGGATTCATAACCAAACCAGATTAAACCTACTTAAATCCACACACTATTGATTGTAACCCCTATCCAACCCCACTGCAGGCCACATCAACCAACAGTTTAGTCTCTACACATATCCTACTCAGCCAACTGCCTTTTAACATGTCGCCATCAAACGTGAAACACAATCCTGCCCATCTCAACCTATTCTACCATATCTGTCATTCAACATGTTCTACCTATACCTTTGAAACAGTCAGTCGAAAGTTAAATTGTTCCTAGCATTGTAATTATTTGTTAAAAATCCAATTCATGGCAGTAATATTGGTGTTTTGGCAGTTTTTGTTGAAATTTTGTTTAATAAAACACAGATATGGAATTTTCATTTCATTTCTATATACCCAAACACTTTATATATACTTTCCGGTGGCCATGTTGACATAGTGTGTACATTCTCTTAACTCCAAAAATCCACTTTGGTCATTAGACACCCATGGTGCAAAAGGCAGTAAAACCAATTAGCAGGGATAATTTCAGTCCAGCAGCATCTGATAAGAAATTCCAGTTAAGGAACATCTGCTCTGATCAGCATGTACAATGACCATACAAAATCCTTAATATAGAACCGATTTAGCCCATTGAAAATGTAAAGTCGCTTCACTTTTTATGATTATTTCAATTATTTTGATTGAACTGGATTTTGATGAAAAAATAACAAAAAATTATTTTTGGGTTTGGCTTGTACTGTAAAATACCTGCAATTCTAGGTATCAGATTACAGTAAATCCGACCACTCCTTGCATTATTACCCAGGAGAGGCAGCTCAACACTGATAAGCTGTATAAAATCACAGCATGTATTACAGCATAAGTGGACACCACACTTTACCCCCAAAACAGAGGAAAATGGGGGTGAAGTGCGGTTATTGAGATAAGAGGATGTACACAGTATGGAATTTTAACAGCCATTTTTATTTTAGCTTTTGTCACATATTCATCAACAATCTTAGCTTTATGACTTCTGCACCTTAAATGTCATGCTTTTAACGTTAAATCGCATATATTGATGGAAATCTATAAAAAAACAACATTTTGTCGACCATCTTGGATTTAGTGGCCATCTTTATTAATTTTGCTTTTGTTGCATACATGTACTAAATTATAATGGAAAAATGACTTAACATAAAGTTTTCTCCACTTAAAATTCTATTTTTAACATTTTATCACATGCATGTAAGAACTATCAAAACCCCTTTTTTCGTTGGCCATCTTGGATTTTTATGGCCATCTTGATTTTGTTTATTTTTATTTGGTTGCATTTTGATGAAAAAGGCTAAATTTTATTATTTCTCAAATTGTAAGGCAAGCATTTAGCATTTCATTAGATATCTGTACGAAATTCTATCATTAACCCTTCTTTTGTCAGCCATATTGGATTTTGGCGGCCATCTTGAATTGCCCAAGGATGCCAGTCTGGCATCATCCGGATTTCAAATCAGGATATCTATACCAACTTATTTCTGCAAAAACATTTTCTATAGACGCTTTTGCACGGTCATCTTGGGTTCATGCCGGACTATAACAGTAAATTATAACTAAAGCAATAAATAAGCCAGATGAGATAGGAACAAATGGTAGAACAATGGAGCGGCTATTTCCCAAAAGGTGACCTCAAACTGAACCGAATATAATATGTACATGTACAACTACATACATAACAGATACCGGAGGTCATCATTATAGTATGACCCGCGGGTCACTTTTTATATTACGTATTATGGTATAATAATTTGACCCCCACCCTACTGCTGAAATTTATTACAATGTTCACAAAACATATTATAATTTTTAACATCAAATCATTAAGTATTGAAGGTAAGCAGGCTATCGTTAAGACATCAGTTTCCCACAAACAAAAAATATATATTATATAAATGAATAAATGAATAAAAACTTACAGCCTATCATGGAGGTAGTCCCATGGTAAGAGATACACTATTCCCCCACCCTGGGAGTACGCAAAGTAGGAGCCGTCGGGTGCCCAGGCGCTACACCAACATTCTTCGTTGAATGTTTTATATACTGGCTTCTGTTCATCTACTTTTTCTAGTGGGCCTGGAAAAATGTTCAATACCATATTAAGCCATGTTATTCAGCATATGTCATAGGGTATAGGAATATAGCATACTTGTACTGCCTTGCGGTACAAGCCGGCTTTTATAGCAACGTGGTAGAGTATTTGCTTAGCATGTGGGAGAACCTGGTTCAAAGGAAACAATCTACCATGTCGCTATAGATGTCAGCTTGTACCGCAAGGCAGTACAGGGGTTACAAATGACTAGTGCATAAATAATGCAAATTTATAAACTGAAAGATGTATTTAGAGACATTGTTATGACTGTGTCAGTAACCTTAAATGATCTCCATTCATAAATCAATGGTTTAGTTGTTAAGGTCACAGTGCCCAGTCATCCAATATTGTACTATAGGACAAAACAAGACATTTTAGTGTGTGCGAAAACAAAGGCGCAGATCAGCTGTGCAGTAACTGCACAGCTGATCAGTGCCTTTGTTTTCGCTACATGGATGGTACATTCCCTCTTCTCCTTAAATCCAAAATTTCAAGCTTCTAGCTATTTTCTGTGACTGTACAAGCTGGTTTGTGTAGGACCTGGTCAGAAGAAGACCAGTTTTATCACGATGACCATGACCCAGTATTGTACTGTTGGACAAAAAGGTTACTAACCTTGACTTACATTTTTTTTTTTACCTCAGATCATTCTGTGTTATTCATCATCCAGAATTTAAATAAAAATGTAGAGTATATAAATGTTCTCTGTACAATGACCCTAACCGGTAGAGGAGACATTGGTACATTGTACATTGATTTACAGAGTATCTATAGGTATATTGATTTAAAGAGTATCTATATTAAAATTTATAGAATACATATTATAAACACATAATCTGTCTACCAAAATTGACAAAACATCCAGAATCTGTCCACATTTGTGTCTATGGTCTATGCTAGACTAAGTACATGTATGAAATTTCACTTTTCGTTTTTGCATGGCATGTCTATTTTGCTACAGAAGCGGCACAGAAAACAGTGCATCATTTTTAATTCAGATTAACCTCATTCAGGCATATAATTTATATACGGCCCCTTGTTAGGAAGAGTGTGAGAAGAAAGTTTAAATAGAATATATTTAAAAAAATATCCAAATGAAATGATTGAAATATGAATTCCAAACCAGCATTTTATACAAGCTAGTACCAATTCAGCTCCATAAGCCATTATGCAAAAAATATACAGTGAAATACAAAATGCACTGTACATTGTATTCTATGCAGAAGCCTCCGTGGCGTAGTGGTTTAAAAGCCACTTGCCTTGTCGCAGGTTCGATCCCAGGCTTCTCCAGTTCTTTGGATTGAGACTATAAACCAAGGTCCCAAGACAATTTTCTAGGACAAACTGCTGATAAGGACAGTCTGTGACGAGGCTGGAGACTATGCTGTGCCTAATGTGTTAAGTCCAAAGGACCTTGTCTTCAGACCTGACTACACACACACACACACACACACATTCTATGCAGCTTTGGTAGCACTAGACATGTAATGCAAACACGAAAAGTGAAATTCCTCTGAGTAGATCCTCGACACAAAATGTGAACTCGCATTTTGGAATGCAATTTTCATTTAGCCAAGTTACATGTAAGCATGCAGACAGATTATGTGTTTGATCTATAAATTTATAGAACACTTTTTCTATATGGATATTCTATAACTTTAAAGATACTCATTAAATAAATGTATCTCCTCTACCTGATAAATGGGCTGAATTCTACTTACATGCAATGTGAAATAACCATTATAATGAATAATGGAAATGAACATTTAAAGCAAAAAATCAAATTAAAAATTAAGGCCAAATTTAATATATGAAAATCTAAACCTGCTTTTTAAACATGACTGTATGAATCAGCTGCAAGCCACAGAGAGAAATCAAAAGGTGACCAAAATATTTGTTTTTTGCTTAGTACCTTTTTCCGCAACTTTAACTCTCAAAACACTCTTCAAAACCTCTATGAGAGCCCAAAACCGACATTTTATAACGATCAACTTGAATATAATACATACCTAAATCCTTAGGCTCCACATTGTTCAAGCTTGTATATTGTCTCGCCCGAGACATTTAATTACAAGACAATGTGTTTCCTCCAACGATAATTAGTCGACTTTCCAGTAGACAAAGTTTGATCAATACTCTTTTTATAAAACACTTTTAAAATGTTCTTTCCTCTGATGATAATTAGTTGGTTTGCTAGTAGACAAGTTCCGTCAATATTACGTCAATAAAACACTCCTCTTTTCACTCTAACTTCACAATTGATCAATATTTATGTATTGCACAGTGCCTGGAATGGAAAGAAGTTACGTCAGGAAAACATGTCCATGAAATGTACGCCGCCTTAAACCCCACTTTTATATAGAAAAACTGGGGTTTGCAGGGGTATACTTAATTTTCATATTTTTTATCCAAAACATACGGTACATTGTGGGTACTCATTAGAACCGCCTCACCCAGTTCTAATGTTAGTAATTTTTTGTGTACCCACAATCTACACGTATGTTTTGAGCAAAAATAAGAAAAATGTCACAAATGATGAAATTTTCATTTTTTACAGCTGAAAAAAAAATCTCTGTATATTGATTGCATGGGCACGTTTTCTTAATGGTCAGAACTGCTCTTTTCACTGGATGGCCAAACCATGAAACTTGATTCAGCCATCACCTGACTGCAAAACCAGCCAACAGCTGGTTTTTCAATGCGGCATAAACAAGCCTTGAACGCAGAAACCCAATCCTGACGTGACTATAGTTAGTCATACTTTGATATTGTCATACTTTTGTAACTGATATCACCAACATATCAAATACTGAAATTGTATTCTTGATTATGATACCGACAACAACAGTATAACCTGATTATTAGTGATACTACATTCTCTGATAATAACAACACTGTGGCCACTGACCAGACGTCAGTTCATACTGTAATTTTTATTACAACAAGATTTATGCCCATGCAATATACAATGTACCCCCTATAGGCCTATACCCCACGTTTATAAATGGATTTTTAATACTAGAAGACTAGCTTTAGACACAATGTCTAATAGAGAGACCTTGCCTTAGAGTCTGAGCAGCCACAGCAGTAACATATCAGGACAGTTACATCTAAATTCTCAGCACTCACTGAGCTCCTAGGGACTTGCATGTAATATGAATGACACCTTAAGAAGCTGCAATGTATACTGTACATCTATGTAAGACATGATAAAGGCATATGAGCCGCCGCATGGGAAAACCAGCAATCTGACTTAGGCCAAAACAAAGGCATGGATCAGCTAACTGCGAAGCTAATCAGCGCCTTTGTTTTCGCTACACGGATATTACAATTCCTCTTCATTTCCAGCCTCTATCCATCTTCTGTGACTGTACAGGCTAGTTTGTGTTGGACCTGGGCTGATCCCAAATTGTTGGTTTTCTCATACACAGACAAAATTAGCCATGTGACTCATGTCAGAGAATGGAACCACCACTTCCTGGGTTGTAACTCTCAACGTCTCATTACGAAAACATGCCCATGCAATAAAGAGATTTTTTGAGCTTTAAAAATTGAAAATTTCAGCTGAAAAATTTTGATATTTTTCTTATTTTTGCTCAAAACATAGATTGTAGGTACACGTTAGACCCGCCTCGCCAAGGCGGTTCTAACGAGTACCCACAATCTATGTTTTGGAGCAAAAATAAGAAAAATAGGTATACCCCTGCAAACCCCAGTTTTTCTATACAAAAGTGGGGTATGAGGGGTTATACATTTCACAGACATGTTTTCCTGATGTCATCCGGAATCTCATGCAGCAATCTTTGTGCTACCACACTTTATATGATATCACTGTTTTCCAGTGGATAATGTTGTTATGACCGTGTATCAATACTTTTGCAGGAACGCGCAACTTCATTGACGACGTCCGTAACAACAATGTAATTGATAAAATCCTATTTTAAAAGAGATCAAAAGACATATGATAAAATGAATCTTACACTTGTGGTCATTTCAGATGCAATTCATTCAACTCGCCGAAGGCTCGTTTAATTGTTATGTCCCATTCACCACTCACTCATTCTAGATCACATGATGCGTAGCTTCTATAAATAGCACAGCTATTCGATACAATGTATCATATAAAGTACAATCTCTGACATCTGCGTCAGGGAGTTGACTCTTTGGCTTAGTGGTTAGAGCATTGGATTTCTAACCCCGGCGGTTCGGGTTCGAATCCCATCAGGGATGTGGAATTTTTTTCAAACTATTTTCGTAAGATAATAAATTTAATATGAAATGACCACTCCTGTACCAGACCTCCTGTACCTACATAAAATATCTTTATCTTTGTAAACCTACAATAGTTCTAGAAAAAGAACCGATCAATTTCGTATTCACTACATGCTATCGGTTCTAGTTGAAGCCATGGCTATAAAAGTCAATTACAAAATTTTACCATTTGGATGTCAAAACAGCATGATCACATGATGTCACTGTATATTCATATTATTCCATTCATGGCACTATCAAATTACACAGTATTCCACCAAAAACAGTGATAATTAGTAAAATTTCCAGTTGTTTACTTGTTCATCCAACAGAAATCAGCAAATCCATGTGCATGATGTCATGTGACATTTTGGTATACAGTACATCACCAAAATTTTGCACCACAAAAACTGGTAGCATAGAATAGAATAGAATATTTTATTTGGTATACAATAAGTGTTCACCACAACATACATGTAACAATGAATAACGTGGCATTCCAATCAATACATTTTTATTGTGTGTTGTATACACACATAAACTGACTTGTTTACTTGCAGAGTATATTTTGCTTAATTTATATCTTGGGCAAGTCAAGTCGCCCCAACGACTCTGCTTTGGTATTTGAACAGAACATACATTTTAATTTACCTAACGGTGCAATCCCACCTTAGGGTGGATGAAGGTGATTTATGTCAGAAATTGATCAACTCAGTATCTGAAGAAAAATAAAGAAGGAAAAAGATTTCTGGAGGGGGGTTCAAAGTCTCCAATGGGGTGGGGGGGGGTCTCCTTTTTATCTGCTTAGCCCTCAATTGACCCATGAAAATGAAATAAGTTGGTCCCAGAGGAGGGTTCTTTCTAGCAAACCCCCTCTTAATCTGCCACTGTACCCAGATAAACACTGTTTGCCTCTAGCAAGGGTGTTAGCCTTCAAATAAATATTAGGTAATGGCTGTTGCAGTAAAATGTTGGTGTTTGGGGTGTCAGTTCCCAGTCTTCCTGAACAAGTGTTGCCTTCCGGTACCAGAAGGGGCCTGATTACAGGAATGGACAACCGGAATGGACATTTATATGTGTCCTGGAGTACTTTTTATTAGGTTTTTGGGGAAAGACAGTCATTACTTCGAGAATCGTGTGGTTTAAGTACAGTTTGTTCGATGTGGTAGCCTATGTCAGGTGCTAGGTCACTGCTACAGTACCAGCACATTTTACTAATTTCTATTTATGTTCACCTCTGTCTTGCTGTATAACAAACAATGGTGATCTCTCTATATTTTAATCAAATAAACCTCTGAACAGTAGCCACAACACAGTCCCCGCCAATGAGCTAACTTTACCACCCTGGGAAGTCAATTTTGCTATACTTGGTTGGATTACATCTTGGGCAAACTATCTATATGACTACAGAAGTATGTTTTTTTCTGCAAGTAACATATATTTAAACCACCAAAATCCATAGCATGTCCATTCCCTTAAAAATGCTCATTCCGGTCCATTCTGGTAAAGAAACGCACCCCTGAATAAGCCTTATTTATAGGTTTCATCAAAAAGCCATTATAGGATATGCTGGTCTGCAGCTCTATGACCATATCGCAGTTGCTAATGGTAGAGGTGCAAGCACCCCTATATATCTACCATCCTGACCAACATATTCTCAATACACACATACTGCTATACATGTAAGCATTGTTATTGCTTTACGGTCATTATATTTGAATCATTTTTTTTTGGATGTCATTACCTTTTTTTTGGATAAAAGTTGATTAAAATGGAGTTTTTTTTTTTTTGATGTCATTACCTTTTTTTTTGGATAAAAGTTGATTAAAATGGAGGCAATATCTTGACATGTCCAAAACTGTTGACTGGGACATTCAGCATCAATTCAAAGAAACAAACAATCTTTTTTTTTCTTCTTTTTTATGTTTATAGATATCTTGCACACACGATTATAATAATCAAAGGGGCATAATTCAGCAAAGAGTTATATTTACTGACAGAAAAATATACATGTCAACAATCTTTTCACAAGGCATTCTTATTCCATGAATCTTTAAGGCCCTAGCATATAGGCCATTCAAAAAGGAATCAGCATATGTCTTGTCCATTGAAAAATAACTTCAGAAATACTATATTGGTACTAATTAGCGCACATGCTCCAATAGGCACACACCCTGGTTGTTTCCGAAAAACATGTGCATAAGCACACACTGCGTCAGTAGTAAATTGTTATTTTACACCAATTCTACACAATGTTAACGCATATGACGCATTAAAACTGGACAGTAAATGATCATAAACTACTTTGCAAACAATTTGAACACTTATTGACATCACCAAAATTCACCATTGAAAGATATGACATGGTTATTTCAGCATTTTGATGTGTTGTTTTCGTTCTTAGTGTGTGTTTCTTACCTCAACTTTTAGTAATTTTGAAAAGTTAAGCGCACTGTGCGCTAATTAGTACGAATACGGTATTTAAGTTTCAGTAAGCCAAAGCAAGCAAAATAAAAGGGTCCTGCTTAATGTGTCTGTCATATGTTGCTATTGGATTATCCATTTTTTTTTTCTTTTTTTGAAATCATCAATGGGCATACACTGTAGTTCACTGAACATACACAGAAGGTCAGTTTGCACATGTGTTAACTGAGAACAATGGCTGACTGAAATATGAAAATATTGTGTAAAAAATGGTGACAATGGAGTACTCAGCGATCTAGTCACCCTGGAGTGATTTTAAACAGTCAATATTGTAGATTGGTATGTTTTCTTCAATAGTCACATAAAGTTTTTTAGTGACACATCAGCAATATTGAAAAATCTACTCTTTTGTAATGAAAGAGTTAACATGTCATTCCCGTCTTACAAAATCTACAACTAAACCTACAATTGTGATAAAATTGTTGAGTTATCTCATAACACATGTCAAAACATTTGAATGAAATCAAGGCCAATCTAATAATTGAGCCCGTTTTATTTTAGTGCTAAATTTCAAAGTCAGAATTTTATCAAAACTGACAAAAGTGTTACCTCTCTTCAAATATCACATGAACTCCTCTCTGAATCAAATCTTCCTTCGAATAAACATCTAGCAAAATATATATCAATCTTTCATTACCAGTTTGTTAGCAGTCACGTATACCAGTTGAGCTATTGAACAAATATGCAGTATTTCATCACCAATGCTCTCTACATAATCGATTATTGCCAACTTACCGGTCACAAGTCCTTGATAAAACTAAATCAGTAAATGACTAGCACAGAATGACCGAAATCCACATAAAACCGCCTTTATCCTGTTAGCGCATGCCAGTCTTGCATATTTTCACGTAATATTGACCCAGATAACTTGGCCGACGTTCAAATCTATATTACTGTTGACCTAGTTTCTGTTTGCAAACACTGAGCTAAAAATAGATATCGGCTTTTCCAAATTTACCATAAAATCTAAAATTAGATTGACTAAAAGCCGGGACTATCTTAGATTATTACCCAACCCCCTGTATAAAAATAAATTGAATAGTTTTGACTATCTGCACAAATCAGTGCTCAATTGGCATGCGATGTACGAAATGCATGTAATGCGACAAATGTGACAAAATGTGATGTCACAAGCCGGTCCATAGTTTTGACTATACCATGCTAGTGACATCACCCATGCAAACGTAATGAAAAAACGGGGTGGAATAGTTTTAACTATACCATGACCGATGATGTCAACATCACGAGCATAACGTAGAATATCTCGAGCATCAATAACGTCGCGCGGCAATTAGTCATCAATTTTGTAACGAAATCGCCAATGATTTCTGGTTTAGTTGGGTAATAAAGCAGTTATTTCATGGCTGTTTGGCAGAATAACCAAAACTATGTCCCTCGGTGCCGTTGACAGCTCAATGTGCAATTTCCCTAGGCCTAACGGCCTCAGGCAATAATGCATTGAGCTGTCAATGGCACCTCGGGGCAAAGTTTTTACTATTCCCCAACCAGGCATGAAATAACTGCTTACTATCACCTCTGGCCTTGACCCTGGGTCTTGGAGGTTGGAAAAATATATTTTTGTTTGTTAAACTGATCTCGTTAGTTTTATCATAAAAGTGTCCGCTTGGGGAGTGGGAGGTCGTGGGTTAGAGCCTTGTCTTGTCGAATATAGATGTTAAATACCTTGCTTTGGATTCAGCATTATAAGGCCAGCACTGGGACATGCCTGTCATGTTTATATTGAGTTTTAATGTCCAAGTAAACATAATTTATTGTCTGTCATATCTGGATTGGATAGGGCCACCGACCCTGGGTATTAAACAGTACCCTTGGGAGTTAATGTGTCTCACTCATGGACACAACAGAGTGCCACCAGGGTGTGACATTTGTTTCTTTCCGTTTACCAGTTATGGTCACGTCATTGCTATCTATATCTTAATTATTTTAATTGCAAAATATTGTAATTATTAAAATTGCAAAACAAAAAGCAATATATTTGTGATAAAGGGGACAAAAATGTGATGTTGTTCGTTTTAGGTACAGTAAGAGTTGCACAGATTTGTATGAAAGGATAATTTTTTTCCTCATTTTTCTGATGTTCATGGAGCTATGAACCACACTGGGTCATGTGCAAAGTGAATGAACCCTGTGTAAGCTTTGCTAGCAACCCATTGTGGTTCATAGCTCCATGAACCTCAGAAAAATTTAACTCATTCCTTATATTTACATTCATTTCTCTCTTTTGCTTGTTGAAAAATTATCAAAGAGGTCATATTTACAAGCAAATAAAGAATTTTATTATATACCTACCAAAAATAACCATTTTACAACACGGAAATATGGAATCTATGTTTTGGAGAAAAAATAAGATAAATAGGTATACCCCTGCAAATCCCAGTTTTGCTATGTAGAAGTGGGGTTCAAGGGGGTATAATTTACACGGACACATTTTTGTAATGAATTGTATTCATAGCTTTGACAGTTTAACAAGTTATCATCATATTTCTTCTGGCAGCATGAGTAAGACTTTGAAACTTTTCATCATGAAAACAAGTCCTTGCAATGTATACCCCCTTAAACTCCACTTTTATATAGAAAATCCATGTTTTGAGCAAAAATACGAAAAATATCAAAAACTTTCTTATGAAAATGCTCATTTTTTACAACTTTAAAAATCTCTGTATATTGTACTGGCATGCTTTCATAATGGGCAGTTTAACTAAATTGTATTCATAGCTTTGACAGTTTAACATTTAACAAGTTATTATCACATTAGTTGAGCATGAGTATGACTTTGAAACTTTTAGCACTTAATAACATACAAAACTTTGACATCAAACTCCGGTAAGACATGACATTGTTATAATAAGCTTTTAGCAAGATGCTGATTGAAATCGGGTTATCACTCAGAAAATTGAAAATATTTGATATAGCAGATTACATGTATTTTGTATTCAATCTAAATTGAAAATATTTGATAGAGCAGATTATTATGTATTTTAAGCAGTTTGGCTTAATTCAGTCTATTAAAGAAACGGTTTCAAATTGGCACCTTGAGATGAAACTTGGTATAGAAACTGTCATTGCATTTTGCAGAAACCTTTATGATTGGTTGCATCTAAGGTCTCGTTTCCACGGACAATTTTTCTTTGACAAAGTAGGTTTGTCGCAGAAAAATATGCTCACGTAAATTCAATTCTGTAGCCAAGTTTCATTGTAAAATATCTGTGACAAAGGTAATAGAAGTAATCTTTGCTGTGTGTGAACACAAACTCATTGCCAAAGTTTTTGTGACAAATAATCTTCGTCAAAGAAAAATTGTCCATGGAAACCAGGCTTAAGAAAATAGTTTATTGGTTGAACAAAAAGTTGCAAAATCCATGACAAAACTTTACTTTTTAAAGTTGTTTTTTTTTTCTATTTTTTTTTATTTTTTTTTTGGTGTGTGTGTGTTTTATATCATCTGCAGCCATGCAGCCTGGTTTATATCAAAGCTGGTCAAAGCCTAAAGATATTACATCAGGAAAACCAGTCCGTGAAATAAATACCCCTTATACCCCACTTTTATATAGTAAAACTGGGGTACACAGGGGTATACCTATTTTTCTTATTTTTGCTACAAAACATAGATTGTGGGTACTCGTTAGAACCGCCTCAGCGAGGCAGTTCTAAAGTGTACCCACAATCTATGTTTTGAGCAAAAAAAAAAGAAAAATATCAAAAATTTTCTAATGAAAATTTAATTTTTTTAAAACTTTAAAAATCTCTGTAAATTGCACGGGAATGTTTTCGTAATGTTTTCACTACTCTTTACCTGATTAAAAACCCCTAGGGCAAGCTTTCCGTTTCTGATGACAATCTACCGTTTGTTGGTTCAAATTCCCAGACAATTTTCTCATTAGGCAAATACGGTGTACCCCTTGAACCCCACTTTTATATAACAAAACTGGGGCATGGAGGGGTATACCTATTTTTCTAATTTTTGCTCCAAAACATAGATTGTGTGTACTCGTTAGAACCGCCTCATTGAGGCTGTTCTAATGTGTACCCACAACCTATGTTTTGGGCAAAAATAAGACCAGAGGACCAATGGTCCTGTAAACGCTCACCTGAGACCTGAGATGTATACATGTACCAATAAATTTGTTAGACCAGAATGGTACAATGCATGTATATATTCCTAGGGCAGGGTCAGAATAACTCCTGGAGTCAATGTCTTTTTCAAATCATAAAAATTCAGTCCATTTGCCAATTAACTGCAAGTTTTGTCCTTCAAATGACATCTTAACAATTTTCTCCATTCAAATGCACGGGCAATCTAAGTTGACATTGCCGTGAAATAGGTTAAGGTCATCCCAGTGTCATGATTTATACAAATTTCTTAGACCTCTGTTCCTTAATGCTTCATGCCAAGTTTCAAAATCAAAGGCTTTCTGGTTATGAAGAAGACGATTTTTTTTAAAAAATTGGTATTTATAGCCATGGCGGCCATCTTGGTCATGTGACCTTGACCATTTATATAAACTTTCATTTCCTCTTCCTAAGGATGCTCCACATAAAGTTTGGCTTTGATTGGCTAAGCCGTTTCTGAGAAAACGCTGTTTGAATATTATGAACATCTCATGTATATAGCTCCGGGGCAGGGGCAGACAACCCCTGGGCCTAAAATATTTTTCATAAGCATAAATCTTCTGTACATTTGCTCACTCCTAGCAAGTTTTCTGCCATTACATGACAATTTTCTATTTTTTCCCATTCAAATGCATGGGCGACCTAAGTTGACCTTGCCGTAAAATAGGTCAAGGTCATCCCAGGGTCATGATTTATATTCACTTTGTAGGGCTCTATTCCCAGATGCTTCTTACCAAGTTTGAAAATCATAGGCCTTCTGGTTCTGACAAAAAGATTTTTAAACGTTTTTGGTATTCATATCCATGGCGGCCATCTTGGTCATGTGACCTTGACCATTTATACAAATTTTCATTCTCTCTTCCTAAGGATGCTCCACAAAAAGTTTGGCTTTGATTGGCCTAGCGGTTTCAGAGAAGAAGATGTTTCTATATTATGGTCATATACATGTATATAGCCCCGGGGCAGGGGCAGACAACCCCTGGGCCCAAAATATCTTCTTAAACATAAATTCTGTCCATTTAAAAAAGGAAGTGCAGTGCCGTAGGGGTAGACTACAGGACTCCGATGCGGGAGGCCCTTGGTTCTAGACATAACTCTACCATGAAAGTTGTGTTCATGAATCTATAGTATTGTTTAAAACACAAGAAGTGGTGGCCCTTTGCCCCAACATGACTCAAAACTTGTTTACTGTGACATCTAGTCATATCTTAACCAAACCATATCATAATATTTGAAAATAAATGCTCAAATCTCAGTTTGCCTGATAAAATATTGACTTGTTTACCGAACCGCATAGTACAAACCTGCTTTGTAGATCAGAGACATTAGTAATTGCCCCCCCCCCCCCCCCCCCCCCCCCCCCCCCCTCACCGGAGGTGGGGGGGGGGTCTTTGCACCCTGCTCCCTGAAAGAAAAAATGACCTTTCTCCCCAGCTCATAAAATGTTTTCCTCAGACCCCTGCTCCTTAAAACTCCAAAAAGTTATGCTTTCTCCCAAAATCCCATAAAATAAATGACCCTTCTCCCAAATTCTCTGAAAATAGATTGCTCTTCTCCCTGAATCCCCAAAAACCCTGGGAGGGCCTAATAATTGGTAGTTTATCTCGATAAAAGAGTGGTAGGTTGTAGGCTATGATGTCATAAAGAATCTGTAACATATCATAAAGAATCCGTTACCCATAATTTTGTATCATACGGAATCCGTGACAAAATTTTGTCACAGATTCTTTATGATACTTTTGATGCTTTAAAACACAAAAGTCTGCAAAACAATTCCTTTGAAAATTTACATGCATTGAAAAGTGTTAGTTCATAGATAATTAGTTAAATTTCTAAACTGTTGATAAAATGTATTGATGTGTTATGTATTTTAATATTCATTTTCGATTTTCCTTGCTTTATTAACCATTTTAAGGATTGAATCACCCATTAACTTTCAACCTGTATACCAACATTGCTAAAATTGATGGAGAACAATTTCCAGCTCATATATACTATGTATGTGTGCCAAAAAGGTCATTTCAGGCATCAAAAACCTTAGAAACACCGGTTTCTCATCACCTACCAATAGATGAGCTAAGATAATCATAAAGAATCTGTAACGCTATCATAAAGAATCAGTAGCAGATATCATAAAGAATCATTTCGCACTGTGACGGACCTAAACCCCTGTGGTAATATACATGTATATTGCCCCGGGGTGGGGGCAGACAGACCCCTGGGGTCCAAATTTTTTCAGAATCATCAATCTTAAGTCCACTTGCCCATTTCCTGCAAGTTTTTCCCTACAAATGACATTTTAACACTTTTCCCCATTCAAATGCATGAGCGACCTATGTTGACCTTGCTGTAAAATAGGTCAAGGTCATCCCAGGGTCATGATTTATATAAACTTTGTAGAGCTCCAGTCACTGATGCTCCACACCAAGTTTCAAAATCATTGGCCTTCTGGTTCTGGAGAAGAAGATTTTTAAAGGTTTTTTTCTATTTATAGCCATGGCGGCCATCTTGGTCATGTGACCTTGACCATTTATATAAACTTTCTTTCCCCCTTCCCAAGGATGCTCCATATGAAGTTTGGATTTGATTGGCCAAGCGGTTTCAGGGGAGAAGATGTTTCATTATTATGGAAATATACATGTATATAGCCCCGGGGCAGGGGCAGACAACCCCCCAGGGGCTAAAATTTTCTATTAACATTAATCTTCTGTCCATTTGCCTATTCCCAGTAAGTTTTACCCATTAAATAGCATTTTACCATTTTTTCCCATTCAAATGTATTGGCGACCTAAGTTGACCTTGCCGTAAAATAGGTCAAGGTCATCCTAGGGTCATGATTTATATAAACTATGATGGGCCCGCATCCCTAATGCTACATACCAAGTTTCATGGAAATCGGCCAACTGGTTCTGGAGAAGAAGATTTTTAAAGGTTTTTGCTATTTATAGCCATGGCCGCCATCTTGGTCATGTGACCTGGACCATTTATATAAACTTTCGTTCCCCCTTCCTAAGGATGCTCCACATGAAGTTTGGCTTTGATTGGCCAAGCGGTTTCAGAGGAGAAGATCTTTGAAATTGTGAACGACGACGGACGCCGACGGACGACGGACGACGGACGCCGGAGCATGGGCATACTATAAGCTCACCTGTGAGCCTTCGGCTCAGGTGAGCTAAAAAATATCAAAAGCTTTCAAATGAAAATTTCCAATTTTTACAAGTTAAGAAAAACGTGTGTATTACAAGGGCGTGTTTTCGTAATGTGAAGCTCTAACAACTGAGAAAGAGTAAATTCCGACAGACCCACACTGTTGTCCAAGTATTATACTCAGAAGAAAAAGTTTAGTCAGTAGCTTTGGCATGCTCCACAGCTGTTTTAGACGGCCATGTGACTTAGCTGTTCCTCCTTCTTCAGTTCAAAGAAAATTTCTTGCTAAATTCGATAACTTGTAAATTTAAATCCCAAACTATCAAGGGGTTTTGAAGCTTGTCCCAGTTGGATTTTACATACATGAGCCACCGCATGGGAAAACCAACAATCTGCGTAGGCGAAAACAAAGGCGCAGACCAGCTTCCCGGAAACCACGAAGCTGATCAGCATCTTTGTTTTTGCTACACGGATAGTGCATTTCCTCTTCTTTCTAAATCCAAAATTTCCAGCCTCTAGCCATCTTCTGTGACTGTACAGCCTGGTTTGTGTCGGACCATGTCGGAACCCCAAATTGATGGTTTTCTCATGCGAAGGCTCATATTTTTACTGACTTGACTTTTTCTGAGCATGTACAGAGAAGCTATGCATGGCCTGCTTATGTGGATTTTAAAATGTCAGAGTTAACAAGCTCATATAATGGTGCATGTATATAGGATAAAACAAAATAAGAAAGAATCAAATTTTTCAGTCAAATATATTTTGGCAAAACTGCTCGAGGTTTGAAGACATGTTATCTAAAGTAGCCAAAATAAGTTAAGCCCCGGCTAAAATTTTCACGTAGCCATAATGCAAAATTCTTAAACTTTGATTTGTCAGAACTTGTAATGGAATAATCATTTAAGCATGCAATTTTCAAGAATCAAACTGGAATTATTCTTCTAAAGATTACGAAAACACGCCCATGTAACATACAGATTTTTCTTTAGTCGTAAAAAATGAAAATTTTCATAGAAACTTTTTTGATATTTTTATTTTTGCTCAAAACATAGATTGTGGGTACAGGTTAGAAGTGCCTCGCTGAGGCAGTTCTAACGAGTACCCACAATCTATGTTTTGGAATTTATGGGGATATTCGTTTTCCTGATGAATGGGCTGATTGTTACGCATTTTTGTACGCTTACTCAAGAGTGACATATGTTACAGTAAACCTTACACAAAGCTCCCTCTTATTCCAGTAATTCCTGCAGTAAAATTGGCCAAAATCTGGACACGATCAGATTATTAAGCACCTATCGAAAGACAAGCTGTATTTCAGCTTGAAACTTTGTGTAATACACTTAAGACGTTGTTGCTCTAACACGAGTTTGGTAAGAAGTTTTGTTCACTTTCGATAATTTTGAAATAAAAACCTAAATTTATGCAACATTATGCCCATGGAGGAAAACTGGCATGGGGCTTAGCTTATTTCGACCAGTTTAGTTGTACAATATTTGCAAAAGCAGAGATCAATGAGTCTGAACTAAGCAAATAGCATAATAATATGTCGTGTTAAGCAAGTAAGTTAATACCTCTTCCTACTAAATTTTTCTACATCAAGTACTTAATTTTTCTACATTAATTGCTAGAATACAATGCATGTTGCCACACTTGTGTGATGTTTTTTGGGGTACCTTCTTTCCCGCCTGGTGTCTGGGTTAGGGTTTTGAATTCAATTAAGCCTGTGCATGAGAAAATCAACAATTTAGGTTCTGACCAGGTCTGATACAAACTTGCCTGTACAGTCACAGAAGCAGGTTAGAAGCTTGAAATTTTGGATTTAAGAAGAGGGATTGAAAATAAAGGCGCTGATCAGCTTCGCGGTTACGGCGAAGTTGGTCTGCGCCTTTGTTTTCACCTGTGCAGATTGTTTGTTTTCCCATGCAGCGACTCATTTAATTGTATCCATCTCTGTGCCAACTATTCTTACTTTTATCTGATTTTTTAGTCAACTGAGTGGTATTTGGCATTTCTAAGAAACTGGTGAATGTTACTGTGTTTCTTTCTTTGTTGGATATGCAACATGATCTCATAAACCAATACCACATTTAACTTACATGTAGATCAACCCATCTTCGCAAGCCAAGGGTACTAAGTCCACTTCGTTCCTTACGCACAAGGAACGAAGTGGACTTAGTACCCTTGGCTTGCGACGATGAGATCAACCAGGCTGTATAGTAGTTTTTGTTTATACTTTAGCGACAGCACAATATAATTGAGCTGCGTCATTGGAAAACAAACCTTTTGCATATGCGAAAACAAAGACACAGATCAGCTTCGCGGTAACCGCGAAGCTGATCAGTGCCTTTGTTTTCGCTACACAGATAGTACACTTCCTCTTCTTCTTAAATCCGAAATTTCAAGCTTCTAGCCTGCTTCTGTGACTGTACAGCCTGATTTGTGTCGGACCTGTTCGTAAACCACATTGTTGGTTTTCTCACGAGACGCCCCATTATCAATACTACACAAAAATGATTCAGAGCTCACCAGCAATTTATGGCTGTACAGCTCAATAATCAATATGTGCTGGAACAGGTCCAAAACCTAGTAGACATTACGAAAACATGCCCATATGATATACAGTAATTTCTTTTTCAGGTCAAAAATCGATAATTTTCAGAGGAAATGTTTTGATATTTTTCTTATTTTTGCTCAAAACATAGATTGTGGGTACACGTTAGAACCGCCTCGCCAAGGCGGTTCTAACGAGTACCCACAATCTATGTTTTGGAGCAAAAATAAGAAAAATAGGTATACCCATGTATACCCCAGTTTTACTAAATAAAAGTGGGGTTAAAGGGTGTATTCATTGCACGGACATGTTTTCCTGATGTAAGTTTTCTCATCACTTATCAGGTCATTTGAGCCCTAATGCAAGAAAAAAGATCTTCTGGGTTTCAACCGTCTGAGACAAATCAGTCTATATAGTGACAGAAAAAGGCTAGAAGCATGAAATTTCGGATTTAAAATGAAAAGAAATTGTACTGTCTTGCGAAAACAAAGGAGCTGATCAGCTGTGCAGTTACTGCACAGATGATCTGTGGCTTTGTTTTCGAATATGGAAATTTCTCATGAGGCAGCTCTTTTGCTCGAAGATGACCATTATTATATAACTTTCTTCTAATTCCATAAACCAAATTTAATGTATTCATTTATTTTTTGGCAATTTTCAACTTCACAAAAGTCCATAAAAAGTAAAGTATGCAGAGTGCCACAAGTTTTTGTCCCCTTTTGTAGAATCCAAATATTTGAAACTACATGTTAAGTCATTTGGCTTTATTCAAAGAAATTTTAAATTTTCGCTGTACTACGTAAAGAAATTAATTAAACTAAATAAAAAAGCGAGAAAAAAATCTAAAATCCAGGGGGCGGTTTTATAGATTCAGTACTTTTCTTCTCTTTCTGAAATCCCGGAGGAGGTCCTACTTTAAATCCAGGAGGATGAGAAGTCCTATCTGACCTACTCTCTGTTTCAGTATCACAGTTATGCCTAATCACATTTTCAGTCATATTTTCTGCTTTAGTAGCACTGGTATCACATTTTCTGTCATTGTCCTTGAAAGAACTTCCATCTCTTGTTTTAGAATCTCCTTGTGTACCACCACCATAATGTTTTCTATTGTCAGGGTGGTTGTATTTATATCTACTATCTTCTTTATCTCTATGCTCAATCTTTCTTTCTTTCCAGTTATCACTTTTACTGGTGCCATCCAGTTTCTCATCCTTGTCATTATACTCTGTATCATTTCTATTTTCTTTTCTATAATCCTTTCTAAAATCATTTCTGTAATTTTGGGAGTGATCATTTCTATTATCACCTATATGATCATTTCTGTATTTGTTTCTATGATTGTTTCTATAATAGTCATTTCTATGTTCATTTCTTTGATAATTTCTGCAGTCGCTCTCTTGATAATTTTTATGATCATGTCTATCATTTCTAGTTGTTTCATATCCCCTTTCATGTCGCCAGTTATGTGAATCATAATCATCATTTTCATCACCATCGTCATGTCTCTGTGTTTCTGATTTATCTTTTGGTTTTCCAAAGCCACCTCTAGGTCTTTTATCATTATTACCTCCTCTTTTATGATCTCTATCATTAGGATGTCTATAAGTTTCATTCCAATTATCATCTTTATTTTCTTCATTACTTTTTCTGCTAGAATTAGGTCTGCCAAAACCACCCCTTCTTGGATTTTTATGCTCATCATGGGCTTTTCCTTTTACATCACCACTAAGTTCTGAAGTATTCTCTTTGTCTTTTAGATCATCATAGCTGATTTCTTTCATTTCCTTTCCATTCCTATTAGAATTAGGTTTACCAAACCCACCTCTTGGCTTTTGTGTCTCATTTTTTAATTCAGGCCCAATGTCATTTGATTCAATTTCATCCCAAGATTCTGCCTTGTGATCTGGTTTATTTCTTGATTGCACATGTTCTGAGGAATGCTTTTCTCGATCATTTTTCCTGTTTTCAAAACCTGGCTTTCCAAAGCCACCATGATGTCGTTTTCCTTTGTATCCTTGATCACAATTGGTATCATCATTACCAGTATGGTTCTTATGAGACTGTTTATCAAATTCATCTGGTTTATGTTTTCCATGATTTCTATAATCTTGTCTGTCATGTAGTTGATCTGAATCTGCATCATGCCTCTCACGTGCACTGTAAAATCTATCTTCCATTTTGCCAGAGCCAGACTTTCCACTTCCATGTCTTTCATTATTATTTCTATACTGTCTATAAGATTTGTTAGGTCTGTCAAAGTTTTTCTTTAAATTGTCACTTCCTTCTTCACTTTTTTGTTCAGAAGGAGGTTTTCCAAATCCTCCCCGCCTTTTATGCCTGTTATCATGTTCAGAACTTGAACTTTTAGACTTCTCACTTTCAGACTGGTTGTTTTGCCTATCTTTGTAATCAGAATTTGGTTTCCCAAAACCCCCAAGCCCTTTATGCCTTTCATTACCATGTCCATTTACATTTTTGGCATTGTCACCTATGTTTGGACTACTTTTTCCATCTTTATTGTCATTAGGTGGTTTCCCGAAACCTCCACGACCAGTTTGCTTTTTATTTTTTGAGTTATCAAATTTATCATCATTTTTGTCATCACTCTTTTTGGTTGTATGGGAATCTTTTTCAACTGTTCCTTCATTGGCACTGAAAGTTTCCTTAGAACTGCCAGCAGCTCCACTTTCAGCCTCTCTTTGACTAGAAAACTCTAAGGTTATATCTGTTATTTTTTCCTCTGAATCATGACCTTCTTTGTGTTTATCATTTATTTTTTCATCAAATCTAGCTTCACTTAATTTCTTATCTTGCTTTTCACTTAGTATAGAATCATTTTCAGTTTTAAAATTATCAGTTCTAGTATTCTGATCAGAATTTTCTGAAGTTTTAGTCTTTACATCTGATCTTAATTTTTCATCCTTGATTTTCCCATTATCAGCTTTCTTATTTTCACTTTTATTTTTACCAACTCCTCTACTTTTGTCTTTGTGTTCATTTCTATCTTTACTTCCAACTTTGTTATAATTTCTGTCCTCAAACTGTTTCCCTCTACCTTTCCCTCTTACAAATTCTGAACTTGGCCTATCAAAATTCCTCTGATTTCTTTCATCCTCATGTCTAGCATCTCTGTTTCTCCGGTTGTTTTCATTCTTATCCCGATTATCCGGTCTATCCCGATTTTTGTCCCGACTATCTGGTCTATCATGATTTCTTCTGAGTGAAAATTTATCATTGTCTCTCCTGTCCCGAGGTGATTTCTTTCCTTCTTTGGTATCTTCCACAGGCTTGGCAGGTAGCTGAACCACATCCTGAAAATGAAATCATTAATCTTGTGATCGACTGAATTGATTCTCAACATCTTAGTTAACAATTTTCAAGTCAAGTTAGAAAAGAACCAACCTTTCTAGAGTCATACCAGTGCTATGGCCTGTAAGGTTTGCATTCCAGACCACTCAATATAGAGGCATCTTTTCGGTTTCTTTTCATTTTGCGTGTTTTTACTTTGAGGTCTAATATCTAAGTCAACAATGTTTTCAGTCATCTCCAGACCCAAGGACACAACCTGGTGCAAGTGGGGTTCAAACTCAAAGTCTCTCGATCTAAGCATCTGACACCATAACCACTAGGCAATTTTGCTTCCCTTTTCAATTGCTTCATTTTATCTTAAACAAAAAAAGCATACATATTTCTGTTGGGGCTCTATTTATTTCATGTTTTTGTGCAGATTTTTTATGTTTGCGCATTTTATGAGCTTAATCATATATCTAACATTAGTAATAGTTATGTTCAGGTTAAGTTAACTGGGTGGCTACCTTCTATAAATAGCTGCTCGCTTGGCTTGCGATATTCTCTGTTTGTACCAGTATTTAATTGTCTTTTTGTTTTCTTCCCCACCTTGGTTTTTAGGGTGGAACTTTGCACCTTGCTACACAAGTTCCTGATCATTGCTTATTTTTACCTTTCCATAATCAGGAAAACATGTCCATGAAATGTATACGCCCCTCAAACCCCACTTCTGTATAAACAAGTAGCCCAAGGGCAACGATCGCTCACCTGAGAGTCAACAAGTACAGTCACTGGACAAAGTGTTTTTTTTTCTCCATATATGGGTATGACGGTCATCTTGGTCAAGTTTCAGGCCTATGGCTGCAATGGTTTCCATAGGATCATTGGTCCTGTAAATGCTTACCCGAGACCTAGTTGTCACTTTTTCCCATGTTTCCATGTTTGCCTATGTTTCCAAAATCGACCTTTACCTACATTAATCACATACCTTCATCTATTGTATCAGTTGTTTGCATCTATCACTTTTCAGTTCTCAGGCTGCAATAGTTTTCAAAAAATAACATTTTAAAAGCAGATGGGCTCCAGGGGTCCATTTTTTTTTCAGAATCATTAAATTTAAGTCCTACTGCCCATTTCCTGCAAGACATTCACTTAAAATGACATTTTAAAAGTTTTTCCCATTCAAATGCATTGACGACCTGTGTTGACCTTGCCATAAAATAGGTCAAGGTCACCACAGGGTCATGTTTTATATATACACTGTAGTATTTGAGTCATCCATACTTCATGCAAAGTTTCCTTGAAATCGGTTCACCGGTTCTGGAGAAGAAGATATTTTAATGGTTTTTACCATATATGGGCATGGCGGCCATCTTGGTCATGTGACCTGGATTATTTACATATACATTGGTTCCCACTTCCTATAGATGCTTCATATAAAATTTGGCTTTGATTGGCCAAGTGGTTTCAGAGAAAAAAATCTTTGAAAAGTGTGTATGGACGACAGACCGGCCAAGGTCAAGAGATGACCTTGACCTAAATTAATCATATACCTTCATCTAATCCATTAGTTGTTTGCATCTGCCACTTTTCAGATCTCAGGCTGCAATAGTTTCCAAAAAATAGCTTATTTGCACTTTTCCCATTATAAGTCTATGGAAACTTAAAGTTACCATAGCAACCAGAGTTCTTATCCGACTGGAATAAAAAACATAAATTATGTAGAGGCTACTGTCAGGAACATGTATACAAAGTACAGGATTCATCCACTTGACAGTTTCTGAGGAGAAAATTTTTGAATGTTTTTTTTTTTTTTTTTTTTTTTTTTTTTTTTCAAAATTTTGCCCTTTATGGGGCCCCAGCAACCAATCAAAATAAAGGATTAGGACAAATCAAACACTACTCAATAAATATTTCTGCAAAAACAAAATTCAAGTGTCTGCAATTTTAGCGGAAAAATAGCCGATTTCCACTTTTCCCATTATAAGTCTATGGAAACTTTAAGTTACCATAGCAACCAGAGTTCTTATCCGCCTGGAATAAAAAACATAAACTATGTAGAGGCAAGTAGCTCATGAGGGGAGAGCTATCACCTCAAATTTCAGCTTGGCTCCGCAACTGCTGTATCACTGGATGATATTTATCAAGCACATGGGATCCTAATCTATTATTTGAATAAACATTTCTAAGTGGCAGGAGTGCATAGATCATTTAAACAGATTGTTATTACTAGGCCTGAAAATGGCTGTGTCCGACAAAAAATCACCTCAGATCACAAAACAGGTTTCCTACAGTTCTTTTTTTTTTAAAACATACATATTCTTATATTAAGGAAATCTATAGTTATTTTATATCTATATGCTTTATGAAGATTGTCTGATACTTGTTATTTTTTCTATTAACTGTATTTGTGTAAGGCAATGTATTTTATTGACATGGCAAAAGAAGCTATTACAGGTCATTCTGTAAAATATTTCTGTGAACATAGGAATGGCATCTAAGTCTAAGAAAAAGTTGCAATTTTAATCAAAGAAAAAAGTGAAGAAATCAATGAGAAAATTCTACATGCTAAAGAGATTCACATAGAGGATTTTGAATTGAAATTTAAAGAAACATACAGAACTTATTTGGAGCAGTTTCCTGAAAGGAAAATTTTGTTTGAATATGCCACTAAACTTGAATTGTTCAGAAAATTGTCAGAGACACTTTTATTTCAAATTGTACATATCAAAAAAAAAAAAAAAAAAAAAAAAAAAAAAAAAAAAAAAAAAAATTCTGATGTCCACTGTTTGTAATGCTTACTTCATGTTTTGAAAATAAATACAGCAGCTACTGATTGAGTATCCAAACATGTAGGAAACAACACTAGCGGCTGTGATTGTACCATTTTAATTAATTGTTATTTACGACATGAATATATAGAGGATATTCAAGTTTTTGGAGTGAATATGAGTTTTATTTCATTGAGTGAAGTGAAAAATTTTTATATTTCATGAGTGCCGAAGGCACGAATGAAATATATAATTTTTCACTTCACGAGATGAAATAAAAGTCATATTCACGACAAAAACTTGAATTTTCTTTTTATTATATTGCATGTAGTCATTGTAACGTTGCGTGCTTAAGCGTATGACGTCAAAATCTTAAATGACGT
Organism: Rugalucina vietnamica; assembly: GCA_964017185.1. Classification (NCBI taxonomy): domain Eukaryota; kingdom Metazoa; phylum Mollusca; class Bivalvia; order Lucinida; family Lucinidae; genus Rugalucina; species Rugalucina vietnamica. Next base: position 33,616,239 of record OZ024881.1, on the reverse strand, counting down.
CATTACGTCACGTCATTACGTCGCTATTGTGTGTGAACGTTCATTGCGTCAACAATAGCATAGATTATAAAATTTAGTTATGTATATATTAGAAATGAAACGGTGGAATCGTAATTTGCGTATTCCCAAATCTTATATTTTCACATGTGAAAATATAACTTTTTTATATTTTCACATGTGAAAATATAACTTTTTCAAATATTGGTTATATTTACTACATATTTCTCTATATTTCATCACTTGCCATATAATAAAAACTATTTTTTTTTAAACTTTGCAGTGTGTCTTGAGATTTTATTTCCATAGTCATTTATATATTGTGTCAGAACAAGAGCTTCATGACCCCTCATAAGCTACTTGGTCAGAATCATTAAGAAAAACAGATATATTAAATTTTTAATCCACTAAAGTTGACTGAATCGTCCACATAATAACAAAATGTATCAATTATACTTTGACTGATCAAGAACTATTTGCAAAATGGGTTTGTTCTGCCAATATTTGAGCCACCTTATCAGAAAACCAACAATCTGCATGTGCGAAAACAAAGCCACAGATCAGCTGTACAGTATAACTGCACAGCTGATCAGCGCCTTTGTCTTTGCTCAATATATAGTATGATGCCTCTACTTTCTAATTTACCTGAAATTTCAGGCTTATAGCTATTTTCTGTGACTGTACAGCTCGGTTTGTATGAGGCCCGTTTGGAAACCACATTGTTGGTTTCTCATTATGCTGCTCATTTTCTGACATGCAGCTGTTGATAAGAATCATGTTTTAACCACAAGCAATAAATCCCCAGCAGGGAACACATTAGTGACCGTTATGATAAACATTAGGAGCTCAAATATCTCTGACTCTCCTGTGATTTTCCATCCAATCAGATTACAGATCTCCCTTTCAGCGGATCCGCGCTGAAAGCTACAGGTATATAGAAAGCTGAATGCTCTTGTCATGAGCTCTTGGTAGAGGCCACTGTCAGGAACATGTATACAAAGTATAGGCTTCATCCCCTTGACAGTTTCTGAGAAGAAGATTTTTTAATGTTTTTCGAAATTTTGCCCTATATGGGGCCCCTGCAACCAATCAAAATGAAGGATTAGGACAAAAGTCACACGAAACGTAGAGGACTACTCAATAAACATTTCTGCAAAAACAAAATTCAAATATCTCAAACAAGACAGCAAAAATAGGCAATTTTCACTTTTCTCCATTATAAGTCTATGGGAAGCATAAGTTGCCATAGCAACCAGAGTTCTTATCCGATCGAAATAAAAAACACAAATATTCGTTCACCCCATCTGTAGATGCTATATGTGAAATATGAAAAGATTCGGCCTGGCAGCTTCAGAGGAGAAGTCGTTTGAAAATGTTGACAACGACGACGCACGAACGCCGGCTCGACTACTATACTATAAGCTCACCTTCGGCTCAGGTGAGCTTAAAAAAACTGGGGTTTGCAGGGGTATACCTAATTTTCTTATTTTTGATCCAAAACATACATTGTGAGTACTCGTTTGAACCGCCTTGCTGAGGCGGTTCTAGCTGAGGCGGTTCTAACGTGTACCCACTATGTATGTTTTGTCCAAAAATGTTCCAAATAAAACAAAATTTCAAATGAATTTTTCAATTTTTTCTCTTGAAAAAAAAAGAAAAAAATCAATGTATATTGCACGGGAAAATTTTCGTAGTGATGTAGATCTAACTTACATCATTTTTCAGCAGGAATCTATTCTTCTCAGCATCCACATCAATCAGTCCGCCAGCGGCTCTCTGCCTCTCTAATCTCTCTGCCATCTCTGCCTGCAGTTGCTTCATTTCTTTTGTCGGCTTAAAGAAGAATTGCTCTTCTACAGGGGAGAATGTGAGGGAATCTTCTTCATATCGAATCTCTTCTCGACATACTGGACACTGAACCTAGAATAGTATTGTGAACATGTGAAATTTTAGTTTTCATTCAGTGGATAATATCATCTTGGCCTGCAGTTGGTACATTTCCTTTGTCAGCTTGAAGAATTTCTCTTCCGCGGGTGAGAATGCGAGTGATTCTTCTTCGTAGCTAATCTCTTCTCGACATACCTGACACTAAATTTGCGACTACTTGAACATTATACTATACAGATACACTTGGACCATCTTTATAACAAGGTTCATTACAACACGGTTTTGGATATACCGGGTAACACTGATTCAGTCACTGATCATAGTTGGACCCCAATGGGTCATTTTACATTATTTTTGCTATTTCTATACATTTAACTCTTGTTATAACATGGATTGGGTAGCTTACACACTAACTGACTTGTACCCCAACAATAGTGTTGTAAAGAAGTTGTGGGGTAATTGGCATACTCACACATCATTAGATTCACAAACATAAGTAACTGTTTGCATTTTGATGAAAAGGTTAAATTTAAAAAATCATGAATTTAAGCCAACAGTTTCATGACGATTTATTTGCGTGATTTTTTGTTCCCCGCATATATCACAAAAATATGGTGCTCACGAAAATAAATTGGTTTGCAGTAACTGAGAAAATCTACTTTTTGCATGTTTGAAAGTAAAATTAGATTTATGTTATAGCTTCATGTCATAGTCAACCATTTTTCAGCTATCTTGGGATAAAATGAGATAACCACCGTTTCCTGGCTATATATGAGCCGCCTCATGGGAAAACCAACAATGTGGTTTCCAAACAGGTACGACACAAATCAGGCTGTACAGTCACAGAAGCAGGCTAGAAGCTTAAATTTTGGAGTTAGGTAGAGGAGGAATTTTACTATCCGATTAGCGAAAACAAAGGCGCTGATCAGCTTCGCGGTTACCGCGAAGCTGATCTGCGCCTTTGTTTTCGCCTATGCAGATTGTTGGTTTTCCCATGGGGCGGCTCATATGTCTTGCTCAGTAATACATCATCAGGAAAACATGTCCGTGCAATGTATACCCCCTTGAACCCCACTTTTATATTGTAAAACTGGGGTATGCAGGGGTATAACTAATTTTCTTATTGTTGATCCAAAACATAGATTGTGGGTACCCAATCTATGTTTTGAGCAAAAATAAGAAAAAATATCAAAATAATTTCTACTGAAAATTTTCATTTTTTACAACTTTAAAAATCTCTGTATATCACATGGGCATGTTTTCATAATGTGCAGAACCCAGCAATGACTGATTTCCAGAATCCGATATCTTGATCCAGTCTCTACCATTGTCTCTACTGCTTAGGGCTTTATTATTTCTGTCTACCTAAAAAGGAAAGTTTCTAAAAATGAGGAAAGATTTTAATACCTTCATCTTTTCCTGGTTCATATGCAAAGTCAAAGTCGTTTTCTTAGCCTCTGACTCTTCATTATTGGAGAGGAAATGTTGGATATAACGTGCCAGGCACGACTTGTGGAAGTAGTGGTAACAGTCAGTCCGTGTGAACCTCTCGCCCTCGTGGAAATGATCGAGACATATCATACACAGGCAGTGGGGAATGTTGCCAACTGTGAGGCTGTCTTTCGCTAGCTGTTGAAAAATATAGATATTGCATAATGTTAACAGGGCCAGGGAAAACCTCCTGACCTATTGTTAAGCTTGAACAGTAGTTTTGTTTTGTTTGGTTGTGCTTTGACACTACAATCAGGAATTTTTCAGTCATGTCCAGACAGAGCCACTGCTTCCCAAATATTAACCAGGTCTCGAGGTTATAAAACTTCTTTCATGCTCAGCTCAGCTGAGACTAAAATTAATCTTGCTCATAAATGTTAAAATGCCAACAATTGCTATTTGCATTTTAACATTTATTAGCAAGATAAATTACAAGCTTCGGTGATAAAAACCTGAAATTTCAATTTATTTGGGCAATTTAGTCATTAATGAGCAGTTTAAATTTTGTGCTCAGCTGAGTTGAGCATGAAAAAAGTTTAATAACATCGGGACAAGATCTATGGTAATTACTAATTAGAGTGTCTTGCTCAAGCACACAACTTGGCAGTGGTGTCTGACAACTTCTAGTCTTGAATCAGTGGAAGAGGGAGAAAGGTTGCGCAAATTATTTCAATCCATAACAAAATCTTCATGAAAGAAATGTGTCAAACATAGTGGTTAATTTCTGTTCGATACTATACCAATCACACATATTACCAATTGAGCTATCTCACAAGGTCATTACAATCTGAGTTGTGTCATGAAAAAAAAAAGAATTTTTACCTTGCGGAAACAAAAATGGAGTGACTTCGTTTTCATGTCACATACAGAGCAATCTCTTTTCTACTTAAATCCAAACTTTTCAGCTTCTAGCCCTTTTCCTTGACTACACAGACTGTATTGTGTCAGTCTTGTTCGGAAATTGTTTTTTTCATGTAGTGGCTCAATGTCTTACCTCTATCAATTCATATAGCATAGGGCCACCCAGCCTTTCTGTAGCCAACTGCTTCATGTCTTCTAACAAGCTGAAAATATAACATTCATAGTCACATGATATTTCATCATTTTTCAAATTCCAGGACTTTCCAAGCTTGGATTTTTTTAGCCATTTTTCATCTTTTCCAGAGCCTGTTGGAACCCTGGAACATGTAATCAGCCATAAAATCAAAGTTCTCATTCCCACTTGATATGTCTTACCAGACTAAAGTAGAATTTGAGCCTTGGCATGGGAAAACCAACAATTTGGGGTTTTAACCAGGTCTGCCACAAACTGGCCTGTACAGTCTCAGGAGCAGGCTAGAAGCATGAAATTTCGGATTTAAGAAGATGAGGTATTGTACTATCCGTGTAGCGAAAACAAAGGTGCTGATCAGCTGTGCAGTTACTGCACAGCTGATCTGCACCTTTGTTTTCGCATATATGCAGATTACTGGTTTTCTGGTGCAAGGGCTTATTTATTTAATATAGTTTTTCAAAGTTGACATAAACGGTCATATTTTGTTCGTTTGTCTCTCAGTTTTGAGAAAGACCCTCTTTATTTCTTTACATGATTGTTAACGTGTGTCAGTGAGTTCTTGATGACTGACTAGGCCAATTTTAGGTCTAAACTGTTGCAAGTAGAGCAAGTCAGCATTAAAAGAAAGTAGTGATGGCCCACTGCCTCTGGCTTTGCACTCTCTAAGCTTTCTTTCAGCTTCACAGTTTCCTTTTTCTTCATAAAGTCATATGTTAAAGCAAGTGACTACGGTAAGTTCAGAAGTTTTCAGTTTTCACATGATTTATTTCGTGATTTTTCTGTTCCCAAGTTACTGGTTAGTTCTTGAATTTGCAAATGAGTACTCTTGCAGTCTATAAAGCTTAAAGTAAGTGAGAACTTTGAATTTGCAAGGCAAGAAATTCATGAATATTAGAGAAATCATTTTCGAATTTACAGCATACCCAACCATTTACATTGTACCTGTGTATTTCTTCATCACCAATGCCCCTGGGATTCCTGATAGCCACAGTCGGCACGGAGTGGGGGTAGTCCTCGGGCAGGCTCAGCTGTAGGGTCATACACACATACTTCTTATCTTCCTCATCCCCTGTTGCTGGGTGAAGCTGAAGGCTGATCTGGGAAACTTCGCCTCTGAAAACATATGCATTGGGTTACTTTTTTTTTTTTATTCAGTTTTACATCCCTTTCAAGATTATTTCAGCCCATCTGAGACGGGCCGATCTGTAGGTGGGGCGAAAATGGGAGAATCCTGAGAAAAACCACCTGGCACACCCATAAGCAGAACTTGGCTTGTCTCACATGTGCCCCGCTTGGGACTCGAACCCAAACCAGACACAGCAGTGAGATGATCGAATGGTTAAGTGCGGTAATAAAATATCATTGCTCTTAACCACTTAGCCACAGGGGCCACCATGCCTTGGTTTAATAACAGAACACTTGGGGTGGAGGGGAGGGAGAGGGAAGTGAGTTAGAAGGGATCAGTTCTATGATACATATAGCTCCCCTCTTCAAAAATAACTTTACGTCAGGGTACAGAAATACCATTATTAGAGCACACTGCTAATGAAAACTACAAATAAACTGCTGAAAAAAATGTCAGAACTACCAATGATGTCATTAATGCAAAATCAAGCTTGATCATTTAAAAACTATGCTTTAAAGTGGCTGATATGATACTAATTTCTAAAATGTGCGTATAATACCAATATACTAGACTGCTAGTCAAGCAGTGTGTGCTTATTTGCATAATTTTCAGAAATGACCAGGGTATGTGCTTATTGGAGCATGTGCGCTAAATAGAACAAATACGTAATTTACCTTTCATTTCTGATGACCTCCAGTTCATGTATGTAGATTGCCTCTAAAGCTTCCACTTCTTCTTGTAACTCACTGAAAATCATAAAAGTCAGTCAAACCATAAGTCAGCCTTGATGCGAGAACACAGTCTTAGGAGTTTCCAACCAGGTCCGACAAAAACGGGTCTGTACAGCTTCAGGAAAAGGTTAGAAGCTTGAAATTTTGTGTCTAAGAAGAAGAAGCAGGACTGTACTATCTGTCAGCTGTGCAGTCACTGAACAGCTGATCTGCAGCTTTGTTGAAGCATATGTATAAATCATTTTCTCTTGACACCACTCAAGAAATCTCCATGTAGTTGGTGGTGTAAATACAGTATAAGCTGATACTTTGCATGATTGAACAGTTGGCTTATGTAGGTTTGGCGGATAATTATTATCCGCCAAGCCTACATAAGCCAACCGTTCAATCATGCACGGATTTCATATGACTTTGTATTGTTGCTTTATGCACCAATTATTTAATACTATGGTCATGTCAGGATATTGCCTCCATTTTATCAACAATAAGATATATCTACCAGGTTTGGATCATCTCGAAAAATCATGATCGAAATTATTGTGCAGATGCGCAATCATTAATTCTCCTTATCAAGGGGAATCACTCCAAACGACTCTGTCCGACTAAAGAATGAAACAAATTGGATATGGTTGATTGTGCAATTATGAAATCGCCTATAGTTATGGTGTGGGCTCCAGCAGCCAGGTCTCCCTATTCAAAAAAAAAAAAAAAATATTACAACCAAGAAATGAAAGATCACAAACAGATTATAGTGGAGCAAATATGGTTCAAAAAGTAGCTTAGAAATAGGAGTAGGTGGTCTACGGAGTACCACATTTGTTTCTATATACCAAAATGTTCGTCTTGGTCTGTAGTTTTGAAATCCAGCGTTTGCCACCTTGGCAAACCTTGCATAACTCCAGTATTCAAGATGGCGTCCAAGATGGCTGCCGTTTCCTAAAACTAACCCCTACTCCAAAAATGCATCATATTTTTCATGTGTTTGCATTGTAATGGTATTTTACTGTCCCATTTCATGTAAGAATGATATATTTGTATATTTCAAGTAAAAAACCTGACAATTTAGGTAAAAGAGTTGTAAAAATCATGTTTAAATTCAGAAATGCACGTGCCTCGGAATGTTTGTTTAATGGCTCATAATTTATGATCAGATAGTTATGGCTGCTTTTTTACTTCTTTTCTATCAAATATAATATCTGTAAAGATTTTAGAGAAACAGAAATTGTTTCTATATATAAGCTTCATGCTTAAAAACAGGTTTTAGACATCCAATCCAACACGACAAAAACAACAAAAAGTACATATTTTCTTATATAAAATATGCTCTTCAATCGTGTTTGTTTTTGATTCTATATACCACAGTGTTTGTCTCAGTCCTAGTTTGTAGCATAAAATACAGTGTTTGCCTCCTTAGCAAAGCACAGGATAGCTCCAGTATTTAAGATGGCATCCAGGAAGGCCGTCAAAGTATAGAATTTTGAAAAATGAGCCAGATATGTCCCTTGACTTTCATTAAGTAATAAAAAGCTAAAATCAAGTTGCAAAACACTTAGAACATTTTCTTAATGTTCTCTTCATGTGTGTTTTTCCTTGTTAAAACAAAGTTATTCAGACACCATAACCTTTTTATAACATTTTTGTTGGGGTTCAAGCCAATCTTTGTGTTAGCTATATTCAATTTTTGTTTTAACGAGAGTAAAGTATATAGACATATACCAAAGGTAGTATGAAATGACTATTTGGAGTCCAGCTATGATCAGTGCTATATCAAAAACTATGTTTCTTGAATCGAGTTATAGGAAGGTCCAGATGTATTTATTCTAGAAATGAGTGGAATTTTCTTGACCGGCAAGAAAAAGATCAACAAAGAAAACTTATTTTCTTGTACATCATTAGCTCCGCAATCTTATTACAAATGTTATTCACAAATTCTGGTTCTGCAATTCTTAATATAACTTTGGTGCAGTATTAATCTTACAATGAATAAAACCTTGGTGCAGACATGGATGTGCGATATGGCACTATATAAAACAAAATAATACCAAACCATGTTTTGTTTCGACACTATAATCATATGTAGTTTCTAATTCCTCATTTACTGATTATGCTTTGAGTATTTATGTACAATGTTTATGCAAACTGTGGTGCCATAAGAACTGTAAATCCACTTATCAGAGAATTAAAGCAAAAACAGTAGAGAGGTAAAGTCAAACATAAGAAATGATTAGACTAACCCTAGAAGTACCATATCATTACAAAGTATTTTTATTGGAAGAATAATTGCTTATTTGTGGCGAGATTTGTGACCTGTTATGTAAAGTAAGTGGAAGCTGGTCGATGTTAGCATGCGCAATTGGTGATTGTAACATTGATGTATTTATAAGAGTTTTTGAAGCAACAGGGAAAGGCAATTACTTCAAAGTGCTATACATACATGTACTAATGGACCTTCCAAATGGTGACTTAGTTGCAGCTGGAGCAATATATTGTGCAGTAAAAAGAGCTGTTTGCTCAATGGCACTGAGTATGAAAGTTCAATAATGAACGAAAATCAAGTTGTAGAGTTATCCAATTAATAGACAAATAAACACCTGGAGTTAGAAAGCTGGGTTATATAACATAGAATGTTATAAAAACAATCCATATAAATAAAAATAATTGTTAGATCCTTTGGAAGCAGTAAAACATTAAAAGCGAGAAGAGCCTTTTTATTTAATTATGGTCAGAATTATCATTTACATAGTTGTCCACTTAATAGAAAGCTGGGTTATGTGACATAGAATGTTATAAAACAAACAATATAGAGAAGGTACAAATAGCCAATGATCATGAAAATGAGCAATCAGAAAGAGATTTCCACTCCGAAAGCCGAGGTGGGAAAACTAAATTGACAATTAGGTACTTATAAAAAGAGCCTTTTTATTTAGTTATGGTCCAAATTATCATTTACCTATTGAGATTGATTTGGTACGAATCAGTGTGGCTGAAGCGCTGAATATGTTTGATCAACTATGAAAATTAAACCAAACCATTTCAGCTGATTATACACACAGGCTTCTTGTAAATAATAGCAGAAGATACGATAAATCATAAAACTATCGGTATGTTTATAAATGGTATTCTTAGAAACATTGAAATTGTAATGGATCAATATGCCACCATTGCAAGCCTTTCAAGATATTTTACTGTACTAGACAAATGGTCGGCTTCAAGTGTAAGCAATGAAAGATTTGCTAATGCTTCAGACATATAGGCTGAGCTTCAGTAGACTTGCACTGTCTTTAAGTTGCTTGTAATATTACAAAGCAGCAATTTCTATTGCATACCCAAAACATGTAGGTCTTGTTGTTCATTATCAAATCTGGAGTAGACTCTTTGATTTAACAAATAGCTTATCTTCGATATACGATTACACACCCTGAAATGAGGCGAATTTTATCATCAGCACACAAGCTAACACGCCCTCAGTGGAACCGTCCCCTCAGAAATTACGTCAGAAATCAGGGGGTATGCTTATACTGGGAGTTACCGATAACTTTGACAATAACGAAAAGGCAGTAAACATGCAATGACCTCTATCGTTCTGATTGCGCCATTTCCTGATTGTTATTTTCATTTAGCTCTGTTATCACATTATGCAGGGTCCTGAAACGAATACAGATCGGCACCATCTAGGTGAAGATTTAGAACACTCGGAGGATCATATAGGTGGTCTAAGTTCGTAACAAAAACAGTTTGTCTTTAAACTCACTGTGCGCAGAGAAGGCAATATAGTTGATGGCTAAAAAGCTACCTCGACAGATAAGTTTCGGGTTTCATTGCCTGAGGTGTGCCTATCAACTGCATATTTGGCGGAATGGGTTGCACTATGTTCAAGAACTGAAATCACCATCAGACTTTAGATTTGAATAGGACAATGAATGATAAAATGAAATGCTTAGTATTATTGGTAACACTATCAGTAGCAGCTCCAGAGCTATTGAATGACACAGTTGACACTGTTTGCTAACGTAAAGAAATGAGTGATGAATACTGCACAAGCTCTATGTGTCGACAACCATACACTGTAGAAATTAATGTGCATGTAGCTATATACACAAATGTGCATACTATCTTTTCAGGCATGTTGACAGAGGAAAATTGCAGTGATTCAGATTATTAAAAGGAATTTAAGCATCTTTTCAAACATACTCCAGCTCTTAAACCATGCATTTCTAGATTTGTATGCATAATGTAATATTGAAAAAAGAAATATATACATGAAAATATTTTTAAAAAGATAGATCTAAGTGTTTAAGCTTGATTTTTTAACTGTTTTGTTAGTAAACAAAGGTTAAAGGACACATGCGGCTTATTTTTCGAAATGTTTTATTTTGACGGCCTTCTTGGATGCCCTTTTGAAAACCGGAGTTATGCTGGGTTTGCAGAGGCGGCCAACGCTGGATTTAAAAGCTTCAAACCTTCATAAGCTTGCAAGACAAAATATTTGGTATATAGAATCAATAACAATCACGATTCAAGAGCCTATAATGTATAGGAAAATATGTATTTTTTGTTCTTTTTTGCCTTGTCAGTGAGACCTTACTCCATTCATATCTAGAATATATATGCATAATGTAGTTTTAACAATGGAAAACACATAAAAATAACAATAATAAGATAACTCTAAGTGTTTATAGCTCAATTTAAGCATATGTGTTTCTAAACAAAAGTCAAGGGACATATGTGTCTCATTTTTTTCAGAATTGTAAATTTTGACGGCCTTCTTGGATGCCATCTTGAATACTGGAGCTATCTTGTGTTTTACAGAGGTGGCAGACACTGTATTTTTATGCTACAAACCAAGATCAACACAAACACTATGGTATATAGAATCAATAACTAATTAGATTTTAGAGCGTACTTTGTATAGGAAAATATGTACTTTTTGTTGTTTTTTTCCGTGTTGGGTTGGATGTCTAAAACCTGTTTTTAAGCATGACTATTATATATAGAAACAATTTCTGTTTCTATAAAATCTTTACAGATATTATATTTGATAGAAAAGAAGTAAAATAGCAGCCATAAATATCTGATCATAAATAATGAGCCATTAAACAAACATTCCGAGGTGAAAAACCTTGGGCACGTGCATTTGTGAATTTAAATATGATTTTTACAACTGTTTTACCTAAACTGTCAGGTTTTTTACTTGAAATAGACAAATACATCATTCTTACATAAAATGGGGCATTAAAATACCATTACAATGCAAACACATGAAAATTATGATGCATTTTTGTATAGGGGTTGATTTTAAGAAATGGCAGCCATCTTGGACGCCATGTTGAATACTGGAGTTATGCAAGGTTTGCCAAGGTGGCAAACGCTGGATTTTTAAACTACAGACCAATACGAACATTTTGGTGTATAGAAACAAATGTGGTACTCCGTAGACCACCCCCTTGAAAGATAGCCCCTGATATTTGCTCCACTATTAGTGAGATTACTGTAATCTCACTAATCTGTTTGTGATCTTTCATTTCATTTACAAACAAAAATTTTACTACCTGAAACCCTTTTCAATCATCAGAGATAAAAATAGTAATTTTTAGGCAGATGGTTGAATTTGCAAAATTTCCGTCTGCATACCTCATTAGCAATATGTTAATTAATTTTTTAGACAGTTGGGTAATTACCCAACCCTTTTCATTCAATTGGGTATCTGAAATCTTAATTGGGTATGTGAACTCATATTTTTACCTCCACCCCTGTGGCCGAGCCGTTAAGAGCGCTGTCTCTTAACCACTCGATCATCTCACCGCTGTGACTGGTGTAGGTTCGAGCCCCGCACTGGCCACATGCGAGACAAGCCAAGTTCTGCTTGCGGGTGTGCCAGGTGGTTTTTCTTGGGGTACTCCCATTTTTGCCCCACCTACGGATTGGCACGTCTCATGAGCTGAAATAATCTTGAAAGGGACGTTAAACAGCTAAAAAAAAAAAAATAAAATAAATAAAAATATTTTTACCCACTGTGTTTTCAATCAATTGGGTAAATGGAAAATCAATTGGGTAAAATATCATTTGGGTATTAAGTGTTTAATTATTATTTTTTTTATCATTTATTATCTTATATTTAAGACATGCTTGCATCACTGTTGTAATGAACTGAAGGGACAAAATGAAGCTACACTGAAGAAAGAAAGAGTTTAAAAACAAAGACACCACTCATTATCAATGGATATTAGCTGATTTGCATGTGCTACAGACCTGAGTCGTTACTGTATTGCAAACTATCTTAATGATTTGAGACATGCCAAGGCACTTTGAAAAGCTCAACTGTCTCGCATTCGCGGACCGTCAGGTTCTATCTTCGTTTTCCATTAAATCATGTCTACCCCCATCGATTGTGATTTCAAGCGTATATTCCCAACCAGACACATGCCAAAACTATCTTTTACAATTCTAGTGATGAAAAGTTGTGTGTAGATATAAAATCGCCATAGACTACCTGTCATTTTATTGTTATTTAATTGATTTGCGAAAAATTGAAGACATTTTTCATTTTTGAGATTTTCTCCGATACTGTATCTCGTCATTATCGGATATTGTAATAAAACCCTATGGGCGCGCTGGAAACCATTCTCGCCACATGGTGGCACTTACACACTGGCAATCCTGAAACGCTATAAACACCAGTAATGATAAAATCCGGTATGCATACAATTTTCCCGGAAATTTGTATCGCCGATATCTTTTGCGTTTTGTTACGCAATCAAGTCGTCTTGAATTGTGATTTTTACTTATTTAATTGCGTAATTACGCAAACACGCTTACTAATTAAGCTACTGCATTAGTTTTCCTCCATGTTGTCCAATCAATCTCATCTGAAAAAAGCTGAACCCAATCGCCAAAAATGAGGCTTACATGATTGATACGATCGGTGTGACGTCATAGGTCATTCGTACGAGGTGAATTCCTCGGTGTTTATCGCTGTAACCTTACCGAATTAAAATCAGAAAATATGAAAACAAAATAAAAATATTAATAAAAGCTCTGCATGTTTTTTTTAGATCTTCATTATTTATTCAACTCAAATTATGAACCCCGTTATTATTCTGACAAATTATGATTTTATAAGCGTCTGAAAATGATTAAATCACAGCGATATTGACCGAGTTATACCCTCGACCGAATGAGCGAAGAGGCGGGAAAGGTGCAGTTCCGGTAACCAATATTGATTTTTTCTAACAAAAGAATATCTTGCCGGGTCAATAGCAATTCTAAATTGTATTAAATTTTTCTATCGAGCAGAATTTCTACAAAATTGCCTCTTTTATATCAAGATATAAAACCTCCTCTACTGCCATTCAATAAGCGGAGTTGTCACGCAGCTGTGCGATAATTTCAATCACAAGTTCCCCGAGATGATCCAGACTTGTCATCCAACAATAATTTGTGAAATACCTGCAAAATATCGTCATCAAACACAAGGAACAACATTTTAATGGTAGCCAAGGTTTATCGTGAAATACAGAGTAAGTTTGATTATGGATGGTCCGTCGCTCGTAGTCGTATTTAAACATTAGTAACGGACTAAGTGGCTCGCACATTGCCGAAATGGACTGCCGAAAATATGACATTCTGAAGGAGAAATATGTTTTTTAAAACGACAAAAATCAAGCCAATATATTTCTTACATAGTGGTATGACATTGATTGTCATACAATGAACTTAAGAAAAAATCGTGAATTAAATGTGGACGGACATAAAAACACATGTAAATGCAAAAAATGTTATGTAAATAGAAATTACCTTCCACTGTCGGCCATATTTCCTTGATGGGCAGAGACCTCTAATTCGGTCTCCCTAATTACCGACAAGAAGTGACAAGAGGTGACAAGAAGTAAAAATTGCCGACAAGAAACATTTTAAATCATTATCAGGGGCGTATCCAGGCGGACGCCTGGAAGCCCGGGCTTCAACGTGATTTTTTCAAGTATGGTATTTCCCCGGGTCTTTCTGAGAAAAAAATATGAAAAAAAAAGAGTAATTTTAGCTGAAAAAAGGTGTTGGGCTTCAACATTACACATTTCCTGGCTACTCCCCTGATTATCTTATTAAATTCTCATTTGTACATATAAGTTTCGTGTTTAATAATCATATCATGTCACAAGGTTGCTTTTGATGACGAAAAAAATCAGGAGAAATCATGAATAGCCATGTTACACTATTTGCCGTCAAGAAGCCTACCGAGGGAAATAACTGTAACACTTGATAAGTGGAGAGGTGACAAGAAGTGAAAATTGCCGACAAGAAGCCTTTTAAATCATTATTTTTCTCCTTTTACATGTTTGTTAAGTGTTTTATAATTATATCATATCACAAGGTTGCTTTTGATGGCGAAAAATGATAAAAATAAGCAGAAATTATGAACACCCATGATACTCTATTTGCCGTCAATAAGCCTACCAAGGAAAATAACTGTAACACTTAATAAGTGGAGAGGTGACAAGAAGTGAAATTTGCCCACAAGAAGCCTTCTAAAGCATTATTTTGTTTTTTCCCCTTTTTACATGTTACTTTAGTGTCATCAATATCAAAGCTGTATAACTTGAACACCAAATCTGCTTTTGAGATGTCAAAGCTAACTCTCAAAGCTCACAGATCTGATTAGCAAGCCGAATGACTCAAAATGAGTTAAGGTAATTATCTCCATGATTGGCGTTTGTTTGTACTAATTGAGCAACTCGGTTGAATGGTCTGTATGACAATCTCTCTCTCTCTCTCTCTCTCTCTCTCTCTCTCTCTCATGAATTAACTTTTGAATTCTTACTTTTAATCAAAACAATTTTTGTTTAAAACGGATTAAAAACTCGTTGAAATGTTTTCATACAAATATACTTGCACCTTTTTTATTCAAAACAATGATTTATTTCTAACATATACATATAAATTCTTCTTGTCGGCACATGGTTGCGATTGACGTCAGTAATATTTCTTGTCGGTAGTGTAATAAAAAAAACTATGTATAACACAAAATTAGATGCATTACGTTATATAACCATCAACACATCGTTTCAAACATTGTCTTATTTACTATGGTATACATAGCAGCTTATTTATGTATAAAACGTTCTGGTCGGTCTGGACTGCTTCTTGACGTTATGAATGAAATCAGCTATCACCGTAGTTCTTCCATTATCCGATAAAATGATTCTAAGTTTATTTTTTGCATCTCTTGATTTGCATAAGCTCAAGATATATTCTTTCATCACCAGCTGAAAAGCAGTTTAGTTTACATTAGATATGCATGTATAAAACTTTCTTGTCGGTCTGGACTGCTGCTTGACTGTATGAATGAAATCAGCTATGACCTATTCGGTAAAAAATAATTCCAAGTTTAAGTTTTGCTTCTATGGCTTTTCTTGAGCTCAAAATATATTATATTTACTTGAGCTCAAAATTTAAATATATTTCAACGCCATGAGAAGTGCAGTTTAGTAGGGTGTAGCTTATTCATTGAGATACATGCATAAAACTTTCTTGTCGGTCTGCACTGCTTGTTGACGGTATGAATGAAATCAGCTATCACACTCATTTGTCCATTATTTGGTAAAAATCAGATTCAAAGTTCAATTTTTGAATCTCTGAAGTTGCTCATACATATAAAATGCTGTTTAAACAACATTTGAAGAACAAAATAACAAAACTCTGCTTCTTGTCGGCAATTTTCTGCTCTTGGCGGCTCCTGGCGGTTCTTGTCACTTCTTGTCGGTAATTAGGGAGACCCCTCTAATTATCGTTCCCATAGACTCCCATTGTAAGTTGCCCCAAAACAAGACTCATTCTTAGGCTTCACAGCTTATAGTGGACCCAGACACATTCAGCAGACGAGAGATCGCCCCAGGCCGTGTACAAGTGCAGCAAAAAAACAGGGGGTTAGCCAGCAGTCAAGGACGGTACTTTTCGCTGTTTAGGGACACCCCAAAATCGCTCAACAATGAAAAAATAATTATCCAAAAATAACTACATCCGCAATTTGGCCATAGCATGGCAAAACAGCAGCCGATCAAATAGAGATATATAGCAAAATATTCAAGAACGACTCTACTATCATGTGACAAAAGACATTTGATAGATACGCATTTATGACCAATGGTAGGTAGCGTTACATCTTAAATTTGCCGCGGTAGATCTGCCCACACTTCGGGCCAATCACAGGCAACGTTACATTTACTGGTCTCTGTCCTGATGGCTGAGGCTATCCGCACGACGGTCGTGCCGATAAGCGGCGTTATCCGCACGACGGTCGTGCCGATAAGCAGCGTTATCGGCCCGACCGTCGTGCGGATAGCCAATGCTACAGGTATTGGCTATCGGCACGACGGCAGTATAAGATTTTCTAACAAGCTCACGTATGCATTGAACTATTAATTTGTCATTAAATAGATTAATTAAATGTTTAGCTATTGAAATGCATTCGAAATTAACATTTTTGTTAATTATGAATAAGAAAACTGATCCAGCTGATGTAAATTGAATCACAGTAGATTTCTAACAGCGGAGAAAAATATAACCATTGCAATTTTTTTAATTGTGTTACTGAAATGTTTCCATACTCCATTGTTAAAATCAAAGGCTGTTTATTCTTTTGGATTACCACATTATTTTATCATTCAGGTTACGATAATTACTCTCATTTACGCATACGCATGGCTGATTTTTACAGGTAAATTCACAGGTAAGCCAGTTTTAGCAAAATAACAATTTTGTTAATTAAAAAGTAAAAATTCCTGCGTGTGTAATATTCTGTTTCAGTTTCGAAGCCAGTGTAATATATTTATCAACTTAAAATGTATCCATTTCTAAACATTCTTAACATTTGGATATCGATTTCCCTGTCGTGCGGATAACGCCGCTTATCCGCACGACGGTCGTGCCGATAAGCAGCGTTATCGGCACGACCGTCGTGCGGATAGCCAGTGTCATATTGGATATGTGGGATGGGTAAAGTTCAGTCACTGATCTTATTTGTATTTATCTATCTTCTGATACTGAGTCGATCAATTTCTGATCATCACCTCAGGTGTGGGGTGGGTGGCTAAATTTAGAATTTAGTCAAGGGAAAATTAAACATTTGGGGTGGACCATTAAAACTATTTACAAGATATAGATGAGAGGCATACTAAAACGCATGCCTCTGGGCCAATGATTTAAATAGAAGCCTTAAATTCCTCAATGGTCTTAGATAGGACCACTGAAGAAGGGAGACTATTCCAAACCGGAATAGTTCTGGGGAAAAAGGAATTTTTCAGGGCATCACTATAGGCAAATGGTCTTGTGTATTGTGATTCATGTGATGCCCGAGTATGCCTTAGATTGGGTGCCGGGGTCAGGTATTTGTCTTTATCAAGAGACACTGTACCGGAGTGTATCTTGTAGAAGAAGGTTAAGGAGGACCGCTCCCTGCGAGACTCCAGGGATGGCCACTCAAGTTCGTCTAGCATTTCACCGACGCTACTGGTGTTCCTCCATCGCCTGCAGGTCCACCGGGCAGCAGTCCTCTGCACCTTCTCCACCATCTCAATCTGAGTTTCATGATAGGGATGCCAAATAGGAGCTGCATACTCAAGTTGAGGCCGAACCAATGTTTTGTATGCAACTTCCTTAGTATGCCTAGGTGCCAGTGCCAAATTGCGCCGAAGAAAACCCAAAGTCTTAGTTGCCTTGCATGTAATTTCAGAAATGTGTTGACCCCAATCAAGATCATCTGTGATAGTTAAACCGAGGTATTTAGCGGACTGAACCTGTTCTAATGTTTGCTGATGCAGTGTGTAATTGAAATCTATATGCCTGCTTGGATGTAGCCGCGTCACCCTCATTGAATGACATTTGCTAACATTGAATTTCATTTGCCAATCCATTTCCCATTTGGCCAAGCTATTCAGGTCATCTTGTAAAATTTGACAATCCAATGGTGACTTGACATTTCTGTATAAAACACAATCATCAGCAAATAGCCGAACAGATGACCTGATGTTGTCAGGAAGATCATTAATGAAAATAAGAAATAGGACCGGTCCTAAGACCGATCCTTGTGGGACACCAGAAAGAACCGGGACTGGGTCTGAGGCACGGCCATCTAATACCACTTTTTGAGAGCGCTCAGAGAGCCACGAGTCGATCCACTTATGTGTAGATCCTCTAATCCCGTAGAAGTCAAGTTTGTATAATAACCTTTTATGTGGGACCTTGTCAAAGGCCTTAGCGAAATCCATGACAATCACATCCGTCTGCCTGTGGCCACGACCCACTGCTCGGTCCAGATTACTAACCAAATCATGATAAAACTGAACTAACTGGGTTTCGCAAGACCTTTGACTTCGGAACCCATGCTGACAGTCAGCAAGAATGTTTTCAAGAGCCAAGTGTTTGTTTATGTTGCTGACTATTATATGCTCTAGAGTTTTGCAACAGATACAAGTAAGCGACACCGGTCGATAATTAGCTGCATCGTATTTCTCACCTTTCTTAAATACCGGGGCTACATTTGCCTGTCGCCAATCGTCTGGTACAGCACCCTGAGCAAGCGACTCATTGAAGATATAGGTCAGTGCAGGAGCAATTTCAGAACTACATTCCTTCAACACCCTAGCACTCAGGCCATCTGGCCCAGGCGCCTTATGTATATTCAAGTTATTCAACAGTTTAATGACCCCATTGGGGTCAACTGTAATTTCACCCATAGCGGTGAAAGGACTTGTGCCTTTGGAGGGGATTTCATCATCTGATTCGCGAGTGAAGGCTGACTGAAACTGCCTATTACAAATATTAGCCTTATCCAAAGTGTCAGTCTTCAAGATACCATTTTCTCTAAGAGTATTGATCCCAGACGCGTCTTTCTTTAGGGACTTGACAAATGACCAAAACTTTTTTGCCTTTTCATTTTTTCGGGGACAATCGGGATCAGGGTTATCATTTTCAAAGGAGAAGATATTGGTAATATGCTTCCAATATGCATCTCTAATGCTCTTTTGAACATGTGCTCTGAACCGTTTGTAATGGTTCTTAATGTCAGGGCTGCTTGACTTGCGAGCACGAAAGTAAAGTTTATCACGTTTCCTTATCAAGCGTTTGATCGAGCTATCGATCCATGGTAAGCTATATTTTGTCTTGGTCATTTTTGATGGAATAAACCTTTCAATAGCCGAGAGAACCTCCGACTTAAAACTGACCCACATGTCATTGACTGACACCTGACTATGGTCAGTTGAAAGGAACGAATCCCTATAGCGCGCTAGATGGTCATGGAGACCGTCCATATCCGCTCGTTTATATAGGAAAATCCTTCCTTGTGAGGCACACCTCGCATCATATGGGACGTCATGAGTCAGCACTGACCCGAATTTGCATCAGGTTTCACGGTAAAATACATGGGTTACTGATGACTAACAAGTAAAATGACTAGGTAAAATAAACCAGAGAAATATGGGTCCTGAATCATTTAGCTGACATGTGGTCGGCTGACCTTGGTGTGTACAGAGGTTGGAAAAAAAAGACAACAAATTGACGCTCAGGTACTGATATCATCAGCCAAGTTAGCAGCTATTTCTCTAAGAGTGGCCTATCAGTTATCAACACGCATAAACCAGCACTAAAATTCAACACCAAAATATAAAATAAGTCGCATGACAGTGTGCTCAATTGGATCTGTCTACTCTTTGTCAAACATTATGATCAACTCCACTCGTAACGATAAGCATAATGTCTATACACTCCTTTGCCAAGATGCTATAAAGTACAAACACTGAACCATGAAACTTCAGTATATCACTGTGAACTGTAACTAATTTGGGGTTACAGGTCTGCTCATACTCATACATGATATGAAAGGAGTATGTTCATATACACAAATGAGTGATAAGATACATGTAATACTCTTTTTGAGGTGTATGGAGTACCTGGCAGATTCAAAATCACAGTGACCTAAGACTACTTTGAGGAAAAAAATGGACATGCCCATTCAAAATACGAAAGAAGTATGTTCATAAGCATATCGATAGAGTGTCCTTGTAAGCATTGAGTGTGAACATATAAGGCGAAAATCACTTATAGCAATGAAAAAGGTAACAGTGACCTATAACTTTGTTGGGGCCAAATGTCATGTACTCACTCATAGTGTGAAAGAACTAGGCAGGTTCATATACCAATAATTGAGCGTTGAATGTAAGACTAAAGCGTGAAAGAAGGTCACAGTGACATTTGATGCCAATTAAAAGTCTAGTAATACTTTTAATAACTTTTGGCGGGCCAAAGGTCTGGTCATACTCACTCATAATATGAAAGAAGTATGTTCATATACCAATTGAGTTTTAAGATATAAGCCAAAATCACCGAACCATGAAATTAGGATATAGTGAACTATATCTACTCAAAGGTATGGCCACATTCACTTATAATCTGAAAGAAGTATGTAATTATATATAAAGGTTGTCAAGATACAAAGATACACACGTCACATGCACCCTCTCTCATTTAGGCAGATTCACCCTTCAGCAACATATTATCAGAAGTCTTTTTATCCGGCTACCAATAGACTCCCAGCAGATCTTGTTTTTTAGGGCTGATCTTGACTCATTCAAAGATCAATCATCAGTCCCCGTAATTTTAAACACAGTTTTAACCTGCTTTTAAACCTCACTCTGCACTAACACTTTCAACTTTTGACCATTCTCACTATTTTTATTTTCACATCTGCTAAAATCTAGCTTTTATCTCTGCACTGACAGCGCAACTGCACATAATACTCTTGAGAGGGTGCTGCAGAAAAAGAAAAAGATAGATAGATAAAGATCTAACCAAATTACTGGACCTTGGAAATTATGCCAACTCAAATGTAACTTAATGACACACAAGTCAATGTGACAAAATTGAAAGATGACTGTCAGACCATCTTCCCAAGTGTTTCCCTTTTAGAAGTAAGAAGCAAAAGCAATATTTTGTAGGTACATGTACTCCTGGCCCTCACTCAGAGGTCCGATGTTATGGAACCTAAAAAGTATGAAGTTACTTATAAAGTATGAATGCTTTAGTTTATAATAAGTTGTTGTCAAGATATGGATTCTTAGAAAACTATACTGCAGTACAGCCATTTTGACAGTGTTCTAGAGTTTTAGCCCCACCACCAGGCATGGACCCTGCCTAATAAGAAGGTATCAATAAATAGACTTCTAGAAAAAGCCAAAAAGTTTTATGGTGTTCTAGATTTTAACCTTCAGTCCGACCCAAAAAGAGGGCAAAGGCACCGATGCCATGAAGTGAAAGCCAACCCTTAAGGGCATTTAGGTTCCGTTAATCAATGTTGTTTGATAAACGGTTGTCAATATATACTTCTAGAATAGAAAACTTTAACACAGATTTTTTTAACGATTTTATTTAAACTCTAGCCCCATCCATGGTCATGAACTTTAACACAGATTTTTCTAAAGATTTTATTTAAACCTCTAGCCCCATCTATGGATATGAAAACTGTGGAGTCTGATGCCATAGAACGAAAGCCAGCCCTGCAGGGCACCTATGCTTGCTTTCAAGTCAGTGGCTTTCAAGTTATGAACTTCTTGCTTTCAAGTCAGTGGCTTTCAAGTTATGGACTTCTTACACAGTGTGACGAAAACGGGAACACACACACACTCACACACACACACACACACACACACACACACACACACACACACACACACACACACAATGCACTCACGCACGGGGATGGGACGACTGGTGTGACTTCGACAGGTCTTTGCACTTCGTGCTTACAAATGGAATCACAACTTACCACTGCAGAAGATGAGGGTGAGGTTAGAGCTCTGTAAAGTTTAAGTTCCCCAGTAATTTTACTGATCATTTCAAGGCGATACTTTTGTTGTGGGTCTATTTGTTTTGTGTTCTGGAGTCAATTTTTTGTGCTGTTTGAGCCTCATGTACGTTTTCATAGTTTAGTTAAGTTCGGGTAACTGAGTGGCAGCCTATTGGGAAATAGCTCCTCACTCGGCTTACGATATGTTTTCTTCTAAGTATTCGTACCTAATAGTCAAATTAGTTTTTCCCACCTCGGTATTTCAAGTGTGAATTTCTTTCTGATTGCGCCTTTTTCTGATCATTGCCTACTGTACCTTTTAATTTTGTAGGACTTCATGCGGTGCTAGTGATGTTTTGTTTGTAAGAGAGGAGGCACCAGTGCTTGTCTTGTAATTTCGAGCGATAATAAGCAAGTAAAGCACAGGACGGTGTGTACGATAAAAAAGGCCTCTTCTGTGGCGTGACTAAGATTCGAGACATGCTACCGGTACGCCTCTGCACCCGGAGTAGACGCTCCGCCACTTGGGCTACTGGAAAGAATATACTCGTAGGATACAATCCGGGTTTTCTGGATTTCTTGTTCATAACCCAAGAAATAAGCTATTAGATTGCATTGTAGCTCTGCCGAGAGATTGGATCATGATTAACCCTGCTTTCCTTTAGTCTATTTAAGTCTATTTAATCATTATAAATCATTTGATATGGTGTGGAACCTCATTTCTCTGAAAGAAGTAGAACTGTAACACTAACAGAAGCCAGCTTGTAGAAGTCATATTTTACCCAAGGCATCGGGACGATCAAATACAGGGGAACCAGCCTACGTTCTGTGAAACCGAACCCGGTGTCAATTTACGAGGGATGGTAAATCGAAGCAGTAGTTATTTTCCAAAATGTTTCCACTACCTTAATCAAACCAAGTTTCAGAAACTTTTTGATTTTGTGAAAATACGAATGATATGGTCTGATTAAGGTAATGGAAACATTTTGGAAAATAACTACTGCTTCGATTTACCATATTCGATTTGTATCTTGCTTTTTCGTTGGTATTGTAATTCACAACAAGTGCATATTTTGGTTTATGATCGTCCAGAAACGATCTGATTCGTAAAATTTTTAATACGAATAATATGGTTCGATAAAGGTAATGGAAGTCTTTTGGTAAATAGCTGCTCCTTCGTTTTACCATATTCATATTATATCTGGCATTTTCGTTGCTTTTGTTATTCACCATACGTTTTTCAATACAAGTGCATGTTTTAGGTTATGATCGTGACAGCTCCTGGTCTTAGCTTAACTTTTACTTTTTTTGTGTTTTTCGCTTTCCTGTCGTTCGCATATTTTGATAAGAAGAATCTGGAACACCAAAAGGGAAAATATAGACTGTGTAAATCTGTGGATGCTTATAGAGCAACATGTAAGATTTTGACGATTTGTTGAATGGGTTTTATGTTCACTGGAGTTACATTTTCTAAGTACAGTGGACTCTGTATTTCTGAAATTTGCCTCTATTTAGTCTGTATGACGTTTTCTCGAAACGGATAATAACCTAATTAAGTCAAATGTTTTGGAGAATTTATGCATAACTCAATTTTTATATTATTTCATATATATTTTATCAACTGGTTTACTTAGATCTTTATCTAGGCAACTGAAACAACTTTTGAGAAAGCCCCTTCTTTGCTGCCAAAATACACAATCTGATCCCCTCTTTTCTCAGTTCCAGGCACACCAACTATCTGTCCGGTAACAACTGTATCGTCTGGTGTGGGTACCATCCACCAGAGTGGAAGCTTAGCAACATCTGCGTTTAAGGGCGTATCCATGGCAACCAGGAAGGTGGTAGCGTTGGTCTGTGCGATGCCATGCGACATTAGAATGGTTTTGAACTCGTTTGTAGAATTAGTTACTTTGATGCCAAAGATAAGAGTGTCTTCGTCGTACAATCGACTCCTGATCGTAACCATTTTAGACGTTATTTTGAATTCGACTTTCAATATGGCCGCCAGATCAATGGTCTTTGAGATGTTTCCATTCCTTTCCACTGCGCATATTTTACCGTCATCTAGACTGACCCAAAGCTGAGAACCAGCATATGGCTCATTTTCATCGGTCGATGGGCTGCCGTTTCCGGTCTCGTCGTAAATTGTTCCCGGAAGTGCCGTTGGGTGAAAATGATCGGCGAGGTCTTTCGATTTTCGTTTAGTAGCATCTATCTCAAATAAAACCATATTTGTAACGCTCATATACGTATGGAAAACAAAATCAGTATCTGTCCCAGTGTCCTTAAGACCCCAAAATGTTGACATTGCGTTTGGGTTACCATCCACTTCCGGTGGGGGTAAGCTCACAAATATCATACTGGCTTCCTTATCCCAGAGCAGGGAAGGTGTCAGCAACTCCGGTTGGTACCGAACTTTCCTCAGAAGTCTTCGTCGCCAGCGTCTTGGGCGGAATCTCAGTGTGTCTGATAACTTGCCATTCTGATCCACAGACTGACGGGTTGGTTGTTCTCTTTCAAAGTTGGCGTACCAGGCGACCTTGGTTCTCTCATTCATTCTGTCAAAGACGTCGATGGCGTACAGGCGCTGTAGACCGAGAATTGAGGGCTAGAAAACAGATACATTAATGAACACATCTTAACTAGAATTAAATTAATTAAACACATATTTTGATTGAGAAAGGAAAACAATCTTGGACTAAACACGTTTCTTTTTTTACTTTGAGTTGTATTAATCATTCGAGCCGCCTATAAATACAACTTGTCTATGAAAATGTCAATGCATAGTGACAATGTAAAAATATTTCTTCAATCTTAGAGTGCATACTCCATAAGGTCAAAATCATTTGATACCTTACCGTAAGCACGTTGTCCGACTCCGGGACAAACTGGGTAAGGAGGTAGAATCTGTTGCCATTGGAGACGGGGCTCGCCACGGGGATAAACGTTCCATTGGCTCGCTCAACCGTGCCGTTGAGAACCAACTCGGCTACAGGTCTTCCCGCTATGATACAATTAACCCATATTTGACGAATGAATTTTCCCGTCATTATCATTTGGGTCAGTCCACTTTCATTATTAGGGACATCAGGAGTGATTTGGAATTTTTATTCCATTTTTCGATGAAATTCTTCTGAGCAAACAGAATAGCCCCAGATGGGACGCCGCGTTCTGCGGCGTCACATCTGGGGCTATTCTGTTTGCCTATGTCCCATAAAAGGGACGCCAGGCTTAAATGAGTTAACTTGCATGTAAAAATAGATATGCTTGACACGTTAAAATGCATCTTTTTGTGGAATTTTAAACAATTACCCAGTATATACAAAACATGGCTTAACAATTGGATTACATGTCTATTTCATAACTTTGGGAACAATTTTCACAATTTTGTTTGTGACTCTCATAATCATGATTTAAGTGGTAGATAGTTGTAGCTCAATGATGCCAACGCTGAACATTTAAGGCTGACAATGACGTGACGTGCAACTCTAATGTTTTTTTATTTATTTATTTATTTTTTTATTTATTTATTTTTTTTTTTGCTGGTTGCCTTCTAATATCTTACTTTAAAATGAGCCTTTAAAGCTTGTCCTATAAAGACGGACGTATCCGCGATATATGTGTGACAAAGTTACCCACCAGTGTCTTTGAGTGCTATCAGGCCATCTTCTGACACAAGCAACATAAAGGTTTCCCCGACTAACTGGAGGCTGTAAGAAAATGAGCCGCCGCGTGAGAAAACCAGCAACATCTATAAGCTAAAACGAAGGCGTAGATCAGCTGTGCAGTCACTGCACAGCTGATCAACGCCTTTGTTTTAGCCACACAGATAATACAATCACTCTTCTTCCTAAATCCAAAGTTTCAAGCTTCTAGGCTCTAGCCTTCTTCTGTGACTGTACAAGCCAGTTTTTGTCGGACGTGGTCGGAAACACAATTTGACGGTTTTCTCATGCGTAGACTCATTTGATACTTCACTGATATGACGGATCGAGCACCTGCGCAGGGCTATCTGTGTACTTTTCGCATATGCGAATGCGTATGGTGTTCGTGTTTAATTTCTTTTTCAACAATATCTCAGCAATACATGTATCAGTGCGATGTCTAGTTTGAAGGGGGCCTAATGCACTAGTCATTTGTAACCACGGCCCCCCATCCCCGAGGAATAGCGGGGACTTTGACTTTTGGTCCAGCAAATCCCCACTAAAAGCCCCCACCCTGCGGGGACTGCTCGTAGGTAAAACTACTGCTATTTCCCCCCGCAGTCTGCTATCTTTTCATTTCAATGCCGTTTTTGCTATATAAAGCAAATACCGGGTATTTTCCCCGCACTGACGTGGCAAAACTTTGGTCAAAGCCCCGCTGATTTCCACGGCTATCCCCCGCCCTCCCCCGGGGGTGGAGGCCGTGGTTACAAATGACTAGTGCATAACGTCTGCTTCCTGGTTTAGACACAAAAGACAAATAGAATTGCTTTGTCTTATTGACATTTATATTTGCCAACGGGTAGGCCGTTCCTTTCTGGTGTCTTATCACGTATTGCCAAGAGCATTTCGACAGTACGAAAGAAACCTTTGAAGGACCAATCCCAGTGAGGCGAGAAGAACTGATTAGCCGATTTACGCATCAGAGGCGGGTTATGTAGATAAAAATCACGAGAAAGCCAACAATGTGGTTCCGAACAGGTCCTACACAAACCGAGCTGTACAAGCACAGAAGATGGCTAAAGGCTGGAAGTTTTAGATTTAGAAAGTGGAGGAATTATACTATCCGTGTAGCGAAAACATAGGTGCTGATCAGCTTCGCGGTTACTGCGAAGCTGATCTACGTCTTTGTTTTCGCATATGCAGATTGCTGGTTTTCACATGCGGCTTTTCATATGTCAGTGAGAAGGAGGCCATGACATAAATCTTTCTTTCTTAGATAAAAGTGCTAAATATGCGACTTCAAGAACCCTCATGCTATCTCACACGGTATTTAATTGTGATAATCCGGAACTTGTAATTTAAAACAAAATTGCGTTCATAACTGCCAAAAACAATGTCCTCGATTTCCAAAAAGCACGTGTTGGCAATCGAGAACGTTCAATTAACGTTCGACGATCATTACCGCGAATTTTGTGGGTATCTTCAGCTTGATACCCCTATAAAGCGGATTTGGCCCAATCTGGATAATACTAGTCTTTGTATCGACTACCCTATTGAAAGTTGCTAAATTTGGCTTCATGATGCCAAATCTAAAGGGTCACAGGGGACTTAATTGCCCATCCCTTTCTCATTAATATGTTCACTGCTCTTTAAAGGATCGGTTTTAATTCTTATTCATCTTTTGAAAAGTGTCGCCTATTGTAATTCAATTGCTTGTTGTTCTTCGGTCAATATAGTCTAATACTCCATTCAGTCTATGGGGACAAGTAGGAAGCTATAAGGTTCCACAATCTATGTTTTGAGCAAGAATTAGAAAAAAATATATATATACCAATTTTTAAAACTCAAAAAATGTCTGTGTATGGGCAAGTTTTCGTAATGTATGTCCGGGCATGAAAAGTACTACCCGGTAGTCATGGTGACCAAACTGACGTGACTCTTAGGAAATCATATTACTTACCCTATTTTCCAAAAGAGCATTTAAAAGAACATGCGTCCGCAACATTACGAAAACATGCCCATACAATATACAGAAAAAAAAAGAAAGAAAAAAGAAAAAAAAGAAAAAAAGAAAAAAATCTTATTTTTGCTCAAAACATAGATTGTGGGTACACATTAGAACCGCCAAAGGCGGTTCTAATGAGTACCCACAATCTATGTTTTGGAGCAAAATAAAAAAAAAGCCAGGTATACCCCTGCATACCCAGTTTTACTATATAAAGTGCCATTTAATGGGGTATTCATCGCACGGACATGTTTTCCTGATGAATGTGTGAAAGGAGACTGACCGATGGGCAATACCCTACGAGTGTGATTACACTTTTGTGCTTTGTGATTAATTTGTCATTTGACGAGAACCATATTAGTGCTAATAGTGTTTATAACTTAGCAGCATCAATAACGTGCTAATAACTATAGTGAATGAACGGGCAATGTCCAGCACCGGGTGGACCTTGATTATTAGGTCATTTAATGCTAAGCCTAAATCCGGTGACAGTGCGGCTTCGCAAGGCAGACTGCAGGTCATATCTTCAGCTTATGCCAGAAACTGCGCAATATGACGAATCCTATATCTACTTAAAATGTTTTTACTGCTTCCAACGGATGGGAAAGGGACTATAAGCTTAGAGCTTTCGTTCTAATCCTATACTTTGTTATTGTATGTATATATGTTTCGATTGTCAAATTTAAATTAATAACGGATCTAACCATCATATTTTATTTGAACACATGATCAAATATGAAAAGATTGATACCAGAAATACCAGGGGACAGACGGACGGACGCACACAGATTATATACACGTGTAAGTCGGATCAAGAGAACAAAAGAAAGAAATAGAGAAAAGAGCGAGAAAAAACCTTATTACCTAAAAAGTGGATGCATTCTAGGTTCTAGTGGTATAACAGGTGCCACCAGTTTTCCCGCGCTGTCGTAGTGCACGAGGTTGTTACCATCAGAGCCGATGACGTCACCATTGGTTGCTAGGAGAGGTAACGATGGAAACCGGAGAATCGGGTCTCTCCACGCAACTTTCCCGTCGTCAAGGGATACACTCATGTAGCCACTGTAAATAGGAAAATGAAACTGGGTCACTAAAATCCATTAGCTTGATGTATTGTAGAGTTTTACTAGCGTAATATTAAAGACAGGGTTTTCATGCCGGGGGGTCTGGTTCCCAGCATCAAAGAGAACAGGTAGCCAGACAGTAGCAGTGGGCGTGGCTTACACCAGGTAAGCTGGCTACCTATGGGGATCATAAAACTGATAAGGATCACAGGTCATAATTGATTGTAATAAACAGCCACAATACCATTATAGCTGCATAAGACAGGATTAGGAAACAAATTTAATAATTATCTAAAACATTTTTCTTTCTTTCTTTTTTTATTTATTTTATCTTTTTATTTATTTATTTTATTTTTTTATGAGTCAGTTATTTTTAAACATTTAATAGTATATATAGTAAAATCCAGTTTTGTGCATGTTAAACAGAATCCCATATTTGTATTTATTTATCATTAAAATGTTAATTTATGATGATTTTTAATGCTTATGCATTTCAAGAAAATAATTAAGTTCCTATATTTTTTTTTCTATTTTGCTTCTCATAACCTTTATACACTACTGAAGTAAAATCAAATTTTGTACATGGTAAACAAAATCACTATTTTGTATTTCAATGTTTATTTATGATTTTTAAATATCCTTCCCTTTCAAGTATATTTCCACTTTAATTTTAATGTGTGACAGATAGAAATCACACTATTTATTTATTTATTTATTTATTTATTTATTCAAACAATGCTAGTAATTATTTGAAGAAAACCAAGAAATAAATTCTTCATGACAAGACAATTTTGATTGTCTATTGTAAACAATTATGAAGTGTGCCTTCTGTTGCATAATAAGAGATAATAAGGCTAGTTGGAGACAGGTAAGACCTGTCAATCATTTTGTGATGTCACAGTGACCCTCAGTTGAAAACCAATCAGAATCACAGAATTGATGTTAACCCTTCAGCAGTCAGAGAAAGAATGGCACAGGTATACCTGTGAGGCCTTTTATACCCCAGCCCTGTCTTTAACAGATTAACACATACGCATGCTGGTTATCCAGAGACAACCAACTTGACTCAGAAAAACCACCACAGAGAAAATCAGTATGCGGCAATAAGTAATAAGTTCTTAATCATCTCACCGCTGTGTCTGGTGTGGGTTCGAGCCCCACACTGGCCGCATGTGAGACAAGCGAAGTTCTGCTTGCGGATGTGCCAGGTGGTTTTTCTCGGTGTTCTCCCGTTTTCGCCCCACCTACTGATTGGCCCGTCTCATATCAGCTGAAATAATCGTGAAAGGGACGTAAAACTGAATTTAAATAAATGAATAAATAAATAAATGTTTGGCAACAACTTCGGAATGATCCATGGAAAGTTGTTCCCGGACAGGTATATATGCATTAGAACACTACAGTCTAATATTGATTTTATCAGCGTCTGTTGTTCCCTGTCGCGTTGGTTGTCTCTGAATAACCGGTGTGAGGCATAGCTTGGCATTACAATATTTCTTACATTCGAATGTTGGTGGTTTCCAGCTTAATTTTCGCTAGATGGTTCCTTCAAAAGGAGTGTAAATCTATATGCATGTACATGTGCATTTACTCCACATTTTGTCCCTACACGTAGCGCTGAAGGCTGTACCACATGCTGGCCTATCCATTTTTGTTTACGGGATCTGGAGTGGGGTCCAGTAGAAAAAATAGTCACGGAAATGACAACTACTTCACTACTAAAAACAAGTAGTCACAGAAGTGACAAATGCGAGAGGGCTGGCAAAATGACTTACGTGTCATCTCCAGCAGGACCGTTCGACTGACAAATCAACTGTACCGAGTTTCCGACACACCCCTGGGCTCGGGGCACAGGCCCGATGAAGAAGTCACTAACCCACTTTATGGAGGCGTTGGTCCGAGGAAAATTTTGTTGGATAGAAAATGTTCCACTTGGACGACAACCGTAAAGTGGGCAGCCATCGATATCCTGGGATGTCGTAAAACTGACTGTTAACACAAGGGTGGAGAAAGCTAGAACTAGAGCTCGCCCAGCTGACATTGTCTTGAGGCTCGACTGTATGGGGGCGATCAAAGTTGTGGGTGAAATGTTAACACTTACAATCCGATTTGTCATTGAACAGTATAATCAAATGCAAGGTGATTCCATGTTAGCAAAGGAGAAACAAATTCCAAAGTTATTCCTTTCTCGAAATAGTTTTTGATTGTTTAGGATTTAATTAATTTCACATCCCTTTCATTAAAATTTGCATAGATATAGATGAAGAAATTTTATCATTCTTTTATCATAAGATACTGGGCCGTCTCAATGGGTAATTAAAGATAAAACCCAAAGCTACTGTTTAACGGGCCATTGTCCATCCTTCCCCGCCTGGTTCGATTTTAAATCAAGAAAACATGTCCTTGACATGTGTACCCCCTCAAACCCCACTTTTATATAGCAAAACTGGGATATGCAGGGGTATACCTATTTTTCTTATTTTTGCACCAAAACATACATTGTGGGTACTCGTTAGAACCGCCTCGGCGAGGCGGTCCTAACGTGTACCCACACTCTATGTTTTGAGCAAAAATAAGGAAAAAAAGCAATTATTTTCTACTGAAAATTTTCATTTTTTGCAACTTTAAAAATCTCTGTATATTGCATGGACATCTTTTCGTATTGAGGATTATTTGTATCAATAAGAAAAATAGCAAATATTTTCTAATGAAAATTTTCATTTTTTACAACCGTTAAAAATCTCTGTATATTGCATGGACATGTTTTCGTATTGAGGATTATTTGTATCAATAAGAAAAATAGCAAATATTTTCTAATGAAAATTTTCATTTTTTACAACTGTTAAAAATCTCTGTATATTGCATGGACATGTTTTCGTATTGAGGATTATTTGTATCAATAAGAAAAATAGCAAATATTTTCTAATGAAAATTTTCATTTTTTACAACTGTTAAAAATCTCTGTATATTGCATGGACATGTTTTCGTATTGAGGATTATTTGTATCAATAAGAAAAATAGCAAATATTTTCTACTGAAAATTTTCATTGTTTGCAACCGTTAAAAATTGGACATGTTTTCGTAATGAAGATTATTTGTATCAGTTCCTGGTATTTCTCTATTCTTGATTGGCTTATGTTGTTGGTGCTTATTGTGTTAATGAATTATGTTTAGCGGGTTAGCCCAGCTGTAAATACAAAGGATTGGTGACGACACTCTATCTACGTTTCCGTGGCAGGAGGCTTTCTTCCGTTTGTTTTTGCGGAAAAAATCCTTGTTGCAACGAAGAAGAGGCAAAGACAGGATCGTCGGATTGACAGTTTTACTGAAGTGTTCTATAAAATTCTAGTAAGTTTGACAAAAAAGAAATGCCCCTCGTTCTGACTTCTTCGTTTTGAAAATACACCATGGTGTCCTCGCGTTTTTGTTTAGTTGTACCCTGGTCGATGGGAGAAGATAATGACTATTTGAAACAAATCTAAATTTATATATTGTATATATTCGAATCATTGCACGTTTCACCCTTTTAGTCGCTTCAGAATCGTTCTGTTAAACTCCGACTAAGGCATAAATGTGCACGTTTCATAACTCGGGTTAGTTGTGGTTGGAAAATAATGCATTTACTGAATTGTGAAAAAAAAAAAAAGAAGTGCAACGTTTCCTTGTTTGGTCAATAGATTTTTATAGCCAGGTGCCTTATCACGTATTCTTGTTGACCTATCCTGGAAGATAAAAACCGGTCTGCGCACCTGTAGTTTGAGACAATAATGCCACATGTGTTTCGATTAACGAGTCGTATCAGACTGCGAAAAAAATGCTATTCGAGGCTATCATCATCTATAAATTGAACCTTTTTTTTGCCATTTTTAATTACTACGTAGAAATACCCAGAAATTTTGAGTCTTTTCGTGTGTGTGTGTGGGGGGGGGATCTTTGGCTATGTTCGGAGGCTGTCTATTTATAAATGTGGTCTGAATGCCGACAGCGTTAGTTTTCCTTTGCGCTGTCCGTATAAAAGTACCAATTATCAATGTCGTGTTGCAGACTACAAGGGCGAACAAGTTCTGTAAACATCGTTAGCTCTTTCGTTGCGTTCGGGTACAGTTGTTCACGTTCCGGTGTTGAGTGGACACACGCGCGCTGCGAATCAGGATAGCATGTCCGTGAAATGTAGACACCCTTGTTGTACCCCACTTCTATATATTGAAAATGGGGTTTATAGCTAGGAGCATATTATTTTTCGTCTTTTTGATCTAAAACATAGATCGTGGGTATTCGTTAGAACAGCCTCGGTGAGGCGGTTCTTACGTATACCCACGATCTATGTTTTGGAGCAAAAATAAGAAAAAGAGGTATACCATTAAATACCCCAGCTTTACTTTATAGAATTTGGGTGAAGGTGGTATACATTTCACGGGCATGTTATCTGATGGATAGTAGAATGTAAATCTGGACGGATTTGCGGTCAACTAATAGTGGAACGAATTAACTTTTAATTAATTTCCTTTGACCTTCCAACCGACCTGACTGCGCATTGTGATTTCGACAGATTATAAATCATTGTCGTAACAGCAGTGGAGGTTTAGCTGTTGCGGTTGTCGCAAAATGGCACCGAAAAACATTCTGATCACTGGAGCGAACCGCGGAATAGGTCTGGAATTTGTGAAACAATTACTGAAACTGTCACCGAAAAATCTCATAGCAACATGTAGGTCTCTGGAAAGTGCTCAGGTATGTTGTATTAACTTTTTGTTTCATTTTTCTATTTTATTTGTTGGCTTATGCTTTCATTTTTACATATTTTCAATCTAAAGTATGCTCAGAAGCTAACTAGCGACATTGTAAGTGATGCTAATAAACCGTCTCACAAAGCAGAGTAGCAGAATTGCTCAGTTGATCAAACCGACTGAAGGAGGCTGAGGCTTAGACATTCGTTTTTGTTACGTTTGATTTAAAGTAAATGCTTAACCAGTTAAGTAGTACTGCTTAATCTCTGTATTGTTTTGATGAGTTCATTAAACTAAACATATATACAGTCATTTTATATCTTAATGTGTAAACAATGTTGATGCATATCAGTTCATTCAGGAGCAGGGTGACCCAAATGTTATATGTTTACTATCTTATCTGCATACAAGTGCGGCGAGATTTTTCTTAAGTTGTAAAAATTGAAAATTTTCAGAAGATTTTTTTTCAAATATTTTTCTTATTTTTGCTCAAAACATTGGTTGTGGGTACACGTTAGAACTGTTTTGATGCAAAAATAAGAAAAATAGGTATACCCCTGCATACCCCAGTTTTGTCGCTATATCAAGTGGGGTTCAAGGGGGTATACATCACACGGACATGTTCTAAGCCCTATTTTAAATACATTTTTCCAGGAACTACAAGAAATCGCAAGGTCTGATGCTGCGTTAAAGGTGTTAAAACTTGGTTAGTATCTTTTCTTTTCTACACACCCCGCTATATACTAAAAATGAAAAAAAAAAAAAAAAAAAAAAAAAAAAAAAAAAAAAAAAAAAAGATGCTTTGTCTGCAACTTTTCTTTATTACAGAATTCTAAAAGGAAAATACAATTTAAAGCTTCTTTGCCTAATCAAAAACCTTTTTATTGTGAGCATCCATAAGAAAAGATGGCACATTATTTTTATTTTTTGTCCAAGAATACTTGTCATCAGCATACTTAAATTTCATCATACGGTATTTTACTTTGTCAGAGAAGATTCAAACTAATGTTAAGTGGATGTAAAACTGGAAAATGAGATGAGGAGAATCATCCAAACTACTAACACAATGGTTATGCATTTTTAGCTCACCTGAGCCGAAGGCTCACAAGGTGAGCTTATAGGATGGCCATGATCCGGCGTCCGTCCGTCCGTCGTCGTCCACAATTTCAAAGATCTTCTTCTCTGAAACCGCTAGGCCAATCTAGTTGAAATTTTATGACGAGCCTCCTTGGGTAGTGGCATTGAAATTTTGATCGCGATATCTTGGTCACATGACCAAGATGGCCGCCACGCCCATATATGGTAAAAACATTTAAAAAATCTTCTTCTCCAGAACCGGCGGGCCAATTTCCATGAAACTTGGTATGAAGCATTGGGGACTTCAGCCCATCATAGTTTGATAAAATGATGAACTTTGGATGACCTTGACCTATTTTATGGCAAGGTCAAATTTGGAAACATAGACTTTTACATGGGAAAAAGTGAAAACTATGGATTGCAGCCTGAGGCCTGAAAAGTGGTAGATGCAAACAACTAATGGAGTAGATGAAGGTATGTGATTAATTTAGGTCAAGGTCATCTCTTGACCTTGGCCAGTCTGTCGTCCATACACACTTTTCAAAGATCTTCTTCTCTGAAACTGCTTGGCCAATCAAAGTGAAATTTTATGTGGAGCATCCATGGGTAGGGGAGACAAAAGTTTGATCGCGAAATCTGGGTCACATGACCAAGATGGCCGCCAAGCCCATATATGGTAAAAACCACTCAAAAATCTTCTTCTCCAGAACCGGCTGGCCGATTGTCATGAAACTTGGTATGTAGCATTTGGGACTCCAGTCCATCATAGTTTGATCAAATGATGACCATAGGATGACCTTGACCTATTTTACGGGAATGTTAATTTTGGAAACATAGACTTTTACATGGGAAAAAGAGAAAATAATGGAATTTTTTGAAAACTATTGCAGCCTGAGACCTGAAAAGTGGTAGATGCAAACAACTAATGGAGTAGATGAAGGTATGTGATTAATTTAGGTCAAGGTCATCTCTTGACCTTGGCCTGTCTGTCGTCCATACACACTTTTCGAAGATCTTTTTCTCTGAAACTGCTTGGCCAATCAAAGTGAAATTTTATGTGGAGCATCCATGGGTAAGGGAAACGAAAGTTTGATCGCGAAATCCAGGTCACATGACCAAGATGGCCGCCAAGGCCATATATGGTAAAAACCACTCAAAAATCTTCTTCTCCAGAACCGGCAGGCCGATTTTTCATGAAACTTGGTATGTAGCATTTGGGACTCCAGCCCATCATAGTTTGATCAAATGATGACCCTGGGATGACCTTGACCTATTTTACGGCAATTTCAATTTTGGAAACATAGGCTTTTACATGGAAAAAGTGAAAACTATGGATTTTTTTTGAAAACTGTTGCAGCCTGAGACCTGAAAAGTGGTAGATGCAAACAACTAATGGAGTAGATGAAGGTATGTGATTAATTTAGGTCAAGGTCATCTCTTGACCTTGGTTAGTCTGTCGTCCATACACACTTTTCAAAAATCTTCTTCTCTGAAACTGCTTAGCCAATCAAAGTGAAATTTTATGTGGAGCGTCCATGGATAGGGGGAACGAAAGTTTGATCGAGAAATTTGTGTCACATGACCAAGATGGCCGCCATGCCCTATGGTAAAAACCACTCAAAAATCTTCTCCAGAAGAACCGGCCGGCCGATTTACGTGAAACTTGGTATGTAGCATTTGGGACTCCAGTCCATCGTAGTTTGTTGAAATGATGACCCTAGGATGACCTTGACCTATTTTACGGCAAGGTCAATTTTGGAAACATAGGCTTTTACATGGGAAAAGGCTAAAACAATGGATATTTTGGAAACTGTTGCAGCCTGAGACCTGAAAGTTGCTAGATGCAGACAACTAATGGAGTCAATGAAGGTAAGTAATTAATGAAGGCCAAGGTCATGTCTTGACCTTGACCCAAGGTCATTTAAATACCAAAATTAAAATTATGGTTTTCTCAGAAATCACTGGGTTTGGAAACTATTGCAGCCTGAGACCTGAAACTTTGCAGATGCAGACAACTTATGAAGTCAATAAAGGTGTGTGAGTATTCAAGGTCAAGGTCATTTCATGATGACTTAATACTCCAAGATCAGGCTTCAGGTGAGCGTTCTCAGGACCAATGGTCCTCTGGTATGTCTTTTGGGTAATGATAACACTTATTGGAAGTATGAGGTCATGGATAAGAAGAAGAAGAAGAAGAAGAAGAAGAAGAAGAAGAAGAAGAAGAACTTTATTTACCTCGTCATAGGTTAGTGGAGGTCGAGGCCATCCTGCCACTAACCTTACAAACTTCTCGAATACTATCTGCAATAGGTCAATTCTGACCCATGAGCAAATAATCATTATAACAACATGCGAAATGAAAGCATTATAAATGCTTGAAAATGTAGAATTTTGACAGATTAGGAGCTTTTCCTAATTTTTATTCAGCAAAAGTGTGCCAAAGCAATGCGATTAGATTTGCTATAAAATAGTCAGACGCAAAACTTCCATCAAAATTGCAGATAGTGCATTGATCAGTAAAATGAATGTTATGATCATGTCCTGCGCGGTGCATATTTTGAACTCAAGTTGCGACGTGAGAAACATAAAACTGAGCCTGTGCATGAGAAAATCAACAATCTGGGCTTCCGACCAGGTCTGACACAAACCGGCCTGAACAGTCATGGAAGAAGGTTAGAAGCTTGAAATTTCGGACTTAACTGATCTGCGCCTTTGTTTTCGCACATGCAGATTGTTGGTTTTCTGATGCAGCGTCTCAATTCGTCGCTGGGAACCTACAAGTGCATTATTGTACAAAAGTAAAATACGGGCTCCAGTTGAAAGAACAAGCATGAAGTTATTACCAGGATATACATGTAACAATCTTCCAATTTTCCGTATAACACTTTTGATAAATTTATAGCACGCAAGCACACAAACACAAACGCCTTATAGACATGTCGGAAAGTCTAAAAAATATTCTGTTTGGCGCCATTCGAATTAGACCTCCTAGAACGAAAAGTGAAAGTTACAGCTTGTTCGTCGGAATATAATATTATAGCTTCTGTAATTTTCTTGTTTTGTATGTTAATGAGGCATATATATATTTTAGACGTTGCGGACGAGGCTTCAGTGAAAGCAGCGAGACAGGAGACTGAGAAAATCCTGGGCCGGGAAGGTCTGAATGTGCTTATCAATAATGCGGGCGTTCACCCAAGATGTCCGTCAATCCAGAACATTGACGTCAGCCAGATGGCGTCGACGTACAGATGTAACGTCATAGGACCGGCTGTTATGTGCAGGGTATTTTGAAAACAAAGGCGGGGATCAGCTGTGCATTGACTGCATAGATGATCGGCGCCTTTGCTTTCGCTTCAAGGATTAGATAGTAAATTCCTCTTCTATTAGTATTAAAAAGTTTCTTGACTTCTTCTGTGGCTGCGCTGGTCGGTTTGTGTTGGACTTGGTCGGAAACCCGCAGCCCGGTTTTCTCGCATCATGGCTCATCTGGTGGTGGTGTTTTGTGCAGGGTATTGTTATATAAATAGTTTTTCACAAGAAAAAAAAAAAATGATTTCCTGTTTGAACAAGAAACGAGCTCTCTCTTTCTCAACAAGGAAATTGAGGCGCCCAATATCTCTATGTGTCTCTTTTATATGACAGTTTTTCCCCTATAGCCATTGATCGCTCAGCAGGTGTAGAATATGGCTCCGAGTCAATTTGTACTCAAATCAATTCGGGTACGAGTTGCCTAAAATTCATAAGATGAGACCGAATTGACCAAAAATGGGTACAAATTGACCAAAATGAGTACGAACTGACTTTAGTACGAATTGACTCGAGTGCGAATTGACTCCGTACCTAGAATATGAACCAGTTCTGCGTTCTTCCTTTAGACATCTATAGCTGATCATACCTAGATTTAATGTATGCATCCATAGCTGATCGATCATATCTAGATTTAATGCATGTCACAGTATAATACTTTTGAACTTCCTACATCCCATGTCTTTTTAGTCTGAGTTAGATTGTTGCCTAGCACAGATGAGTTGACCATCAGGAAAACATGTCCGTGAAATGTATACCCCTTCAATCCCAATTTTATATAGAAAAACTAGTGTTTGCAGGGGCACACCTATTTTTCTTATTTTTGACCCAAAACAAACATTAAGGGTACTCGTTAGAACCGCTCCGGCGAGGCGGTTCTAACGGTTCTAACGGTGTATCCACAATGTATGTTTCGAGCGACAATTTCAGAAAAATCAAAATCAAAATATTTTCAATGAAATTTTCAAATTTCCTTCTGAAAAAATCTCTGTATATTGCATGGGGAAGTATACTCAAAGTTGTCGAAAATAGAGAATTAGATTACTGAAATGATGCTAGCTTTAAGCCAGCTTAATGTTACTTTTCAAATCGGGGCTCCATTTGGGCCATGGGAAATAGATGGGCTGCTTGTGCCTCTAGACAAAACTTATAACCGATAGAAATGATTAAACGCGTATAAGCCTTGTTTTTTACTTGGGTGGTATTTTAAAGCATATGCCGCATGTCCTGACATCCCAGCGTTGGAAAGAATTCCCATAAAATGGAGACTACGTCCCAGCATGACCATAGTTGTTGACTGCCGGGGACGTAAAGCATCAAATCGAACAAACAGACATTACAAAGTCTTTGCCATTTGATTCAAAACATGACATCTGTTCATTTTGTACTCATACATGACATGTAGACAGCCTTACAGTGTACATGTAGTACCCCGAATGTGAAATAATGTTCGTTCGTGAACCGTAAGCGGAACGGCTTTCGTGAAATTCGTTGAGTGTAACTTCTTTCAACACCACTTGTTCATTGTTTTCTCCGCAGGAGTTTCTTCCCCTACTAGAAAGGGCCTCATTTGACGGGACCTACACAACCCCTAGGTGGGAAAGAGCGGCAATCGTGAATATCTCCTCTATACTGGGTTCTGTGGCCGAGAACAACCATGCAGAACATTACCATTACGGACCAACAAAGGTA
This sequence comes from Rugalucina vietnamica, assembly GCA_964017185.1. NCBI lineage: Eukaryota > Metazoa > Mollusca > Bivalvia > Lucinida > Lucinidae > Rugalucina > Rugalucina vietnamica. Next base: position 33,576,600 of record OZ024881.1, on the reverse strand, counting down.
ACCTAAACACATGAATGAAATCAATAAAAACAACCTTCTATTTCACCACAAAGGCTTACTGTGGATGGTTTGACGTGAACCACGTTTCCTGGGCATGCTCAGACTAGAGCAGTTAACCAGTAATCAGACACCTTTCGGAGATTTCTGAGATCCCTTCACATTACGAAAACATGCCCATGCAATATACAGAGAATAATTTTAAAGTTGTAAAAACATGAAAATTTTCAGTAGAATTTTTTTGCTATTTTTCTTATTTTTGCTCAAAACATAGATTGTGAGGCGGTTCTAACGAGTACCCACAATCTATGTTTTGGGGCAAAGATAAGAGAAATAGCCCTGCATACCCCAGTTTTGCTATATAAAAGTGGGTTTGAAGGGGTACACATTTCACGGACATGTTTTCCTGGTGTGAGGGAAGACACAAACCAGCCATTCTAACATCGGATTTCGCAAGCCCCATATTCATTTTCTTCATTTGACAGAAGCTATTGAGTGGGATATAAAATCATTTCCATGCGTCCAAACTGATTGGGTTTGCTATACCATGAATAGTTTCCTCTTTTGTATGGGTTCATAAAAATTGCATTTAAACTGGCTTATCTTTTATATGAATAACTATTACCTTTTATTACAGGCTGCATTGAATCTCTTAACCAAGACGCTGAGCCTCGAACTCAAGTCCTCGGAGATTCTGGTGGTTGCTCTACACCCGGGCTGGGTTCGAACGGACATGGGAGGCCCGCACGCCCGGGTGAGCCCCGAGGAAAGCGTGCTGGGGATATTGAAGCTACTGCCAACCCTGCAGGCTTCAGACACGGGAAAACTTTATGAGTTCACAGGGCGAGAAATGGCGTGGTGATTAACAGAAAAGTGAGCCGCCACATGGGAAAACCAACAATCTGCCTAGGCGAAAACAAAGGCGCCGATCAGCTTCGCAGTAACTGCGAAGCTGATCAGTGCCTTTGTTTTCGCTACTCGGATAGTACAGTTCCTCTTCTACTTAAATCCGAAATTTCAAGATTCTAGCTCTTTTCTGTAACTGTACAGGTCGGTTTGTGTCGGACCTGGTCGGAAACCACATTGTTGGTTTTCCCACGAGGCGGCTCAAGTGTTATATTATAATTGAGCCTTCGCATGAGAAAAGAAAACAACACTCTGGGTTTCCGACCAGGCCCGACACAAACCAGCCTGTACAGTCACAGAAGCAGACTAGGGACTTGAAATTTTGGATTTATGTAGAAGAGGAATTGATCTGCGCCTTTGATTTCGCATACATGTATGCTGATTGTTGGTTTTCTAATGCAGAGTAAACAACCAGAAAGCAGAAACATTGAACAGCAGTAGACGAACGTGGATCGAAAATTATTTGTTCGATGGCTAATAAATGTCGAGTACTTGTCATCGAAAACGCTTTTTCTCAGTTTTCAATCTCCTAGATTACATATAGCGTTTTTGATTGCCATCTACCTCTTGTGATCACCTGATTTCATTATGTATATATTAATGAAAGTGGTTGAAGACCGAACATTCCATTAACGAAAATTGAGCCGCGTCATGAGAAAACCAACATTATGCATGTGCAAAAACAAAGGTGCAGATTAGCTTTGCAGTAACTGCGAAAAGCTGATCAGCGCCTTTACTTTTGCTACACAGATACTACAATCCCTGTACTTTTCAAATCCAAAATTACCAGCCTCTAGCCATCTTCTGTGCTTGTACATTGTGGTTTGTGTCGAACCTGTTCAGAAACCACAGTGATGGTTTTCTCATGTCGCGACTTAGATAATCAAATAAGGCAGCTCTGAGCCCCATAACTACATAGGCCCGAGTCTAATACCTACAGCCGCCGTATATAGTGTTTCTGAGCAAGACAATTTAAGCGAAAGGGGCAGGTCCGTCCCGACATACTGAAAAAATTGTTGACTGGGAACGGTATATAAACCAGAGGACCAATGGTCCTGATATCGCTCACCTGAGATTTTGTCTTTGATGAATGACCTTTGGCTAAGGCCATGTTGGCCAACGTAAAATGTCAACTTGACCTCAAATACTCACATAATTATTAACACAATAAACTGTCTGTATCTACTAACTTTCAGATCTTTCTGGCAACATTTGACTTTTCTGTTTAAATTAACAGTTTAATAGGTCAATGTCAACCCAAGGTCATGATTTACATACCAAGTTTCATTGAAATCGGTCCACCGATTCCAGAGAAGTTGATTTTTAAAGGATTTTACTTCATAGTATGGGCATGGTGGCCATCTTGGTCATGTGACCTGGACTATTTATACAAAATTTGGTTCCCCCTTCCTAAGGATACCACATATAAAATTTGGCTTTGATTGGTGAAGTGGTTTCTGAGAAAATTAAGTTTTTAAATTTGATATGTAGATGACCTTTGGCCAATATCAAGAGATGACCTTGACCTTGAATACTCATAGGACTTCATTAACTCAATAAGTTGTATGTATGTACCAACTTTCAGGTCACAGGCCACAAAACTTCCTGAAAAATCCAGTTTTCCATTTTTTCCATTGAGAAGCTTATGATACTAATGTGGACCTTGCCATAAAATAGGCCAAGGTCACCCCAAGGTCATGGTTTATATAAACTATGATAAGCCAGAGTCCCCGATGCTACATACCAAGTTTTATTGAAATCGGTCCAGCAGTTCCAGAGAAGAAGGGTTTTTAAGGTTTTTACCATATATGGGCATGGCAGCCATCTTGGTCATGTGACCTAGACCATTTATACAGACTTTGATTCCCCCTTCCTAAGGATATCACATATAAAATTTGGCTTTGATTGGTGAAGTGGTTTCTGAGAAAATTAAGTCTTAAATTTAGTATGTAAATGACCTTTGGCCAAGGTCAAGAGATGACCTTGACCTTGAATACTCCTCTGACTTCATTAAATCAATAAGTTATATGTATCTACCAACTTTCAGGTCACAGGCCACAAAGCTTCCTGAAAAATCCAATGTTTTCACTTTTTCCATTGAAAAGCCTATGTGACCAAAGTTGACCTTGTCGTAAAATAGGTCAAGGTCAACCCAAGGTCATGATTTATACAAAATATGATGGGCCAGAGTCCCTGATGCTACATACCAAGTTTCATTGAAATCGGTCGACCGGTTCCAGAGAAGAAGATTTTTTAAAGGTTTTTGCCATATGATGGCATGGTGGCCATTTTGGTCATGTGACCTGGACCATTTATACAAACTTTAGTTCCCCCTTCCTAAGGATGCTCCACATGAAGTTTGGCATTGATTGGACCAGGGGTTTCAGAGGAGAAGATCTTTGAAAAGTGTGAACGACGACGGACGACGGAGCATGGTCATCCTATAAGCTCACCTTTTGAGCCTTCGCCTCAGGTGAGCTAAAAATCGTTAAGAAGTCACAATGACTCAATTGAAACAATACATAAGGTATATATGGTATTATTTTTCTTTGAAATTAATTTATATGAAACACTGAGAGTGTGCTGCTATCACATCAGCACTGTGGTGCAAAACCCATGCTAGTCATATTAGGGCATGTCGAGAAAATACGAAAACAGTTTCGCCTATAACCAACCTATTAGTCGTGTTAGACGTCTGTCAGATTTTTTTATTCAGTTTTACATCCATTTCAAGATTATTTCAGCTCGTATCAGACGAGCCAATCAGTAGGTGGGGCGGGAGAGTCCAGAGAAAAGCGGAACCGCCTGCTGCACCCGAAAGCAGAGCTTTTCTCACATGTGTCCCGTATGGGGCTCGAACCCACACCAGACACAGCGGTGAGATTATGGAATGATTACGCGCGGTAATGAAATATCAGCCCTCTGAAACACTCGGCTACGGGGGACGCTATCAGAAAATTCAAGACAGATACACATAGGTTGAATAGCCACACGTCATTTTTTCATTGTATCTTTGTAATTGTTGTATAAACGAAATGAATGAAAAATCCTTGTATGCTCCAGTTTTTTTTTTTTTTGTTAAATGAGCCGCGTTATGAGAAAGTCGGATTTTTGCTTATGCGAAAACAAAGGCGTAGATCAGCTTCTCAGTAACTGCGAAGCTGATCAGCGCCTTTGTTTTCACTACACGGATAGCACAATTCCTCTTCTTCCTAAATCCGAAAATTCAAGCATCTAGCCATCTTATGTAGCTACACAGACTGGTTTATGTCAGACCAGGTCGGAAACCCCGGAAGACCGGTTTTCTCACAACGCGACTCAATTAAAGACGGACCAAGATGTATCACAAGAACACCGTTGTTTAGCTAAAATCAGTGCTAAAACTATTTTGTATAGTGCAACTACTTTGACCATGCCGGTTAACCTCTGACATAGATATTCATTTGTTGATCGGTCTGCTTCAAATAAGTAAGTTTTCAATAATACGACTCTATGATGGTAGACAATGTGTGACCACGTGGTTCACATGGCACTGCAAAAAACGTGTAAAACAAATAGGTGCCTCTTTTCTAGTGTTTACAAAACTTTATCACTTGAGGTCAGCCCGCACGGTCAAAGTATTTGCAAGTTTAATAATAATATATCTTCGATATATATAGAGTTCCACAGCCAACGCAACTTTATTTCTTCATCTCGTATTTTAAATTGGCTAATTATCTGAAAATCTTTGTGCCCAATCAGCATCAAAATGACCCGAATATCTTAGTGTGTTATCAAATCCAAAGTTTTAGTGCGCATTAACATGTGCCTCGCGCGTTTCGAAACGATGCACATAATTCAAATCTTTGATGGTTGTCCAGACTTTATTTTTTTAATTTATTTTAGTATGGCAATTTCATTGTTGTAACTCAAGGCCAGGAATCGCCATTAATTTTGAGTACCCCAAATTGCTAATTTTGAGTACCTCAAATTGCTTGCTTTTAGGCGTTCAACGTCACTTGGTCACGTGGTCAATGTCAAGTTTGTAGTTGCAGATGCCAACCATATGCTGGCAATCTAGCCTTATCGATTACAATTATTGGAAAATTGTTTTTCACTGTGTTTCGCTGCGTAAGAATAGCGTGGTTTGCACAGTTTAGCATGAAATTCGTCAAAATCGCTGATTTCCTTCATTTTTCAAACTGAACCCTTAGTCAGTTTTTACGCAATTGTAGGCAAACGAAAAACGTTTGGCGGTTGATATTCACATGTCGTTTTTAAAAATGGTTGGGCTACAAACATGCGGAATTTCGGGTGAATAAACTGAAACCACAAAACGTTATTCACTTGGTCACACAGGGGTCTGTTCTCCCAGAATTTCCTAGGAAAGCAGTAATCATCATGTACAGTTAAACTTCACGGGATGCTGTCAGCCAAGACATTATCATTTGAAAATGATATGACTAATGAGAATTTACTACAACATGTGTTTGCCCTCAGATGTTGAACTTTGCAGGGGTTTATACAAGTTCCTAGCAGAAGATTTCGAAATATAAATTCATTTCGAAGGTAAAACTCTTTCACAAATGACCATTTCATATTGAATATTTTCCTGTTGAATAAAATGTTACAGCTATTCCGCCATCATATGATTTTTGCCATCATATGATTTTTGGAATAATTATGGACATTCTTCTTAAAGTTTTATAAGCAGGCTATTTGAGCCACTTCATGAGAACACCTGTCTTTGGGTTTCTGTCCTGGTCTGAGACACACCATGCTGTGCAAGAATAGAAATAGCTTTAAAGCAGTGAAAACAAAGGAACTGATGCATCACAATTTAAGTTTTGTAAGAGATAATTTTTATTTTTCCGTTATATGATGTTTTGATGAGATTATGGCTTAACATCCCAGGCAACAGCTCGCCTGAGCCGAATGAGCTTATGCTTCATTGATAAAATAATTCTTGTGAGTACACACACAAGTCATTTTATGGACCAATAAAGATAAATTATCTAGGAAACCTGATTGAAACTAGAAAATGTATTTATGAAACACTATGCCCCCAACTGGTAAGTCACTTTCAAGATGTAAAAATGTCCAAAAAATGGCTAAGTTCAAATTGTAAAAAAAGTGACCAAAAATTAATCTGAGGAGTATATCCCAACCACATGCATATCTTCAAAGCATGGTCACAATGTCTGCAAAGTTTCAAAAGCATCAGTATTAAACTGTAGGAGGAGTTGCGCACACAAGGTACCCACTGCTCATTCACTTTCATTGTGAAAATGATGCCCGAAAAATGGCTAAGTTCAAATTGCGAAAAAAGTGACAAAATTATTCTGAGGATTATATCCAAATCACATGCATATCTTCAAAGCATGGTCACAACATCTGTAAAGTTTCAAGAGAATCGGAATAAAACTGCCATTCACTAAAATGCCCGAAAAAATGACCAAGTTCAAATTGTGAAAAAAATGACAAAAAATTATCCAAGGATTATATCCAAACCACATGCATATCTTCAGACCATGCCCATAACACATGTAAAGTTTTAAATGAATTGGCATGAAACTGTAGGAGGAGTTGCGCACACAAGGTACCCACTGTCCATTCACTTTCATTGTGAAAATGCCCGAAAAATGGCTGTTCAAATTGCGAAAAAAGTGACAAAATTATTCTGAGGATTATATCCAAATCACATGCATATCTTCAAAGCATGGTTACAACATCTGTAAAGTTTCAAGAGAATCGGAATAAAACTGTAGGAGGAGTTGCGCACACAAGGTACCCACTATCTATTCACTTTATCAAGAATTAAAAAGGGAAATAACTCTCACAGAATGGGCCCCTAGCCCTTTGAATTTACCTGAAAGAAAAAATACAGGTCCTCTTAATTTTCATATACAAACTACATACCAAATTTCAAGATCCTAGCTCTAATGGTTCCTGACCGAGTGCTAAGCGTTACTCACGCATCACTGACAGACAGACAGACTCACTCACTCACCGCACGGACAGACCCAAACCAATATGCCCCCTCAACTTCATCTAAGTTGGGGGCATAAAAACAGGGTGCTTTATATTTTGTGAAAATTTATTTCAATATTTTGACCCAATCGTATGCATTTTAATTAATATGAGCCGTCTCGTCCGAAAACCAACAAGGTGGTTTCCGAACAGGTCCGACACAAACCGATCCCTGCAGTAATAGAAACAGGCTTGAAGCTTTAAATTTCGGATTTAAGAAGAAGAGTAAGTGTACTATCCGTGTAGAAAAAACAAAGGCGATGATCAGTTACCGCGAAGCTGATCTGCGTCTTTGTTTTCGCCTAAGCAAATTGATGGTTTTCTCACGAGGCGGCTCATATACTCAATAGAAACGTGGCTAAAACATTTCTTGTGGGTACTAATGACATTCATTTATTTATTTTTTTTTTATCAAATAGGAACCTTGTTTCAGCAATAAGAATGGCTATTTAGTGATAATTTTATGATTATTTGGCTTAGCATGCGATGGAAATAAAATATGGGAGTACTCAATAGAATTAATTGGCGGCCCCCGTGACCGAGCGGTTAAGAGCGCTGTTTCTGAATCTTTAAATTTTGATCATCTCACCGCTGTGTCTGGTGAGGGATTGAGCCGTGCTCTGGCCACATGTGAGACAAGCCAAGTTTTGTTTGCGGGTGTGTCAGGAGGTTTTTCTCGGTGTTCTCCCGTTCTCGCCCTATCTACTGACTTGCCCGTCTCATATGAGCTGAAATAATCTTGAAAGGGACGTAAAACTGAATTAAAAGAAAAAAAAAAGAATTAATTGCTATAAACATATTTATTATGCTTTAAGAATTTAAAATTTTAAATTTGAAAATTTCCGACAATTATTACCAAGCAACAGTGTTCACAAAATGTATGTTATAGGCTGCTAGCCAGAGGGTCGATTGCTCCCCTCCTAGGGAATTTTGCAGACATACCCTATCTTAAAGAACAATTCAAGCTGAGTAGAATAAGAGATGTTTGCACCCTGAGCGTTGGGGCGTTATCCTGTAACAGCCTGTTACATATGTTACCTAAACAAAATTAAGAAATTATGATATGGTGTTTTCAGCTACAGAAAAATGACAATAATTTATCATTTTACTCAACTTTTTCATACTGTCTGCTTGCTGTATGTCTATACTACATATTAAAATCGTTTGGACAAAAATTTGACCCACACTTACTGTAACATACGTAACGTAATTTAAGATACCCTTTGAAAATACCACTTTTGAGTGATATCATTTACTTATACTGTTGCACTATTCATTTTTCCAAAGATATGAGATTTATTTCCATCAGCATGTTCAATTGGCAGATAGAAAAACCAAGGCTTGCTTTCCTATCATGTATATATTGCCTTTAATGAAGTATTTAGTAGCCCTACCCCCAGTTTAAAATGCGAAATATTCTATTGCAACGAACGTGAAGTATGTAAAATACTTAAAACTGGTGGATATATATCATAGTTTCTTGCTTATTTTACCATGAACCATGGCTCTGAGGATCTGTAACCAAGTATCTTGGATCAAAGATTTTGATCCAGAATGTAACATATGTAACATACATGTAATGAATAACGAAGGCCATTGTACATAGCAGGAATGCCAGTACAGGTCAGTCTAATTCTCTATTCCATTAGATATTTTGCAAACTTATATCTTAAATGACAATTCAAGTTTGCTCCAATAAGAGATGTTTGCTTTATGTACATTGGAGCATGTGTCTGTTACATATGTTACCATAATATGTTTTGAAAATAATGATATGGCAATTTTAGCGTAAGAAAAATAAGATTTTTATTATTCCATTCACCCAATTCATACAGTCTACATGAAACATGTCCATTCTCAACACTAAAGTTGCTTGAGCAATAATATGACACATACAGTGTAATGTCTGTAACATATGAGCCGCCTCATGGGAAAACCAACAATCTGCATAGGCGAAAACAAAGACGCAGATCAGCTTCGCGGTTACCGCGAAGCGGATTAGCGCTATTGTTTTCGCTACTCGGATAGTACAATTCCTCTTCTACTTAAATCCGAAATCTCAAGCTTCTAGCTCTTTTCTGTGCTTGTACAGGCCGGTTTGTGTCAGACCTGTTCGGAAACCACATTGTTGGTTTTCCCACGTGACGACTCATATATTAAAATAACCCTTTCAAAATTAGCATTGTGAGTGACATCGTTTGTTTTTTTAGTAACACATTCCAGCTTTTTTTCAAATATATGTGATTTTTTACGTTACCATGTTCAATGGAGGAGATGGAAAATTCCAATACTGTATATATTATACTAAATGGGTTATTTAGCAACCCTACCCGCAGTTTCATAAGCCAAATTGTATTGCTAATTACGTAAAACATGTAAATAATCGTTTCTAATGGCTGTATCTAATGTTGATAATTATTTGCTTATATATTTATGCTTATGGAGAACTATAGTTCTGAGTGGGTGTCACCAAGTATCTAGGCTCAGACATCTTAATGAGGAATGTAACGTATGTAACATATATGTATGAATAAAGAATGACGTGGTCTACAGTAGATATATATGATGCTATTTCAAAAATAGTGTCAACACTTTATGTTTCCCTATGAATAATTTAGATTTTGGTGTAAAACAAAACTAGAAATCTTATTCAGTTCTGACAATCATGTCTTTGGACCCCATAAATACTATTTTAAACGTTTAGAAATCTCTTAAAAATGCAGAACCAGAGGACCAATGGTCCTGTAAACGCTCACCTGAGATCTGCTTCATATACCAATAAACATATTTGAATATTATGGTATTTAACCCCAGTGCAGGGGCAGATGAAGCCCCTGGGCCATTTTCTTTTTTTAAGAATAATCAATTCTGTCCATTTGCCAATTTCCTGCTGATTTTCCCCTTCAAATAACATTTTAAAAGCAGATGAGCTCCTGGTGTCCATTTTTTTTTTTTCAGAATCATTAAAATTCAGTCCTACTGCCCATTTCCTGCAAGACTTTCACATAAAATGACGTTTTAAAAGTTTACCCCATTCAAATGCATTGACGACCTATGTTGACCTTGCCATAAAATAGGTCAAGGTCACCACAGGGTCATGATTTATATACACATTGTAGTACTTGAGTCATCCATACTTCATGCCAAGTTTCGTTGAAATCGGTTCACCGGTTCTGGAGAAGATACTTTAAGGGTTTTTACCATATATGGGCATGGCTGCCATCTTGGTCATGTGACCTGGATTACTTATATACACATTAGTTCCCACTTCCTACAGATGCTTCATTTTAAAATTTGGCTTTGATTGGCCATGTGGTTTCAGAGAAAAAAATCTTCGAAAAGTGTGTATGGACGACAGACCAGCCAAGGTCAAGAGATGACCTTGACCTAAATTAATCATATACCTTCATCTAATTCATTAGTTGTTTGCATCTGCAACTTTTCAGATCCCAGGCTGCAAAAGTTTTCAAAAAATAGCTAATTTCCACTTTTCCCATTATAAGTCTATGGAAACTTAAAGTTACCATAGCAACCAGAGTTCTTATCCGACTGGAATAAAAAACACAAATTATGTAGAGGCTACTGTCAGGAACATGTATACAAAGTACAGGATTCATCCACTTGACAGTTTCTGAGGAGAAGATTTTTGAATGTTTTTTTCAAAATTGTGCCCTTTATGGGGCCCCAGCAACCAATCAAAATAAAAGATTAGGACAAAACTCGCAAGAAACGTCAAACACTACTCAATAAACATTTCTGCAAAAACAAAATTCAAATGTCTGCAATTTTAGCGGAAAAATAGCCGATTTCCACTTTTCCCATTATAAGTCTATGGAAACTTTAAGTTACCATAGCAACCAGTTCTCATCCGCCTGGAATAAAAAACACAAATTATGTAGAGGCCACTGTCAGGAACATGTATACAAAGTACAGGCTTCATCCCCTTGACAGTTTCTGAGAAGAAGATTTTTGAATGTTTTTTTCGAAATTTTGCCCTATATGGGGCCCCTGCAACCAATCAAAATGAAGGATTAGGACAAAAGTCACATGAAACGTAGAGGACTACTCAATAAACATTTCTGCAAAAACAAAATTCAAATATCTCCAACAAGACAGCAAAAACTGGCAATTTTCACTTTTTTCCATTATAAGTCTATGGGAAGCATAAGTTGCCATAGCAACCAGAGTCCTTATCCAATCAAAACAAAAAACACAATTATTCTTTCCCCCTACCTGTAGATGGTGTATGTGTAATATGAGAACAATCGGCCCAGCGGTTTCAGAGAAGAAGATCTTTGAAATTGTGGACGACGGACGACGGACGGACGGACGACGGACGGACGCCGGAGCATGGGTATACTATAAGCTCACCTATGAGCCTTCGGCTCAGGTGAGCTAAAAATTAGGGTATTACTACAAAATCGTTTATACTTGAACTGTTAATAGACCTAGAATGCTGAAAGTGGTATCAAATAAATGGGACGGCAATAGACTAATGCCCTCAGTCCTCTAAATACATCATCTGAATTTCAGTTTTATGAATATTAATGAAAACTTTAGAAATTAGAAAAAATGCATAACAAATAAGCAGGTATACCTACAAAATGATAATAGTTTTTCAGCAAGCTAAAGTCTGAATGTGCTGAAAATGGCAAGGGCAATTTTCTATCATCCTTCTATAATAAAAAGTCATTTGATGAGCATTAATAAATATAATGGTTAAATTAGATGTTGGCGATTAACCGCCGAAGAATTGAGGCGGGGCGCCTATTAAACCAGATGAATCTTGGCTACTGGAAGTCCTAGACAGCTGAAATCGGTATCGACCGGTTGCTAAGACAATGTTCTTTAACCATATGATGTTATGAATAAATCATATGAATGTTTGTTTCATGAATTGCAACAAGAACTTCAGAAATAGAGAAAAATTGCAGAAAGGCGAAGGGGTATACCAACAAAGTCACTTATATCTCTTATATCAATGTTCTTTAACCATATGATGTTATGAATAAATCATATGAATGTTTGTTTCATGAATTGCAACAAGAACTTCAGAAATAGAGAAAAATTGCAGAAAGGCGAAGGGGTATACCAACAAAGGCACTTATATCTCCACTATAAATAGCTGTTGAGTAGTCAAAATGGCATCAAATGTTACTATTTGGTCACTTCAATAATGAAATGTTGTCATGTTATCACAAAATATATGAACCGTCATGTTGTCATGTATACATACCACAAAACATATGAGGTTAAAGCAAAGGTACACGCGTCCCTGTTGCTGGACACCCTTAATTGTTTGCTATATACCATTTTTATCAACGTTTTATGAATACCCATGAAAGTAAATCTGATATGATTTGTATATAAGAGCAATGGGAAATGGTGCATTGTCCAAGCAAATATCTGATACCAATTAAACCCTCTAAGGCAATGAGCAGCCAGGATATAAGTAATTTTGTTGGTTTATCTCTTCATTTTCTCTTATTTTCGAAGCTTAATTCTAATATTAGTGACCTTTATCAGATAAGAAGGTTTATATATTAGGTTACAGTGTTATAATTCATTGTCATAGCAATCATTTGATACCAGATTCAGCACAGTAGTGCTATTAGTAACCTAGACACAAGCCATTTTGTAAGGTATACCCTCTTATTTTCCGTGATTCTTCTCCAGTCTGTAAAAATTGCATTAATATAAGGTATTCATTAAACTCAAAATAAGTTTATTCATTTATCAGACTAGAAAACAAATTGCATAGCCCAAAGCATCAAGCTGCTACCACTTTTATCTTTCTATGCCTATTGACATGCCAGACACTAGTAATTATGTAAGTATAAATGTTATTTTTCCGTGATTTTCCAAACTTTTCATAGTTTTTTTATATCAATATTGATAAATATGCAAATGAGATAATTTTCAAATAGACCCAAACATCTGGAGAATTGTCAAATGGTATCACTGGTGTATAAACTATGTGCAACGATTATAGCTTGGGTCTGAAAGACGTTTTTTATGGGTTTTTTGGCCATTTTAATGTTTAATTTAAAGTTCACAAATATGCAAATAAGATGATATGCATAACTTACCTTAAGATGAAACGGCTATAGTGAAGAAGCTTTAAAATGAAACCAAGTTCACTGGTCTACGATAAGCCATAACGTATATATGATCAATTGTGTAGGTCAAATTAGCCCCATGCGGTATTGGTAACACTGTAAATATAAACAACTTGGCGTTACATCGTTACAACTGAGGCACATCTAGCAAATGAAAATAACACAAGCATGTCATTCTTACCTTGCACATTGGTGTTTGCAGCTTTGAAATCCACAGAAACTATTACAGAAACCCTTATTTGTTTATAAATGTTTATTCACATATTTTTGTTACATACGTTACACAAATTGAGAACCGTCTATGTCAACTTGATAAAATTATCTATCACACATTTCCCTTGAAGAATCTTGTAGACAAATGGTAGAATTATGGTAAAACAACCTATTGTTCAATCGCAATCAAAGAATACTGCAAATATAATAAGCTGGTAACAGTTGTTATTTTTAAATGGCCGTTACACCGTTACGCCCCGGCGTACAAAGTGCAAACATCTCTCATTTGAATGCAAATAACACAAACATGACATTCTTACCTTGCACATTGGTGTTTGCAGATTTGTACTCCACAGAAACTATTACTGAAAACCTTAGTGGTTTATAAATGTAAATTCGCATATTTTTGTTACATACGTTACATACGTTATACAGATAGAGACCCATATATGTCAACATGATAAAATTATGCATCCCACATATTTTCCTTGAAGAATCTTGCAGACAAATGGTAGAATTATGGTAAAACAACCTATTATTCATTCCCAATCAAAGAATACTGCAAATATAATAAGCTGGTAACAGTTGTTGTTTTTAAATAGCTGTTACACCATTACGCCCCGGCGTACAAAGTGCAAACATCTCTCATTTGAATCAGAAAAGACTGCTCTTTAAGATAGACTATGTCTGCAAAATTCCCTAGGGGGGGAGGGGGGAGCAGGACCTTTTTCAGCCAGCAGTCTATTAATCCCACATCTGGAAAATCTCTAGCACTTGCTATATCTGACAGATTTAATGGCCATATCATTTACACATGTTCATTCTTAATGTCTAAAAGGTGCTAGAGCTAACTGTCTATCCCCTCTAATGAGCTGCTCAAAATTGAGCTACCTAGAGACCCCTGTGTGGCCGAGTGTTATTCAGATTTTAATGACGAGTTGCGTTGGCTGTGGAACTCAGTAGATCTATATGTTTTTTTTTTCTTTCTCTCAAGCTATTTTGTACCCATCAATAGTTTTGTTTGAAAAAATTGACGTCATTATGTTCCACTTGGCATGAGATCCCCTAACCAAGGCCACTCACTATTATAAAGAACTATAATAAAAATTCATGCTTTTGTTCATTAAGTTTCAAATTTTAAAAGATTTTTTTAACCGTGAAGGGTTTGTTGACCTCATCAGTTGGGTAGTATGACCAATGACCTCTGCACTTAAATAAGTCAAAGTGCCCAGCTTTAGAGATAGTCAAGTTACAAAAAAAAAAAAAAACAAAAAAAAAAAAAATAAAAATAAAATAAAATAAAAGAAGCAAAGAAAGGTAAAATCTCGTCAAAATATCATCCTACTTTTTCGTTAAACCGGTCCCCGATAGCGTAATGGTTAGAGCGTTCGCTTCGGAAGTGGGAGGTCGTTGGTTCGATCCCGGACTGGGTCATACCGAGGAAGCTTGCTGGGAATATTGAAGCTACTACCAACCCTGCAGGTTTCGGACACGGGGAAACTTGAGTTCACAGGACGAGAAATGGCTTGATGATCAACAGAAAATAGAGGATATTCAAATGTTTTTGTTGAATATGGCTTTCATTTCACGAGTGAAGGGAAAAATATATATCTATATATTTCATGTGTGGCGAAGCAGCAATCAGAAACATTGAACAGCAGCCGACGAATGTGGATCATCAGTCGTTTGTTAGATTGCTCAACTTGTCATCGAAAACGCTTTTTCGAAACAGTTTTACGCATTACGCAAAAACATTTTTCTCTTAGGGTCAGAGGCTTGAACTTTCGCATTACGCAAAAAACAGCTGTTCTCTTAGGGTCAGAGGCTTGAACTTTCACATTACGCAAAAAACAGCTGTTCTCTTGGGGTCAGAGGCTTGGACTTTCGAATTACGCAAAAACTTCCTTTTTTTTCTTGGAGTCAGAGGCTTGAACTTTGGCATTACGCAAAAACAGTTTTTTCTCTTGGAGTCAGAGGCTTGAACTTTCGCATTACGCAGAAACAGCTTTTCTCTTGTGGTTAGTGGCTTGAACTTTCGCATTACGCAGAAACAGCTTTTCTCTTGGGGCCAGAGGCTTGAACTTTCGCATTACGCAGACAGCTTTTCTTTTAGGGTGACAGGCTTGAACTTTTGCATTACGCAAAAACAGCATTTCTCTTTGGACCAGAGGCTTGAACTTTTGCATTACGCAGACAGCTTTTCTCTTAGGGCCACAGGCTTGAACTTTTGCATTACGCAAAAACAGCATTTCTTTTAGGACCAGAGGCTTGCACTTTCGCATTATGCAAAAGCAGCATTTCTCTTAGGGCCAGAGGCTTGCAGTTTGCAGTACGCAAAAACAGCATTTCTCTTAGGGCCAGAGGCTTGTACTTTTGCATTACGCAAAAACAGCATTTCTCTTAGGGCCAGAGGCTTGCACTTTCGGCATTACGCAAAAACAGATTTTCTCTTAGGGCTAAAGGCTTGAACGTTAACATTACGCAAAAACATTTTTTTTCTCTTAGGTTCAGAAGCCCGAACTTTCACGAACACGCTAAAAACGAACAAAAACAACTTTACTCGGGTTCGTCTCCTGATAGTTTCCACCCATCAGTGATTTCGTTAATATTTAACCCTTTTTATTACATTATAAATGAAATTAAATGAAATTAAATGGTACAGCTACAATTCAATTTCAAGGTCAAAGTGTACTGTATCTTTTTGATGGGGAAATAAACGTTTACATATTTTTATTTATCAAGATCAATCTAGGTCGTTGACATTAATTTCCCTGCTTGTATGGCAAACTGTGGTGCTGGGACTTTTTTTTTCAGAAGTAAAAATTGAAAATTTCATTGGAGGTGGTTTTAACGTGTACCCCGGCACACTCTATGTTTTGAAGCAAAAAATAAGAAAAAAAAAATAGGTATACCCCTTATACATCAGTATTACTATATAAAAGTAGGGTTTAATGGGGTATACATTTTACGGATATGTTTTCCTGATGGTCATATTAGGACATATTGAGATATTTCCCCAGCCCATAAAATGTATTTCAGAAAGTTAAAGATTAATCCACAAATATAACTGAATGCGTGACTATCATTTGGGAAATAGCTAATCATCGTGTTCCCGTTGTTTCGTTTCCATTTCCTGTAAAAAAAAGGAATAAACAAGAAATGGAAAAAACAAAATGTAAAAATACTGTATGTTTTACCAATATAAATGTGGAGCGGGTGTATTATTAGCAAGGACTGTGCTAAACTGGGCCCAATTGTTCAAAATTAACGATATTGCTAGTTAACGATTCGTTAAAATTTCAATCATGAATGTTACAAATACACTGTTATTATTTTGCAATGCAAAGGATTCTCACAAATAACAGTGTATTTGCTTATGCAGTCGGCATTTACTTAACGAGTTGCAACTTCTTAACGATGACGTTAAGCTAAAGTTTTGAAAGTTTTGAACAACTGGCCCCTGGTTTTGTGGCATATTAACGATGTTTAGCCATACCCGTGAACACCCGTGAACCATTTGACGTCATTATGTTCCATTTTGTAAAGATCACTTCACACGGTCTCATTCAATGTAGATGGTGAATTAAAAAATTCCGTTGTTTTGAATATCTTTCAACCTTTTTTAAAGAATTTATTGGACCACGGAGGGTTTATTGACTTGGGCTAGGAGAGTATGACTTTTGTACTAGATAGGTGCAGATGCCCATCTTTCGAGAGCGCTGAGATTACAAAATAAATAATTTAATAAAATAAATAAGTAAATAAATAAATAAATAAACATGACGAATAATGACATAAAATAAATAGATAAATAAATTAAGAAAACTTGCCCATACAATACATGAATATACAGAGAATTTTTTCAGCTGTAAAAATTGAAAATTTTGTTGGGAAAATTTTGATATTTTTTTAATACTTTGCTCAAAACATTTGTTGTGAACACGTTCTAGACGAGGCAAAAAATGAGCCGCCTCGTGAGAAAACCAACAATGTGGTTTCCGACCAGGTCCGACACAAACCGACCTGTACAATCACAGAAAACAGCTAGAAGCATGAAATTTCGTATTTAGGAAGTGGAGGGATTGTACTATCCGTGTAGCGAAAACAAAGGCGCTGATCAGCTTCGCGGTTACCGCGAAGCTGATCTGCGTCTTTGTTTTCGCCTATGCAGATTGTTGTTTTTCCCATGAGGCGGCTCAAATGTTAAAGTATATCCCTGAGGCTACATGTAAACCCCATTTTCACTACATAAAGGGCCTCGTCACACATAAACGAAAATCCATCGAAGAAGACTTGCACTTCATTGCGAAAAATATTTCTTGTTTGTTTGATTTATTGTTTTATGCCCCATTCAACAGTTTTGGTCATGGCGGGACGTTAGCTATTGAAAGGGACGTAAAGCAATAAAAAAGCAAACAAAAATTCATTTTCACAATAAAATGCAAGTCTACGTCGAGGGATTTTCGCTTATGTGTGACGTGGGACATAAGGGGGTATTCATTGCATGCATGGACATGCTTTCCTGCAATAAGCAGCAACTGGCACGCTATACACACCCTCTCCATCAGGAAAACATGTCCATGAAATGTATACCCCCTCATACCCCACTTTTATATAGCAAAACTCGGCGAGGCGGTTCTGACGTTTACCCACAATTTATGTTTTGAAGCAAAAATAAGAAAAATAGGAATTCCCCTGCATACCCCAATTTTACTATATAAAAGTTGGGTATTTAATGGGGTATTTATTTCACACAGGAAATGGGCAAATGGACTGAAGATTTATGATTCGGAAAAAAAATTGGACCCCAGGGACTGGTCTGCCCCCACCCCGGGACAATTTACATGTATATTACCATAATATTCAAAGATCTCTGAAACATTTTTAGCTTTCGAACGCTACCCTTGGTTTTGACCCATTTAGTACACCATACTCTTGCGTGCCATTAAATCGTCGCTATAAAAGCCGGTTTGTACCGCATGGCGTTACAAGTGTGTATTATACCTAGCTCTCTCTCTCTCTCTCTCCCCCCCCCCCCCCCCCCACTCCACTTTAGATTCGTCCCCGAGTTCCCTGAGTTACAACTAGACATTCACGAACCTATCTATCTTCTTTTACATCCATTGCCCTGGGATGACCTTGACCTATTTGACGGCAAGGTCAACATAAGTCGCCCGTGCATTTGAATTGGAAAAATTGTCAA
The DNA here is from genome assembly GCA_964017185.1 of Rugalucina vietnamica. Taxonomy (NCBI): domain Eukaryota; kingdom Metazoa; phylum Mollusca; class Bivalvia; order Lucinida; family Lucinidae; genus Rugalucina; species Rugalucina vietnamica. The sequence continues at coordinate 33,558,153 of OZ024881.1, read as the reverse complement.
AAACAGGAAATTGGCGAATGGACTGAAGATTTATGATTCTGAAAAAATCGGACCCCTCAGAGGTGCAGAGGCTGGTCTGCCCCCACCCTGGGGCAATATACATGTATATTACCATAATATTCAAAGACCATCTCTGTCATTTGAAGGGACAAACTTGAAGGAAATTGGCGAATGGACTGATGATTTATGATTCTGAAAAAATTTGGACCCCTGCATGGGGCCGGTCTGCCCCCATCCTGGGGCAATATACATGTGTATTACCATAATATTCAACGATCTTCTCCTCCGAAACCGCTTGTTCGATCAAAGCCAAACATCACTAATTCGGAGCATCCTTAGGAAGTGGGGACAAAAGTTTATATAAATGGTCCAGCTAAATTGGCAAAGATTTAAGATTCTGAAAAAATTGCCCCACTGCAGGGACTGGTCTGCCCCCACCCTGTGGCAATATACATGTATGTTGAAAAAGCTTCTCTGAAACCGCTTGGCCAATCAAAGCCAAATTTGATATGAAGCATCTATTAGGAAGGGGGAACCAATGTGTACATAAATAATCCAGGTCACATGATCAAGATGGCGGCCATGCCCACATATGGTAAAAGCCCTTCAAACATCTCTGGAACCAGCGGACAACGGGGACTAGAGTACTACAATGTGTACATAAATTATTACCCTGTGATGAACCTGACCTATTTTCAGACAATGTCAGCTTAGATATATACAGTGAAACTGTTACAATGTCTTTGAGGGGAAAAACTTCTAGAAAATGGGGGTATATACATGTACATAGTCAAACACGTTTATTGGTATATATCTCAGGTGAGCGTTTACAGGACCATTGGTCCTCTAGTATAGTTACAGAATCAGGAATATATGCTGCATATGATAGGATAGGTCTAGCATTTCAAAAATAACTAACGAGAGCGGCACCACACATCTGATCTGTTGAATTTACCGGTACACAATTACTGGCACGGAGTTTGAAAATGTTGGTTTTCTCATGGCGCGGCTCAAATAAAAACTTTTATTTGAGCCGCGCCATGAGAAAATGAACATTTTCAAACTCCGTGTAAGCTAACATGCAGAAATTGCAGATACAAGCTTATTTTTATGATAAAATAAGCTTGTATCTGCAATTTCTGCATGTTACCGTTTAACTGTCAGCATGACTGAATATTTTGCGAGTATTTTATCCATCATTAATGTGTTTCTACGAATCGTCTGATAAAAATTCAGTTTCTTAAACTTTGCGATGAATATTATCAATTTGTAAATTATCAGACCGCAAGCGCCTCTAGAAGGAACCATGTTTCCAGTGAATCTGCGTTGAAGTCATTGGAAGAAGATTTAAAAGTACAACGTCCTTTTCCCAATCCCGGAGTTCAGTGGCTCTGGACAGCGAAAGCTACGTCATTTAGATTTCAGATGAAAATGGTGCTGTCGCATTTAATAGCTGTTGGTAGTTTGTCCCAATAAGGCTCAACTTCCACCCCTGTCGTTGAGGTCCCTCCTGCTATTGAGGTCCCTCCTGCAGCTGAGGTCCCTGCAGTTGTAGTTATCAACCGGAAAATCACCAAGAGTTGCGAAAATTTGCACTACAGTTGCAGCTATCAACTGGAAAATTGTCAAGAGTTACGATTTATAGAAAAAACGTATTTTTTCCGTAAATACGGTGTATTAGCGCTCTAAATACCGGATATTGTAAAACTGGCATGTTGCACATCCGTTTTTGCAGAATTAAGTTTTCTTTTGATCCTTAGAGGTAAATAAGGTTATATGTAGAAATTAAAATGGGGAGTACAACTTCTCAGCTGAAATTTGATCATTTGACCCCCTTTTGTAATATGGGTAAGGGCCCAACAGAGGGAACCGGGATTTTATCACCTGGGTTTATTACAAAAATATGCTCGTGCAGCATACAGAGATTTTTAAAGTTGTAAAAAGGAAAATTGCTATTTTTCTTATTTTTTACTCAAAACATAGATTGTGGGTACACGTTAGAACCCCCTCGCCCAGGCGGTTCTTACGAGTACAAAATGAAAATTGCTTTTTTTCTTATTTTTGCTCAAAACATAGATTGTGGGTACACGTTAGAACCGCCTCGCCCAGGCGATTATTACGAGTACCCACAATCTATATTTTTGAGCAAATATAAGAAAAATAGGTATACCCCTGCATATCCCAGTTTTGCTATATAAAAGTGGGGTTTGAGGGGGTAAATATTTCACTGACATGTTTTCCTGATGCATGGCTCAATCGTCCCAAAAATAAACCACCTTTTCCCTAGCCCCCTGTTTCCATCACTTCTCGAAAAGCTCAATAGATTTGCCCCATAACTTCCTTAAATTATTATCTGATGTTTCTTGAAATAGATATCGTTCTGTCCAGTCCAATCCATTCCTTGAGGGCCACATATGAGTCTTTGATATTACATTACTAAAACATGTCCATGCACTATATACAGTGATTTTTTCAGTAGGAAAAAATGAAAATGTCATCGGAAATATTTTGAAAATTTTGATATTTTGCTCAAAACATTGATTGTGGGTACACGTTAAAACTACTATATCGTTCTCCCCAGTCCCACACCAATCCTGGTGGGGCCACATCAGTCTTTGATATTACATTTCGAAAACATGTCCATGCACAATACAGTTATTTTTTAGTAGGAAAAAATAAAAATGAAATCGGAAGCATTTTGAATTTCATTTTTTGCTCAAGACATTGATTGTGGGTACACATTGGAACCGCCTCGCCGAGGCGGTTTTAACGAGTAAATAATCCAGATCACATCACCCAGATAGCCACCATGCTCATGCATGGTAAAACTTTTCAAAGACCATCTTCTCTTGATATATTGGACTGGTTTCAACGAAACGTGGCATGGAGCATTAATGACCAAAGTACTATACGAATCATGACTCTGTGATTACCATGACCTATTTTGGCAAAGCCAACATACATGTAGGTCACATAATTATGCATTTGAATGGTTAAAATTTTTAGAATGTCATTTATAGGTAAACATCGCAGGAAATGGACAACATTACTGTAATGGTTTTGAGAAAAATCTGACCCCACTCTGGGATAATGTACATGTATAAAATTTTAACATGTTCTCCTCTGGAACGGCTTTGTCAATCAAAGCCACAGTTTATATGAGGCATCTATAGGAAAGTGGAACCAAAAGTGTATATAACAAATCCAGGTCACATGACTAATGATGGCTGTCATGTCCATATAGTGTTAAAACCCAACTACTTCTGTTTTGTCCATTAGCTGTCCTTCTTCACCTTGTTGGGCAACTCGTATTTAAAAACGTGTATGCATCCATCATTGTAGGAAGCATTTAAACAGCAGTCACACAGTAGCGTATAAGTGAAACGCGCGCCGGGCGTGTTGAAAAAATAGCAAAATTCAACATACGCCAGACGCACGTCGGAAACACGTTCAAAACACGCTACAAGTGCGTTGGGTACCTTTGGTGTACGTCCGGCGCTCGTCGCTGTACGTCGCTTCAAAAGTCTCTGCGCGTTTCGCTCTTTTGGGCTAAAAAAATTAAACATGCTTAAAAATTTTCGAAAAGCTCGGCGTGTCTCGGGCGTGTGACTTATACGTCCCGAATAAGTTCCACGCGCGCTACAGGCGCGTTGAATACGCTCTGAAAGCGTTTGGCGCGCGTTTGAAGCACGCCAGTGTACGTTCCATGCGCGTTCCGATTTTATTAGATGTTGCTTCACTAGCGTGCCCCAAGCGTGTGTGAAACGCGCGTTGAACATTCGATGCGCGCCTGTAGCGGGTGCTTTGCGTGTCTTGGACGTATCACAACCGTACTAATAAACTTTGAGATTTTTTATACGTCCGGCAGGCGCTAATGTGTGACTTCTAAAGCAAATTATTTTTATACGCCCAAAGTCTTCAGCCTGTTAAGATTTTTCATACGCCCGGCGCGCGTTTGGATTATACGCTACTGTGTGACTGCTGTTTAAGGGAATGTGCTAAAAGACAATAAGCGAAAGAGTATTTGAGTTAAGTTTAATTTTCGTCAACATGCCATATTAAAATCAGAAACAAATTCACTGTTGAACCTAAGCTTTTGGTATTTGTGAATTAACGTCCGTCCCAACAAAAGCTATCATACAGAGGCTGGATCTCGTTTCCGATTCGCATTACAATAAAGCAAGGTTTCTACATAAGACCCACTGTATAGAAGGCAAGGGGCTTATCTGTTTTGATTTTTTTAACAACTTAATGCCCCAGTCGGCAATTTTGTAGTAATATTAGGACGAATCGACAACTTCACACTTCTTTAAAGTTTATAGTGGTTTCCGTCGGGCAATAGTCAACCGCGGTCATCCAGGCCACCTCGGGGCAATAGTTTTAATAACCATGAAATAACTGTTTGCTATAAATGCCTCTATCATTGGTGCTGCTGATAAGGTCCCAAAGATAAAATGTACTACAAACCTCCCTGTGATGCAGCTGATTAGGTCCCAGTGATGTATTATACTGAACCCATCCTATCATCACCTGTAACTTCTCCTGCCAATTGGCCCCAGTCTCACGTTGTACCATAAACGTCTCGATCATCGCCTGTAATCACTCCTGCTGATAAGGCCCTAGTTTCATATAGCAAGACAAGCGTACCTGTCATCACCTGTAATCACTCCTGTTGATAAGGCCCCTGGTGCTATATAGTTCTACAAAACTACATTTAAATCCCTCTGTCATTGCCTGTAATCACTCCTGTTGATTAGGTCCTAGTGTTATAAAGTTGAACAAAACTCCCTATTAACACCTCTTTCGTCGCCTGTAATTACTCCTGCTGTAAAGGCGCCAATTTTACATAGCAATACAAACGTGCCTTGAGTCGCCTGTAATCACTCTTGTAGATAAGGCCCCGGTGTAAAATTTTATTACAAACGCTGCTTTCATCGCCTGTAATCACTCCTGCTGATTAGGCCCCAAAGTAATATTGTACTACAAACGCCCCTATCATCGCCTGTAAAAACTCCTATTTATTAGGCCCGAATGCGTTATTGTACTACAAACGTCACTTTCATCGCATGTAACTACTCCTGCAAATTATACCCCGGTCATATTTTGTACAACAAACGCCTCTGTTATCTTCTGCAGTCACTTTTACTGATAATGGTGCAGTGTTATATAGTAATAGAACGTGCTTGTCATCGCCTGTAATCACTCCTGCTGTTGATTAGGCCCTAGTGTAATATATTACTACAAATACCCATATCATTGCCTGTTATCAGTCCTGTTGATAAGGCCCCAGTGAAATATTGTTATAAAAACGTGCCTATCGACGCCTGAAATCACTCCTGGACCCAGTTGTTCAAAGCATCGTTAGCTTAACGAAATTGTTAAGACATAAATTTGTTAAGCAAATATCAGCTAAAGTAACAAATACACTGTTATTTTCTGTTGAAAAAATGTGAGAATCCTTTGCCCTGCAAAGGATTCTCACATTTTTTCAACAAAAAATAACAGTGTATTTGTAATATTAATGTTTGAAATTTTAACGAAACGTTTACTAACCATGTCGTTAGTTTTGAACAACTGGGCCCTGTTGATTAGTCCTAGTGTTAAGTAGTATTACGTACCTCCCTTTCGTGACCTGTTATCACTCCTGCTGATTAAGCACTATAGTTAAATTGTACTACAAATGCCCATATCATTGCATGTAATCATTCCTGCTGATTAATCTGCAGTGTTATATTTATTCACAAACGCTTCTTTCAACGCATGACGTCACATCCTGCTGATAAGGCCCCAAAGTAATATTGAACTAAATGCGTCCCTATCATCGCATGTAATCACTCCTACTGATTAGGCCCCAATACCTTATTGTACTACAAACGTAACAAAAACGCCTCTGTTATCTTCTGTACTCACTCATGTTGATTAGGCCCCAGTGTAATATTGTACTTCAAACGCTCCTATCATCGTCTGAAATCACCTCTGCTGAATAGGCCCCAAATTTATATTGTACTACAAAATCCACTATTTTCGGATCTAATCACTCCTGTTGATAAGGCCCCTGTGTTATATTTTATGAAAACCGCCCTATTAACACCTGTTATCACTCCTGTTGATTAGTCCACAGTGTTATATAGTACTACAATCCTCCATATAGTGACCTATCATTACTGCGGCTGATAAGGCCCAAAAGTTATTATGTATTACAAACGCCCCTGTCATCGCATGTAATCGCTCCTGCTGGTAAGGTCCCAGTGTTATATCATACTGAAACCCCCCTATCATCACGTATGACTACTATTGCGAATTAGCCCCAGTCTTTAGTTGTACTATAAATGCCTCTATAATTGCCTGTAATCACTCCTGCTGATAAGGCCCCAATTTCATATAGCAAGACAAACGTACCTGTCATCACCTGTAATCACTCCTGTTGATAAGGCCCCTAGTGTTATATAGTTCTACTAAACTACATATTTATGTCTCTTTCATTGCCTGTAATCACTCCTGTTGATAAGGCCCCTAGCGTTATATAGTTAAACAAAACTCCCTAACTACGCCTCTTTCATCGCCTGTAATCACTCCTGCTGTAAAGACGCCAATTTTACATAGCAATACAAACGTGCCTTGAGTCGCCTGTAATCACTCTTGTAGATAAGGCCCCAGTGTAAAATTTTATTACAAACGCTGCTTTTATCGCCTGTAATCACTCCTGCTGATTAGGTCCCAAAGTAATATTGTACTACAAACGCCCCTATCATCGCCTGTAAAAACTCCTCCTTATTAGGCCCGAATGCGTTATTGAACTACAAACGTCACTTTCATCGCATGTAACTACTCCTACAAATTATACCCCGATCATATATTTTTACAACAAACGCCTCTATTATCTTCTGCAGTCACTTTTGCTGATAATGTTCCAGTCTTTTATAGTAATAGAACGTGCTTGTCATCGCCTGTAATCACTCCTGCAGTTGATTAGGCCCTAGTGAAATATTTTACTACAAATACCCATATCATTGCCTGTAATCAGTCCTGTTGATAAGGCCCCAGTGAAATATTGTTATACAAACGTGCCTATCGACGCCTGTAATCACTCCTGTTGATTATTTCTAGTGTTATGTAGTATTACGTACCTCCCTTTCGTGACCTGTTATCACTTCTGCTGATTAGGCACTAGAGCTTAATTGTACTACAAATGCCCTTGTAGTCTGACTTTCTGCTGTTTTTTGATGTTTTTGTAAGATTAAATCAATACAAGTTAATATCAGAGGAGGCGGGCCTTCATATTAATACTCAGGAAGGAGGCGGAATTAAAACCGTACTGTAGCTTCCTGATGTCGGAAGTTACAGTTCGGATCTGTCAATTGGTGTTCTGTCATACTACAAGTTAGTTAAAGACCTCGTAGAAAAAATAAGTAAAAACAGCTCGTCTTCGACTCGCTTTATTTTACTTATTTTTTCTACTCGATACTTTAACTCTAACATATCATTGCCTGTAATCATTCCTGCTGATAAATCTGCAGTGTTATATTTATTTACAATCGCATCTTTCAACGCATGAAGTCACATCCTGCTGATAAGGCGTCAAAGTAATATTGAACTAAATGCGTCCCTATCATCGCCTGTAAACACTAGTACTGATTAGGCCCCAATACCTTATTGTACTACAAACGTCACAAAAATTCAACAAAATGCGTCCCTGTCATCTATTATCTTCTGTAATCACCCCTGCTGATAAGGTCCAAGTGTTATATAGTATGAAAACGTACCTGCCATAGCCTGTTATCACTCCTGTTGATTAGGCCCTGGTGTTGTGTAGTACTACAAACCTAATGACCTGTAATAACTGCTGCTGATTAGGCTTTACTGTTATATCTTAATACAAATACCAATATCATTGCCTGTAATGACTCATGCTGATTCGGCCCCAGTGTAATATTGTACTTCAAACGCTCCTATCATCGTCTGAAATCACCCCTGCTGAATAGGCCCCAAATTTATATTGTACTACAAAATCCACTATTTTAGCCTCTAATCACTCCTTTTGATAAGGCCCCTGTGTTATATTTTATGAAAACCGCCCTTTCAACACCTGTAATCACTCCTGTTGATTTGGCCACAGTGTTATATAGTACTACAATCTTCCATATAGTGACATGTCATTACTGCTGCTGATAAGGCCCCAAAGTTATTATGTACTACAAACGTCCCTGTCATCGCATGTAATCGCTCCTGCTGATAAAGGCCAGTGATATATCATACTGAAAACCCCTTATCATCACGTATAACTACTACTGCGAATTAGCCCCAGTACTTAGTTGTACTATAAATGCCTCTATAATTGCCTGTAATCACTCCCGCTGATAAGGCCCCAGTTTCATATAGCAAGACAAGCGTACCTGTCATCACCTGTAATCACTCCTGTTGATAAGGCCCCTGGTGCAATATAGTTCTACAAAACTACATTTAAATGCCTCTGTCATTGCCTGTAATCACCCCTGTTGATTAAGCCCCTAGTATTATATAGTTAAACAAAACACCCTATTAACGCCTCTTTCATCGCCTGTTTTCACTCCTGCTGTCAAGGCGCCAATTTTACATAGCAATACAAACGTGCCTTGAGTCGCCTGTAATCACTCTTGTAGATAAGGTCCCGGTGTAAATTTTAATGCAAACGCTGCTTTCATCGCCTGTAATCACTCCTGCTGATTAGGCCCCAAAGTAATATTGTACTACAAACGCCCCTATCATCGCCTGTAAAAACTCCTATTTATTAGGCCCGAATGCGTTATTGTACTACAAACGTCACTTTCATCGCATGTAACTACTCCTGCAAATTATACCCCGGCCATATTTTGTACAACAAACGCCTCTATTATCTTCTGCAGTCACTTTTACTGATAATGTTCCAGTGTTATATAGTAATAGAACGTGCTTGTCATCGCCTGTAATCACTCCTGCTGTTGATTAGGCCCAAGTGTAATATATTACTACAAATACCCATATTATTGCCTGTTATCAGTCCTGTTGATAAGGCCCCAGTGAAATATTGTTATAAAACGTGCCTATCGACGCCTGAAATCACTCCTGTTGATTAGTCCTAGTGTTAAGTAGTATTACGTACCTCCCTTTCGTGACCTGTTATCACTCCTGCTGATTAGGCACTAGAGTTAAATTGTACTACAAATGCCCATATCATTGCCTGTAATCAGTCCTGCTGATAAATCTCCAGTATCATATTTATTTACAAACGCTTCTTTCAACGCACGAAGTCACATCCTGCTGATAAGGCCCCAAAGTAATATTGAACTAAATGCGTCCCTATCATCGCCTGTAATCACTTCTACTGATTAGGCCCCAATACCTTATTGTACTACAAACGTCACAAAAACGCCTCTTTTATCTTCTGTTCTCACTCCTGCTGCTAAGGTCCCAGTGTTATATAGTATGTAAACGTACCTGTCATCGCCTGTTATCACTCCTGTTGATTAGTTATGTAGTACTACAAACCTAATGACCTGTAATCACTGCTGCCGATTAGGCTTTACTGTTATATTTTAATACAAATACCAATATCATTGCCTGAAATGACTCATGTTGATTAGACCCCAGTGTAATATTGTACTTCAAACGCTCCTATCATCGTCTGAAATCACCCCTGCTGAATAGGCCCCAAATTAATATTGTACTACAAAATCCACTATTTTCGCCTCTAATCACTCCTGTTGATAAGGCCCATGTGATATATTTTATGAAAACCGCCCTATCAACACCTGTTATCACTCCTGTTTATTAGGCCACAGTGTTATATAGTACTACAATCCTCCATATAGTGACCTGTCATTACTGCTGCTGATAAGGTCCCAAAGTTATTATGTATTACAAAAGTCCCTGTCATCACATGTAATCGCTCCTGCTGATAAGGTCCCAGTGTTATATCATACTGAAAACCCCCTATCATCACGTATGACTACTACTGCGAATTAGTCCCAGTCTTTAGTTGTACTATTAATGCCTCTATAATTGCCTGTAATCACTCCTGCTGATAAGGCCCTAGTTTCATATAGCAAGACAAGCGTACCTGTCATCACCTGTAATCACTCCTGTTGATAAGGCCCCTAGTGCTATATAGTTCTACAAAACTACATTTAAATCCCTCTGTCATTGCCTGTAATCACTCCTGTTGATTAGGCCCTAGTGTTATAAAGTTGAACAACACTCCCTATTAACGCCTCTTTCGTCGCCTGTAATCACTCCTGCTGTAAAGGCGCCAATTTTACATAGCAATACAAACGTGCCTTGAGTCGCCTGTAATCACTCTTGTAGATAAGGCCCCGGTGTAAAATTTTATTACAAACGCTGCTTTCATCGCCTGTAATCACTCCTGCTGATTAGGCCCCAAAGTAATATTGTACTACAAACGCCCCTATCATCGCCTGTAAAAACTCCTATTTATTAGGCCCGAATGCGTTATTGTACTACAAACGTCACTTTCATCGCATGTAACTACTCCTGCAAATTATACCCGGTCATATTTTGTACAACAAACGCCTCTATTATCTTCTGCAGTAACTTTTACTGATAATGTTCCAGTGTTATATAGTAATAGAACGTGCTTGTCATCGCCTGTAATCACTCCTGCTGTTCATTAGGCCCTAGTGAAATATATTACTACAAATACCCATATCATTGCCTGTTATCAGTCCTGTTGATAAGGCCCCAGTGAAATATTGTTATACAAACGTGCCTATCGACGCCTGAAATCACTCCTGTTGATTAGTCCTAGTGTTAAGTAGTATTACGTACCTCCCTTTCGTGACCTGTTATCACTTCTGCTGATTCGGCACTAGAGTTAAATTGTACTACAAATGCCCATATCATTGCCTGTAATCATTCCTGATTATAAATCTGCAGTGTTATATTTATTTACAAACGCTTCTTTCAGCGCATGACGTCACATCCTGCTGATAACCCAGCAGGCACCTGACGTCTGTTTGACGTCAGATATTGGTTATATTTTGGTCGCGACGTCATATAACCAATTTCCAACGTCTATCAGACGTCATTTCCTGACGTGTTTTGGACGTCTGGATCGGACGTTGTTTTGACGTCAAACTAGTTCGTCAGTTAGACGTCGTAATCAAGACGTGATTTAGACCTTGTGTTTTTCATACTTCTGACCATGTGTGGTGTGCAAATTAATGAAACTTCACTTTGGGTAAAAATCAGATCATTCGTTTCGTGTGTTTCTTTTGCTTTCTTTCTTTCTTTTTTTTTCTATGTTACTTGCAGCAGACATTTGACGTCCGTTGGACGTCAGATTGACGTCAGACTCCAACGTCATAATAACGTTCGAGTTAGGTTGATTTTGAAAGTTTGTTTGTTGTCAAAACTAGACGTCAATCTGACGTGCTAAAGCCAACGTCGGTTTAACGTCTGAAAGCTGACGTCAATCTGACGTCCTAAAAACGACGTTTGAATTCATGTCATATAAATAGTTTAAGGTGTACATTTTTTCGCATTTTTGAATAACAGTGGATTCAGAAGAGCAGTGATGCACTTTTGATAGTCCCTTTCACTCCTTTGATAGAGTTTTTCGGAACATACAAAATGTTCAAGATATTAATTCAGCCTGATGTTGGTACATCTTATTTAAGCAAAATTTTATTGCTTTATGGTGCTAAAACCAATAAGACATTAGTGTGAGAAATAAGATCATTCTGAACAATGGTGAAATAAATATTAAAATATACAAATTTTATTTTCATCTTAATTGAAAGTTTGATAATTTAGTGAAAGACTTTATTTTGATTAATAGTTAATCATTTTTTTCTACATTAATTAAGCATGAGGGCGAAATATGGGATTTCCCATACGAGACTCAGATATGACTTTTAAGTGGCAATGTTGAAATTATTATTTGAATTTAATATTATATAGAGGATCTTACACGAGTGGTCATTTCATATGAAATTTATTAAACGAGCCTTCAGCGAGTTTAATAAATTTCATATGAAATGACCACGAGTGTAAGATTCGTTTTATCATATGACTTCTAAAATAGGATTTTATCGCCTTCGAAGTGGACATATTTTCAATGAAAATTTACATTGTCGTTACGGACGTCGTCAATGACGTTACGTATTCCCGCAAAAGTGTTATTACACGTGTGGTCATACGATTTTTATGACATGACGTTATCCACTGGAAAACAGCGACGTCATATGATAATACATAATATATGTAAGAAATTATGTCAGTTTAAGGGCAGCTAACTCTGTCGACATATATGAAAAACACGTCCCCAGCAGGCATCTGACGTCAACTTGACGTCGGATATTGGTTGTATTTTGGTCACGACGTCATACAACCAATAACCAACGTCCACCTGACGTCCAGTCCTGACGTCAGTGGACGTATTGATATGACGTCGAAATGACGCCGGATTCAAACGTAAGTCTAACGTCATATGTCGACAGAGTTAGCTGCCCTTGAACTGACATAATTTCTTGCGCAAAAGTAACAACATCAAATTCAAATAATAATTTCAACATAGCCACTTTTAAAAAAGCCATATCTAGGTCTCGTATCGGAAATCACCATGCTTAATCAATTTAGAAACAAATAATTATTTGTTAATCAAAATAAAGTCTTTCACTAAATTATTAAACCTTCTATTAAGACGAAAATGAAATTTGCATGTTTTAATACTTATTTCACCATTTTAAATTATTGATTGTTCACAATAGTCTTATTATTTACACTAATGTCTTATTTGTTTTAGCACCATATAGCAATAAAATTTGACATGAATAAGATATACCAACATCAGAGTGATTTAACGATTTACCGATTTTGTATATCCCGAATAACTCTATCAAAGGAGTGAAAGGGAATAACAATAGTGCATCACCGCACTACTGAATCCACTTCAGGATTTCAGAATGTTAATTTAACTGCGAACAAACATTCACGATATCGGTTTTAGCACGTCAGATTGACGTCTGTTTTTGACGTCAAACAAACTTTCAAAATCAACCTAACCCCGTCATTATGACGTCACATTTGAGACATCAAACCAACGTTGTTTTTCTGACGTCAGAATGACGTCTGTTTTTGACGTCAGAATGACGTCTGTTTTGACGTCAAACAAACTTTCAAAATCAACCTAAATCCAACGTCATTATGACGTCGGAATCTGACGTCCATCTGACGTCCAACTGACGTAAATGTCTGCTGGGAAGGCCCCAAAGTAATATTGAACTAAATGCGTCCCTATCATCGCCTGTAATCACTCCTACTGATTAGGCCCCAATACCTTATTGTACTACAAACGTTACAAAAACGCCTCTGTTATCTTCTGTACTCACACATGTTGATTAGGCCCCAGTGTAATATTGTACTTCAAACGCTCCTATCATCGTCTGAAATCACCCCTGCTGAATAGGCCCCAAATTAATATTGTACTACAAAATCCACTATTTTCGCCTCTAATCACTCCTATTGATAAGGCCCATGTGCTATATTTTATGAAAACCGCCCTATCAACACCTTTTATCACTCCTGTTGATTAGGCCACAGTGTGATATAGTACTACAATCCTCCATATAGTGACCTGTCATTACTGCTGCTGATAAGGCCCCAAAGTTATAATGTATTACAAACGTCCCTGTCATCGCATGTAATCGCTCCTTCTGATAAGGTCCCAGTGTTATATCATACTGAAAACCCCCTATCATCACGTATGACTACTACTGCGAATTAGCCCCTGTCTTTAGTTGTACTATAAATGCCTCTATAATTGCCTGTAATCACTCCTGCTGATAAGGCCCCAGTTTCATATAGCAAGACAAGCGTACCTGTCATCACCTGCAATCACTCCTGTAGATAAGGCCCCTAGTGCTATATAGTTCTACAAAACTACATTTAAATGCCTCTGTCATTGCCTGTAATCACTCCTGTTGATTAGGCCCTAGTGTTATAAAGTTGCTCAAAACTCCCTATTAACGCCTCTTTCGTCGCCTGTAATCACTCCTGCTGTTTCGGCGCAAATTTAACATAGCAATACAAACATGCCTTGAGTCGCCTGTAATCACTCTTGTAGATAAGGTCCCGGTGTAAAATTTTATTACAAACGCTACTTTCATCGCCTGTAATCACTCCTGCTGATTAGGCCCCAAAGTAATATTGTACTACAAACGCCCCTATCATCGCCTGTAAAAACTCCTATTTATTAGGCCCGAATACGTTATTGTACTACAAACGTCACTTTCATCGCATGTAACTACTCCTGCAAATTATACCCCGGTCATATTTTTTACAACAAGCGCCTCTATTATCTTCTGCAGTCACTTTTGCTGATAATGTTCCAGTGTTTTATAATAATAGAACGTGCTTGTCATCGCCTGAAATCACTCCTGCTGTTGATTAGGCCCTAGTGTAATATATTACTACAAATACCCATATCATTACCTGTTATCAGTCCTGTTGATAAGGCCCCAGTGAAATATTGTTATACAAACGTGCCTATCGACGCCTGAAATCACTCCTGTTGATTAGTCCTAGTGTTAAGTAGTATTACGTACCTCCCTTTCGTGACCTGTTATCACTCCTGCTGATTAGGCACTAGAGTTAAATTGTACTACAAATGCCCATATCATTGCCTGTAATCAGTCCTGCTGATAAATCTCCAGTATTGTATTTATTTACAAACGCTTCTTTCAACGCATGAAGTCACATCCTGCTGATAAGGCCCCAAAGTAATATTGAACTAAATGCGTCCCTATCATCGCCTGTAATCACTCCTACTGATTAGGCCCCAATACCTTATTGTACTACAAACGTCACAAAAACGCCTCTTTTATCTTCTGTTCTCACTCCTGCTGCTAAGGTCCCAGTGTTATATAGTATGTAAACGTACCTGTCATCGCCTGTTATCTCTCCTGTTGATTAGTTATGTAGTACTACAAACCTAATGACCTGTAATCACTGCTGCCGATTAGGCTTTACTGTTATATTTTAATACAAATACCAATATCATTGCCTGAAATGACTCATGTTGATTAGACCCCAGTGTAATATTGTACTTCAAATGCTCCTATCATCGTCTGAAATCACCCCTGCTGAATAGGCCCCAAATTAATATTGTACTTCAAAATCCACTATTTTCGCCTCTAATCACCCCTGTTGATAAGGCCCATGTGATATATTTTATGAAAACCGCCCTATCAACAACTTTTATCACTCCTGTTGATTAGGCCACAGTGTTATATAGTACTACAATCCTCCATATAGTGACCTGTCATTACTCCTGCTGTTCATTAGGCCCTAGTGAAAAATATTACTACAAATACCCATATCATTGGCTATAATCAGTCCTGTTGATAAGGCCCCAGTGAAATATTGTTATACAAACGTGCCTATTGACGCCTGAAATCAAATCACTGCTGTTGATTAGTCCTAGTGCTAAGTAGTATTACGTACCTCCCTTTCGTGACCTGTTATCACTTCTGCTGATTAGGCGCTATAGTTAAATTGTACTACAAATGCCCATATCATTGCCTGTAATCATTCCTGATGATAAATCTGCAGTGTTATATTTATTTACAAACGCTTCTTTCAACGCATGACGTCACATCCTGCTGATAAGGCCCCAAAGTAATATTGAACTAAATGCGTCTCTATCATCGCCTGTAATCACTCTTACTGATCAGGCCCCAATACCTTATTGTACTACAAACGTCACAAAAACGCCTCTATTATCTTCTGTACTCACTCATGTTGATTAGGCCCCAGTGTAATATTGTACTTCAAACGCTCCAATTATCGTCTGAAATCACCCCTGCTGAATAGGCTCCAAATTTATATTGTACTACAAAATCCACTATTTTCGGATCTAATCACTCCTGTTGATAAGGCCCCTGTGTTATATTTTATGAAAACCGCCCTATCAACACCTGTTATCACTCCTGTTGATTAGGCCACAGTGTTATATAGTACTACAATCCTCCATATAGTGACCTGTCATTACTGCTGCTGATAAGGCCCCAAAGTTATTATGTATTACAAAAGTCCCTGTCATCACATGTAATCGCTCCTGCTGATAAGGTCCCAGTGTTATATCATACTGAAAACCCCCTATCATCACGTATGACTACTACTGCGAATAAGCCCCAGTCTTTAGTTGTACTATAAATGCCTCTATAATTGCCTGTAATCACTCATGCTGATAAGGCCCTAGTTTCATATAGAAAGACAAGCGTACCGGTCATCACCTGTAATCACCCCTGTTGATAAGGCCCCTAGTGCTATATAGTTCTACAAAACTACATTTAAATCCCTCTGTCATTGCCTGTAATCACTCCTGTTGATTAGGCCCTAGTGTTTTAAAGTTGAACAAAACTCCCTATTAACGCCTCTTTCGTCGCCTGTAATCACTCCTGCTGTTAAGGCGCCAATTTTACATAGCAATACAAACGCGCCCTGAGTCGCCTGTAATCACTCTTGTAGATAAGGCCCCGGTGTAAAATTTTATTACAAACGCTGCTTTCATCGCCTGTAATCACTCCTGCTGATTAGGCCCCAAAGTAATATTGTACTACAAACGCCCCTATCAACGCCTGTAAAAACTCCTCCTTATTAGGCCCGAATGCGTTATTGTACTACAAACGTCATGTTCATCGCATGTAACTACTCCTACAAATTATACCCCGGTCATATTTTGTACAACAAACGCCTCTATTATCTTCTGCAGTCACTTTTACTGATAATGTTCCAGTGTTATATAGTAATAGAACGTGCTTGTCATCGCCTGTAATCACTCCTGCTGTTGATTAGGCCCTAGTGTAATATATTACTACAAATACCCATATTATTGCCTGTTATCAGTCTTGTTGATAAGGCCCCAGTGAAATATTGTTATAAAAACGTGGCTATCGACGCCTGAAATCACTCCTGTTGATTAGTCCTAGTGTTAAGTAGTATTACGTACCTCCCTTTCGTGACCTGTTATCACTTCTGCTGATTAGGCACTAGAGTTAAATTGTACTACAAATGCCCATATCATTGCCTGTAATCATTCCTGCTGATAAATCTGCAGTGTTATATTTATTCACAAACGCTTCTTTCAACGCATGACGTCACATCCTGCTGATAAGGCCCCAAAGTAATATTGAACTAAATGCGTCCCTATCATCGCCTGTAATCACTCCTACTGATTAGGCCCCAATACCTTATTGTACTACAAACGTCACAAAAACGCCTCTGTTATCTTCTGTACTCACTCATGTTGATTAGGCCTCAGTGTAATATTGTACTTCAAACGCTCCTATCATCGTCTGAAATCACCCCTGCTGAATAGGCCCCAAATTTATATTGTACTACAAAATCCACTATTTTCTGATCTAATCACTCCTGGTGATAAGGCCCCTGTGTTATATTTTATGAAAACCGCCCTATTAACACCTGTTATCACTCCTGTTGATTAGTCCACAGTGTTATATAGTACTACAATCCTCCATATAGTGACCTATCATTACTGCGGCTGATAAGGCCCAAAAGTTATTATGTATTACAAACGCCCCTGTCATCGCATGTAATCGC
Organism: Rugalucina vietnamica; assembly: GCA_964017185.1. NCBI lineage: Eukaryota > Metazoa > Mollusca > Bivalvia > Lucinida > Lucinidae > Rugalucina > Rugalucina vietnamica. The sequence goes on along the minus strand of OZ024881.1, from coordinate 33,540,558 downwards.
TCCTGCTAATAAGGTCCCAGTGTTATATCATACTGAAACCCCCCTATCATCACGTATGACTACTATTGCGAATTAGCCCCAGTCTTTAGTTGTACTATAAATGCCTCTATAATTGCCTGTAATCACTCCTGCTGATAAGGCCCCAATTTCATATAGCAAGACAAACGTACCTGTCATCACCTGTAATCACTCCTGTTGATAAGGCTCCTAGTGTTATATAGTTCTAATAAACTACATATTAATGCCTCTGTCATTGCCTGTAATCACTCCTGTTGATTAGGCCCCTAGTGTTATATAGTTAAACAAAACTCCATATTAACGCCTCTTTCATCGCCTGTAATCACTCCTTCTGTAAAGGCGCCAATTTTACATAGCAATACAAACGTGCCTTGAGTCGCCTGTAATCACTCTTGTAGATAAGGCCCCGGTGTAAAATTGTATTACAAACGCTGCTTTCATCGCCTGTAATCACTCCTGCTGATTAGGCCCCAAAGTAATATTGTACTACAAACGCCCCTATCATCGCCTGTAAAACTCCTCCTTATTAGGCCCGAATGCGTTATTGTACTACAAACGTCATTTTCATCGCATGTAACTACTCTTACAAATTATACCCCGATCATATTTTTTACAACAACCACCTCTATTATCTTCTGCAGTCACTTTTGCTGATAATGTTCCAGTGTTTTATAGTAATAGAACGTGCTTGTCATCGCCTGTAATCACTCCTGCTGTTAATTAGGCCCTAGTGAAATATTTTACTACAAGTACCCATATCATTGCCTGTAATCAGTCCTGTTGATAAGGCCCCAGTGAAATATTGTTATACAAACGTGCCTATCGACGCCTGTAATCACTCCTGTTGATTATTTTTAGTGTTATGTAGTATTACGTACCTCCCTTTCGTGACCTGTTATCACTTCTGCTGATTAGGCACTAGAGCTTAATTGTACTACAAATGCCCTTGTAGTATGACTTTCTGCTGTTTTTTGACGTTTTTGTAAGATTAAATCAATACAAGTTAATATCAGAGGAGGCGGGCCTTCATATTAATACTCAGGAAGGAGGCGGAATTAAAACCGTACTGTAGCTTCCTGATGTCGGAAGTTACAGTACGGATCTGTCAATTGGTGTTCTGTCATACTACAAGTTAGTTAAAGACCTCGTAGAAAAAATAAGTAAAAACAGCTCGTCTTCGACTCGCTTTATTTTACTTATTTTTTCTACTCGATACTTTAACTCTAACATACCATTGCCTGTAATCATTCCTGCTGATAAATCTGCAGTGTTATATTTATTTACAAACGCATCTTTCAACGCATGAAGTCACATCCTGCTGATAAAGCGTCAAATTATTATTGAACTAAATGCGTCCCTATCATCGCCTGTAAACACTAGTACTGATTAGGCCCCAATACCTTATTGTACTACAAACGTCACAAAAATTCAACAAAATGCGTCCCTGTCATCTATTATCTTCTGTAATCACCCCTGCTGATAAGGTCCAAGTGTTATATTGTACTTCAAACGCTCCTATCATCGTCTGAAATCATCCCTGCTGAATAGGCCCCAAATTTATATTGTACTACAAAATCCACTATTTTAGCCTCTAATCACTCCTGTTGATAAGGCCCTTGTGTTATATTTTATGAAAACCGCCCTTTCAACACCTGTAATCACTCCTGTTGATTAGGCCACAGTGTTATATAGTACTACAATCCTCCATATAGTGACATGTCATTACTGCTGCTGATAAGGCCCCAAAGTTATTATGTATTACAAACGTCCCTGTCATCGCATGTTATCGCTCCTGCTGATAAAGGCCAGTGATATATCATACTGAAAACCCCCTATCATCACGTATAACTACTACTACGAATTAACCCCAGTCTTTAGTTGTACTATAAATGCCTCTATAATTGCCTGTAATCACTCCTGCTGATAAGGCCCCAGTTTCATAAAGCAAGACCAGCGTACCTGTCATCACCTGTAATCACTCCTGTTGATAAGGCCTCTGGTGCAATATAGTTCTACAAAACTACATTTTAATGCCTCTGTCATTGCCTGTAATCACCCCTGTTGATTAGGCCCCTCGTATTATATAGTTAAACAAAACACCCTATTAACGCCTCTTTTATCGCCTTTTATCACTCCTGCTGTAAAGGCGCCAATTTTACATAGCAATACAAACGTGCCTTAAGTCGCCTGTAATCACTCTTGTAGATAAGGCCCCGGTGTAAATTTTAATACAAACGCTGCTTTCATCGCCTGTAATCACTCCTGCTGATTATGCCTCAAAGTAATATTCTTCTACAAACGCCCCTATCATCGCCTGTAAAAGCTCCTCCTCATTAGGCCTGAATGCGTTATTGTACTACAAACGTCACTTTCATCGCATGTAATTACTCCTGCAAATTATACCCCGGTCATATTTTGTACAACAAACGCCTCTATTATCTTCTGCAGTCACTTTTGCTGATAATCCTCCAGTGTTATATAGTAATAGAACGTGCTTTTCATCGCCTGTAATCACTCCTGCTGTTGATTAGGCCCTAGTGAAATATATTACTACAAATACCCATATCATTGCCTGTAATCAGTCCTGTTGATAAGGTCCCAGTGAAATATTGTTATAAAAACGTGCCTATCAACGACTGTAATCACTCCTGTTGATTAGTCCTAGTGTTATGTAGTATTACTTACCTCCCTTTCGTGACCTGTTATCACTTCTGCTGATTAGGCACTAGAGTTAAATTGTACTACAAATGCCCATATCATTGCCTGTAATCATTCCTGCTGATAAATCTGCAGTGTTATATTTATTTACAAACGCTTCTTTCAACGCATGAAGTCACATCCTGCTGATAAGGCCCCAAAGTAACATTGAACTAAATGAGTCTCTATCATCGCCTGTAATCACTCCTACTGATTAGGCCCCAATACCTTATTGCACTACAAACGTCACAAAAACGCCTCTATTATTTTCTGTACTCACTCCTGCTAATAAGGTCCCAGTGTTATATAGTATGAAAACGTACCTGTCATCGCCTGTCATCACTCCTGTTGATTAGGCCCTGGTGTTATGTAGTACTACAAACCCAATAGCCTGTAATCACTGCTGCTGATTAGGCTTTACTGTTATATTTAAATACAAATACCAATATCATTGCCTATAATAAATTATGTTGATTAGGCACCAGTGTTCTATTGTACTTCAAACGCTTCTATCATCGTCTGAAATCACCCCTGCTGAATATGCCCCAAATTTACATTGTACTACAAATAAAAATTAAAACTGAGATCCTTTAAGAGCAGCGAACATATTAATGAGAAAGGGCATGGGCCATACCTCGGTTTCGACTATTAAAGTCTCGGCAGTGACCCTTTAGATTTGGCAACATGGAGCCAAAGAAAATTACTGAAATTTTGCATCTTTCAACATGGTAGTCGATACAAAGACTAGTATATTTCCAAATGGGACCAAATATATTAAACATTGGTAAGAAAATGAATCTAAACCGATAATAAATTTCTGATTTCTCAGAAAATCCTCGCTGATCTCAAAGGACCAAAAGGAAATATAACTTGCACAATGAATGATGTACGGGGAGATTTTTTAGGGCCGCCATTATTTTCGCCTCTAATCGCTCCTGTTGATAAGGCCCCAGTGTTATATTTTATGAAAACCGCCCTATCGACACCTGTAATCACTCCTGTTGATTAGGCCATAGTGTTACATAGTACTACAATCCTCCATAGTGACCTGTCATTACTGCTGCTGATAAGGCCCCAAAGTTATTATGTATTACAAACGTCCCTGTCATCGCATGTAATCGCTCCTGCTGATAAGGTCCCAGTGTTATATCATATTGAAAACCCCCTATCATCACGTATGACTACTACTGCGAATTAGCCCCAGTCTTTAGTTGTAGTATAAATGCCTCTATAATTGCCTGTAATCACTCCTGCTGATAAGGCCCCAGTTTCATATAGCAAGACAAGCGTACCGGTCATCACCTGTAATCACTCCTGTTGATAAGGCCCCTAGTGCTATATAGTTCTACAAAACTACATGATAACGCCTCTGTCATTGCCTGTAATTATTCCTGTTGATTAATCCCCTAGTGTTATATAGTTAAACAAAACTCCCTATTAACGCCTCGTTTGTCGCCTGTAATCACTCCTGCTGTAAAGGCGCCAATTTTACATAGCAATTCTAGCGTGCCTTGAGTCGCCTGAAATCATTGTTGTTGATAAGGCCCCGGTGTAAAATTTTATTACAAACGCTGCTTTCATCGCCTGTAATCATTCCTGCTGATAAGGCCCCAAAAGAATTTGGTACTTCAAACGCCCCTATCATCGCCTGTAAAAACTCCTCCTGATAAAGCCAGAATGCGTTATTGTACTCAAACGTCACTCTCATCGCATGTAATTACTCCTGCAAATAATACCCCTGTCATATTTTGTACAACAAACGCCTCTATTATCTTCTGCAGTCACTCCTGCTGATAATGTTACAGTGTTTTAATAGTAATAGAACGTGCTTGTCATCGCCTGTAATCACTCCTGCTGTTGATTAGGCCCTACTGAAATATATTACTATAAATACCCATATCATTGCCTGTAATCACTCCTGTTGATAAGGCTCCAGTGAAATATTGTTATACAAACGTGCCTATCGACGCCTGTAATCACTCCTGTTGATTAGTCCTAGTGTTATGTAGTACTACGTACCTCCCTTTCGTGACCTGTTATCACTTCTGCTGATTAGGCAATAGAGTTAAAATGTACTACAAATGCCCATATCATTGCCCGTAATCAGTTCTGCTGATACATCTGCAGAGTTATATTTATTTATAAACGCTTCTTTCAACGCATGTAGTCACATCCTGCGAATAAGGCAAAAAAGTAATATTGAACTATATGCGTCCCTATCATCGCCTGTAATCACTCCTACTGATTAGGCCCCAATACCTTATTGTACTACAAACGTCACAAAAACGCCTCTCTCCTGATCTTTGCCCTCTTGTACATTTCTATTATCTATTGTACTCACTCCTGCAGATAAAGTCTCAGTGTTATATAGTATGAAAACGTACCTGTCATCGCCTGTTATCACTCCTGTTGATTAGGCCCTGGTGTTATGTAGTACTACAAACCTAATGACCTGTAATCACTGCTGCTGATTAGGCTTTACTGTTATATTTAAATACAAATACCAAAATCATTGCCTGTAATGACTCATGTTGATTAGGTCCCAGTGTAATATTGTACTTCAAACGCTCCTATCATCGTCTGAAATCACCCCTGCTGAGTAGGCCCCAAATTTATATTGTACTATAAAATTCACTATTGTCGCCTCTAATCGCTCCTGTTAATAAGCCCAAGTGTTATATTTATGTAAACACCCCTATTAACACCTGTAATCACTCCTGTTGATTAGGCCATAGTGTTATATAGTACTACAATCCTCCATATAGTGACCTGTCATTACTGCTGCTGATAAGGCCCCAAAAATATAATGTATTACAAACGTCCCTGTCATCGCATGTAATCGCTGTTTTATTATACTAATCCACTATCATCACGTGTGATTATTACAGCGAATTAGCCCAAGTCTTTAGTTGTACTATAAATGCTTCTATAATCGCCCGTAATCACTCCTGCTGATAAGGCCCCAGTTTCATATAGCAAGACAAGCGTACCTGTCTTCACTTGTAATCTCTGAAATTTTATATAACAATACAAGCGTCCCTTGAGTCGCCTGTTATCACTCTTGTTGATAAGGCCCCGGTATTAAATTTTATTACAAACGCTGCTTTCATCGCCTGTAATCACTTCTGCTGAGTAGGCCCGAATGCGTAATTGTACTACAAACGTCGTTTACATCGCATGTAAATTTCATCCCGTCATATTTTGTACAACAAACGCCTCTATTATCTTCTGCAGTCACTCCTGCTGATAAGGTCCCAGTGTTATATAATAATATAACGTGCTTTTCATCGCCTTTAATCACTCCTGCTGTTGGTAATGCCCTATTACTACAAATACCCATATCATTGCCTGTAATCAGTCATGTTGATAAAGCCCCAGTGTTCTATTGCTATACAAACGTGCATATCGTCGCCTGTAATCACTCCTGCTTCTTAGGCCTAGTGTTATGTAGTAATACGTACCTCCCTTTCGTGACCTGTCATCACTCCTGCTGATTAGGCACTTGAGTTAATTTTTACTATAAATGCCCATAACATTGCCTGTAATCATTCCAGCTGATAAATCTGCAGTGTTATATTTATTTACAAACGCTTCTTTCATCGCATGTAGTCACATCCTGCTGATTAGACCCCAAAATAATATTGAACTAAATACGTCCCTAATATCGCCTGTAATCACTTCTGCTGAATAGGCCCCAAATCTATATTGTACTGCGAAAGCCACTATTTTCGTCTATAATAGCTTTTAATGATAAGGCCCCAGCGTTATATTTTATGAAAACGCCCCTATCAACACCTGTTATCACTCCTGTTGATTAGGCCATAATATTATATAGTACTACAATCCTCCATATAGTGACCGGCCATTACTGTTGCTGATAAGGCCCCAAAGATATAATGTATTACAAACGTCCCTGTCATCGCATGTAATCGCTCCTGCTGATAAGGGCCAGGTGTTATATTATATTAAAAAAAACTATCATCACGTGTGACTACAACTACGAATTAGCCCCAGTCCTTAGTCTTTAGATTAAAAATGCCTCTATAATCGCCTATAATCACTCCTGCTGATAAGGCCCCAGTTTCATATAGCAAGACAAGCGTTCCTGTCATCACCTGTAATCACTCCTGTTGTTGAGGCCCCTAATGTTATATAGCTCTACAAAACTACATATTAATGCCTCAATCATTGCCTGTATTCACTCCCTGTTGATTAGGCCCCTAGTGTTATATAGTTAAACAAAACTCTCAATTAACGCCTCTTTCATCGCATGTAATCACTCCTGCTGTAAAGTCGCCAATTTCACAAAGCAATACAAGCGTGTCTTGAGTCGCATGTAATCACTCTTGCTGATAAGGCCCAGGTGTTATATTTTATTACAAAGGCTACTTTCATCGCCTGTAATCACTCCTGCTGATTAGGCCCCAAAGAAATATTGTAGTATAAACGCCCCTATCATCGCCTGTAATAACTTCTCCTGATTAGGCCCGAGTGCGTTATGGTACTACAAACATCACTTTCCTTTCATCGCATGTAACTACTCCTACAAATTAAGCCCCCGTTATATTTTGTACAACAAACACCTCTATTATCTTTTGCAGTCACTCCTGCTGATAAGGTCCTTGTGTTATATAGTAATAGAACGTGCTTGTCATCGCCTGTAATCACTTCTCCTGTTGATTAGGTCCTAGTGAAAATATTACTACAAATACCAATACCATTGCCTGTAATCAGTCATGTTGATAAGGCCCCAGTGATATATTGTTATTCAAACGCTACTATAATCGTCTGTAAGCACCCCTGCTGATTATGCCCCAAACCTATTTTGTACTATAAAAAGTTCTATCTTCGCCTTTAATCACTCCTGTTGATAAAGCCCCAGTGATATATTGTACTAAAACGCCCCTATCATCGCGTGTATTCACTTCTGTTGATTAGGCCGTTGTGTTATATTTTCTACAATCCTCCCTATCGTAACATATCATTATTGTTGCTGATAAGATCCGAAGGTTATAATGTACTACATCGCCTGTATCTACTACTGGAAAGTATGCAACCGAGATATTTTGTACCACAAATGCCTGTTATCACTCCTGCTGATAAGGTTCCAGTGCCATATAGTAATACAAACCTGCCTGTCGTCACCTGTAATCACTCCTGTTAATTAGGCCTTGTGTTATGTAGTACTACGTATCTTCTTGTCGTGACCTCTAATCACTCCTGCTGATTAGGCACTACAGTTAAATTGTCCTGTAAATGCCCTTATCATTGCCTGTAATCACTCCTGTTGATAAGGCTTCAGTGTAATATTGTTTAAAAAATACTTCCAAGGCATGTAGTCACTCATGCCCTAAAGTAATATTGCACTTTAACGCCCCTATCATCGCCTGTAATCACTCCTCCTGATAAGGATTCATTGCTTTATTGTACTACAATCGTCACTGTCATCGCATGTAACCACTCCTGCAAATTATGCCCCCGTCATACTTTGTACCACAAACTACTCTTTTATATTCTGTATTCACTCCTGCTGATAAAGTCCAAGTGTTAGACAGTATTGAAACGTACCTGTCGTGGCCTTTTATCACTCCTGTTACGTAGTGACACAAACCTCCCTATCATGACCTGTAATCACTGCAGCTAATTAGGCACTAGCGTTACATTGTATTACATTGCCTGTTATGACTACTGTTCATCAGGCCCCAGTGTTATATTGTACAACATACACTCCTATCATCGTCTGAAATCACCCCTGCTGATTAGGCACCAAATTTAAATTGTACTACAAAATCAAGTATCTTCGCCTTTAATCACCCCTTTTGATAAGGCCCAGTGTTATATTTTTATTAAAACGCCCCTATCAGCCCCTGTAATCACTCCTGTTGATTAGGCCTTTGTGTCATATAGAACTATAATCCTCCCTATAGTGGCCTGTCATTACTGCTGCTGATTAAGCATCAAAGTTATAATATACTACAATCGTCCATGTCATGGCAGGTAAAACTCCCTATCATCACCTGTGACTACTCCTGCGAATTATCCCCAGTCTCCAGTTGTACTTTTAACGCCTCTATCATTGCATGTAATTACTCCTGATGATACGGCCCCCAGTTATCATATAGCAATACAAGCGTACCTGCCATCGCATGTGATCACTCCTAGTTGATTAGACCCCTCGTGAACTTCTACAAAACTCCGTATAAATGCCTCTTTGATCGCCTGTAATCACTCTTGCTGAAAAGACGACAGTTTTATATAGCAATACAAGCGTGCCTTGCCTAGCCTGTAATAACTCTGGTTGATAAAGCCCAAGTGTTATATTGTATTATAAACGCTACTTTCATCGCCTGTAATCACTCCTGCTGATTAGGCCCCAAAGTAACATTGTACTACAAACGCCCATGTCATCGCCTATAATCACTACTCCTAATCAGGCCCCAATGCTTTATTGTACTACAAACGTCACTATCATGTATGTCCCGTTATTTTCGCACAACGAACGCTCCTGCTCATCAGGTCCCAGTGTTATTTAGTGATACAACGTGACTGTCATGCCGGTAATCACTCCTGTTGATAAGGCCCTTGTGGTGTGTAGTAATACAAACCTCCCTATCATCACCTGAAATCACTGCTGCTGATTAGTCACTACTGTTATATTGTACTACAAATACCCATATCATTGCACGTAAAAACTCCTATTCATTAGGCCCAAATGTGATATTGTACTTCAAACGCTCCTACCATCGTCTGAAATAACACCTACTGATAAGGCCATGCATTTATATTGCACTACAAAATCGACTATATTCGCCTTTTATCACTCCTGTTGATAAGGCCCCAGTTTTACAAAGCAATGCAGGTCTGCCTGTAATTGCATGTAATCACTCCTGCTGATTACACCTCAGTGTAACATGGTACTGCAAATGCTACTTTCGTAGCCTGTAATCACTCTTGCTGATTAGCCCCCAAATGAATATTTTACTACAAACGTCCCTATCATCGCCTGTTATCACTCATCCTGATTAGACCCCAATGATTTTATTGTACTACAAACGTCACTTGTCGCATGTTGCTACAGAGTTGCATCCTGATTTCCATTTATTGTGCATTGTAGAATTTCGTAGTAAAACGGTTCTTACAATATAAAACTAAGCATGTCAGTGTTAGTTTTGCAAGAAAACTAATATTCTACTAGGGCGGTTTTACGAACAAAACTTGCTAGTGGGTCCCTTGATGATGTAAGCATGCCTTAAGGCACTATGGAGTCACATATGGTTTTGTATTCTGCCAAACCGTGGGTTGACATTTCATCATACAGTTCAGGGTTTGTTTCTCGGCACAGAATAGCATACGGGACTAGGATTTTCACAGAGAAACGTTCATACTTAGGCTATCTCTCACTGCTCATATTCATGATATGTAAATCCTCTTGTTTAGGCATAAAATCAAGGAATCACCTGGACATTCAAAGACGTTCCTTTAATATCAATAATAGGGATGCATAAATACCATTTTGACATCCTTTATTGGCATGTTAATTTCCGTGTCTTAATCGCCATAGAAGAGGTTTGGAATATCATGAAGAGGAGATGTGAATGATTGTCCAACAATAGATATAGCCAGCTTAGCCCCTCGGTGCGTAGGAAATAATCATGAAACTGTATGATAAAATGCCAACCCAAGATTGGGCAGAATAAAAAGTCATGGGTGACTCCATAGTGCTTTAAGACATGCTTACCTTATGAAGGACCCCACTAGAAAGCTTTGGTCGAATAATGCCCTAGTAGAATATTTGTTTTCTTGCAAAATAACATTGACATGCTTAGTTTTATATTGTAACAACCGCTTTATCATGAAATTCTAAAATGTACAATAAATGAAAATCAGGATATAACTCTGTAAATAGTGCTCATAAAGACACCAAATTTTCAGCCTTAGTACAAAAATGGCTATTCTTTCATAATTTATAAACAAAAATACATACCATTAACCATGGTTCCTTGTGGAATCTTTGAAACTCGAATATCAGCGAATTATTTGTTAAAAAATTTGCTCAATATGTTATGTAATCAATTTAGGCATACAACATTACAAGATCTGGAAGTTTTATATACAGAGTAAATGTTGATAGACATACTATGAACAAATTCATCCAGCTGTCTATTTCTTGCCAGTGACGATTTTTCAAAAACAAGAAAAGTTGTCAATTTATTTGTGAATATCACATGGGTATAATAATAAGTGAACGCACCTGTATATGCACTCCTGCAAATTGTACCCCCGTCGCGTTTTGTACCACAAACGTCTTTATTTTCTTATGTAATCATTCCTGCTGATAAGGTCTCAGTGTAATGTAGTAATAAAACGTGCCTGTTTTCGCCTATGATCACTCCTGTTGATTAGGCACTAGTGTTATGAAGTACTATAAAAAGGTACAAGTAGGCATAGATCATGAAAATGCGCAATCAGAAAAAAGATTCCCACTCCAAAAACTGAGGTTGGAAACAAACCTCCTACAAACCTCCCTAGAACATTAACCTGTAATCACTGCAGCTGATAAGGCATTAGTGTTATATTGAAATAAAACTACCCATATTATTGCCTGTAATGACTCCTGTTGATTAGGCACTAGTGTTATATTTACTTCATATTTACTTCATACTCTGCTATCATCGTATCATCGTATGAAATCACGCCTGCTGATAAGGCCCAAAATTTAGATTGTATTACAAATCCACTACCTTCGCCTTTACTCACTCCTGGTGATTAGGGTCCAGTCTTTTATTAAAGCGCCCCTATCAGCCCCTATAATCACTCTTGTTGATAATGCCGTAGTGTTATGTAGTACTACAATCCTCCCTATACTGACCTGTCATTACAGCTGCTCATAAGGTCCCAAAACTGTATGTACTACAAACGCCCCAGTCATCACATGCAATTACCCATGCTGATTAGGTCCCAGTGTTATATTTTACTAAAAACCCCACCTGTGACTACTCCTGCGTATTAGCCCCAGTCTTAAGTTGAACTATAAACGCCTCTAATATCGCCTGTAATCACTGCTAATAAGACCCCAGTTTCATATATCAATACAAGCGTGTCTGTCATCGCCGGTAATCACTCCTGCTGATTAGACCCCTGGTGTTATATAGATCTACAAAACTCCCTATAAATGCCTTAATAATCGCCTGTTATCGTACCTGCCCTGCGAATAAGGCCTAAGTTTTATAACGCAATACAAGCGTGCCTTTCCTCGCCTGTACAAAAATACATATCAACACCTCTTTCATCGCCAGTAATCACTCCTGTTGATACGGCCCCTATTGTTATATAGTTCTACAAAACTCCCTATAAATGCCTTTTTAATCGCCTGTAATCACTTCTGCCCTGCGTGTAAGGCCTTAGTTTTATATAGCAATACGAACGTGGCTTTCCTCGCCTGAAATCACTCCTGTTGATAAGGCCCCAGTGTTAAATTGTATTACAAAAGCTACTTTCATCGCATTCAATCACTCCTGTTGATTAGGCGACAAATGAAAATTGTACTACAAACGCCCATATCGTCGCCTGTAAACAGTCCTCCTCATTAGGCCCTAATGCTTTATTGTACTACAAACCCCACAATCATCGCATGTAACTACGTTTTGTACCACAAACACCTCTACTATCATATGTAATCGCTCCTGCTGACAATTTTCCAGTGCTATTTATTAATAAAACATGCCTGTCATCGCCTTTGATCACTCCTTTTGATTAGGCCGTAGTGTTATGAAGTACTACAAAAAGGTACAAGTTGACAAAGATCAGAAAAAGGCGAAATCAGAAAAAGATTCCTACTAAAAAAACCGAGGTGAGAAACAAACCTCCTACAAACTTCCCTATCGTAACCTGTAATCTCTGCAGCTGAAAAGGCACAGTTGTTATATTGTACAGCGAATACCCATATCATTGCCTGTAATGACTCCTGTTGATTAGGCCCCAGTGTTATATTGTACCACAAACGCTCCTGTCATCGTCTGAAATCGTCCCTGTTGATAGGCCCCAAATTTGTATTACAAAATCCACTATCTTCGCCTTTAATTACTCCTGCTGATAAGGCCCCAGTGTTATATTTTATCAAAACGCCCCTATCAGCCCCTGTAATCACTCCTGTTGATTAGGCCGAAGTGTTACATGGTACTACATCGCCCTATAGTGACCTGTTATTACTGCTGCTCATAAGGCCCAAATGTTATTATGTACTTCAAACGTACCTGTCATCACACGCATTCACTCATGCTGATTAGGTCCCGGTGATATATTATACTAAAAATCATCTATCATCACCTGTGACTACTCCTGCGAATTAGCCCCAGGCTAAAGTTGTACTATAAACGCCTCTATCATCGCCTGTAATCATTACTAATGAGGCCCCAGTTTCATATAACATTACAAGCGTGTCTTTCATCGCCGTTAATCACTCCTGTTGGCTAGACCCCTAGTGTTAAATAGTTCTACAAACTACATATCAACGCCTCTGTCATCGCCAGTATTCACACCTGTAAATTAGGCCCCTAGTGTTATTTAGTGCTACAAGGATCCCTATACATGCCTTTTTAATCGCCTGCATTCACTCCTGCTGATAAGGCCTAAGTTTTGTATAGCAAAACAAGCGTGCCTTTCCTCGCCAGTAATCACTCCTGTTGATAAGGCCCCAATGTTATATTATATTTCAAACTCTACTTTCATCGCCTGTAATCACTCCTGTTGATTAGGCACAAATGGAACATTGTACTACAAACGCCTTTATCATCGCCTGTAATCAGTCCTCCTGATTAGGCCCCAATACTTTCGTGTACTACAAACCTCACTATCATCGCGTGTAACTACTCCTGCAAATTATGCCCCCACCCCCCCCCCCTCAAAGTTTGTACCACAAACATCTATATTATCTGATTTATTCACTCCTGCGGTTAAGGTTCCAATGTTATTTAGTAATAAAACGTGCGTATCATCGCCTTTGATCACTCCTGTTGTTTAGGCCCTAGTGTTATGAAGTACAACAAAAAGGTACGAGTATTAGGAGCGCAACCAGAAAAAAAATCCCACTACAAAAACCAAGGTGGGGACAAACCTCCTACAATCTCCCTATATTGTCCTGTAATCACTGCAGCTGAGTAGGCACTAGTGTTATATTGTACTACAAATATCAGTATCATTGCCTGTAATGACTCCTGTTGATTAGGCCCCCGTGTTATATTGTACTACATACGCTACTATCATCGTCTGAAAACACCCCTGCTGATAAGGCCCCCAATTTATATTGTATTACAAAATCCACTATGTTCGCCTTTACTCACATTTGATAAGGCAGCAGTGTTATATTTTATTAAAAGGCCCCTATCAGCCCCTGTTATCACTTCTGTTGATTAGGCCGTAGTGTTATATAGAATTACAATCCTCCCTATAGTGACATGTCATCACTGCTGCTCATAAGGCCCCAATACTATAACGTACTACAAACGACCCTGTCATCGCATGCAATTACTCATGCTGATTAGGTTCCAGTGCTATATTATACTGAAAAAAAAAAACCCTATCATTACCTGTGACTACTGCGAATTAGCCCGAGTCTCAAATTGTATTATAAACGCCTTTATCATCGCATGTTATATCTTTTCATAAGGCCCCAGTTTCATATAGCAATACTGACGTGTCTGTCATCGCCGGTAATCACTCCTGTTGAAATGCCCTGTCATCGCATGCAATTACTCATGCTGATTAGGTTCCAGTGCTATATTATACTGAGAAAAAAAAACTATCATTACCCGTGACTACTCCTGCGAATTAGCCCGAGTCTCAAATTGTATTATAAACGACTTTATCATCGCATGTTATATCTTTTCATAAGGCCCCAGTTTCATACAGTAATACTAACGTGTCTGTCATCGCCGGTAATCACTCCTGTTGATAAGACACCTGGTGTTATATAGTTCTACGAAACTACATATCAACGCCTCTGTCATCGTCAGTAATCACTCCTGTTGATAAGGCCCCTAGTGTTATATATAGTTCTGTAAAAATCCCTAAAATGCCTTGTTAATCGCCCGTAATCACTCCTGCTCATAAGGCCTAAGTTGAATATAGTCTGTCTGTCATCGCCGGTAATCACTCCTGTTGACTAGACCCTTAGTGTTATAAAGTTGTACAAAAATGCCTTGAAATGCCCTTTGAATCGTCTGTAATCACTCCTGCCGATAAGGCCTAAGTTTTATATAACAATACAAGCGTGCCTTTCCTCGCCTATAATCACTCCTGTTGATAAGGCCCCAGTGTTATATTGTATTGTAATACAAACTCTACTTTCATCGCCTGTAAATCGTGACCAAATATCACTGCTTTTGATTAAGCACTAGTATTATGTAGTACCACAAATACCCATACCATTACCTGTAATCACTCCTGTTGATTAGGCTCAAGTGTTATATTGTAGTACAAACGTTCCTTCCTATCGTCGTCTGTAAGCACCCCTGCTGATTATGCCCTAAAGTTATATCGTACTACAAAATCCACTATCTTCGCTTTTAACCACTCCTGTTGATAAGGCTCTAGTGATATATTGTACTAAAACGGCTCTATCATCGCGTGTATTCACTCCTGTTGAATAGGCCGTATTGTTATGTAATCTACAATCCACCCTTTTGTAACCTGCCATTATTGCTGCCGATAAGGTACCAAAGTTATAATGTACTACATCGCTTGTAACTATGACTGGAAATTATGCACCCGCGTTATATTGTACCACAATTATCGCCTGTCATCACTCCTGCTGATAAGATCCAAGCGTCATATAGTAATACAAATATTCCTGTCGTCTCCTGTTATCACTGCTGTTTATTATGCCTAGTGTTATGTAGAACTACGTACCTCCCTTTCGTGACCTGTCATCACTCCTGCTGAATTGGCACTAGAGTTAAATTGTACTGCAAATGCCCATATCATTGCCTGTAATCACTCCTGTTGATAAATCTGCAGTGCAATATTGCATTTAAAACGCTTCTTTCAACGCATGTAGTCACTCCTGCTGATTAGGCCCCAAAGTAAAAGCGCTCCTATCATCGCCTGTAATCACTTCTACAGATTAGGCCCAAATACTTTATTGAACTACAAACGTCACTATCATGGCATGAAACTACTCCTGCAAATGATGCCTCCTCTTTTTATGCAACGAAAACGCATCTATTATCTTCTGTACTCACTCCTGCTGATAAGGTCCCAGTGTTATATTGTATGAAAACCTACATGACATCGGCTGTTATCACTCCTGTTGATAAGACCCTGTTGTTATGTAGTACTACAAACCTCATGACCTGCAATCACTGTTGCTGATTAGGCTATACTGTTGTAGTTTACTACAAATACCAATATCATTGCTTGTAGTGACTCATGTTGATTAGGCCCCAGTGTAATGTTGTACTTCAAACGCTCCTGAAATCACCTCTGCTGATAAAGCCACAAATTAATATTGTACTACAAAATCCACTATCTTCGCCTTTAATCATTCCTGTTGATAAGGCCCCAGTGTTATATTTTATGAAAACGCCCCGATCATCACCTGTAATCACTACTGTTGATTAAGCCATAGTACTACAATCCTCCATATAGTGACCTGTCATTACTGCTGCTGATAAGGCCCCAAATATGTGATGTATTACAAACGTCCCTGTCATCGCATGTAATCGCTCCTGCTGATAAGGTCCCAGTGTTATATCATACTGAAAACCCCCTCTCATCACGTATGACTACTACTGCGAATTAGCCCCAGTCTTTAGTTGTACTATAAATGCCTCTATAATTGCTTGTAATCACTCCTGCTGATAAAGCCCCAGTTTCATATAGCAAGACAAGCGTACCTGTCGTCACCTGTAATCACTACTGTTGATAAGGCACCTAGTGCTATATAGTTCTACAAAACTACATATTAACGCCTCCGTCATTGCCTGTAATCACTTCCGTTGATTAAGCCTCTAGTGTTATATAGTTGAACAAAATATCCCTATTAACGCCTCTTTCATCGCCTTTAATCACTCCTGCTGTAAAGGCGCCAATTTTTCAAAGCAATACAAGCGTGCCTTGAGTCGTATGTAATCACTCTTGTTGATAAGGCCCCGGTGTAAAATTTTATTACAAACGCTGCTTTCATCGCCTGTTATCACTCATGCTGATTAGGCCCCAAAGTAATATTGTACTTCAAACGCCCCTTTCATCGCCTGTAAAAACTCCTCCTTATTAGGCCCGAATGCGTTATTGTACTTCAAACGTCACGTTCATCGCATGTAACTACTCCTGCAAATTATACCCCTGTCATAATAAGGCCCCAGTGAAATAGTATTATACAAACGTGCCTATCGACGCCTGTAATCACTCCTGTTGATTAGTCGTAGTGTTATGTAGTACTACGTACCTCCCTTTCGTGACCTGTTATCACTCCTGCTGATTAGGCACTAGAGTTTAATTGTACTACAAATGCCCATATCATTGCCTGTAATCAGTCCTGCTGATAAATCTGCAGTCTTATGTTTATTTACAAACGCTTCTTACAACGCATGAAGTCACATACTGCTGATAAGGCCCCAAAGTAATATTGAACTAAATGCGTCTCTATTATCACTCCTACTAATTAGGCCCCAATACATTATTGTACTACAAACGTCACGTTCATCGCATGTAACTACTCCTGCAAATTATACCCCTGTCATAATAAGGCCCCAGTGAAATAGTATTATACAAACGTGCCTATCGACGCCTGTAATCACTCCTGTTGATTAGTCGTAGTGTTATGTAGTACTACGTACCTCCCTTTCGTGACCTGTTATCACTCCTGCTGATTAGGCACTAGAGTTTAATTGTACTACAAATGCCCATATCATTGCCTGTAATCAGTCCTGCTGATAAATCTGCAGTCTTATGTTTATTTACAAACGCTTCTTACAACGCATGAAGTCACATACTGCTGATAAGGCCCCAAAGTAATATTGAACTAAATGCGTCTCTATTATCACTCCTACTGATTAGGCCCCAATACATTATTGTACTACAAACGTCACAAAAACGCCTCTATTATCTTCTGTACTCACTCCTGCTGATAAGGTCCCAGTGTTATATAGTATAAAAACGTACCTGTCATCGCTTGTTATCACTCCTGTTGATTATGCCCTGGTGTTATGTAGTACTACAAACCTGATGACCTGTAATCACTGCTGCTGATTAAGCTTTACTATTATATTTTACAACAAATACCAATATCATTGCCCGTAATGACTCATGTTGATTAGGCCCCAGTGTAATATTGTACTTCAAACGCTCCTATCATCGTCTGAAATCACCCCTGTTGAATAGGCCCCAAATTTATATTGTACTACAAAATCCACTATTTTCGCCTCTCATCACTCCTGTTGATAAGGCCCCAGTGTTATATTTTATGAACCCCCCCCCCCTATCAACACCTGTAATCACTCCTGTTGATAAGGCCATAGTGTTATATAGTACTTCAATCCATCTGTCATAAATGCCTCTGTAATTGCCTATAATCACTCCTGCTGATAAGGCCCCAGTTTCATATAGCAAGACAAGCGTACCTGTCATCACATGTAATCACTACTGGTCATAAGGCTCCTAGTGCTACATGTATATAGTTCTACAAAACTAAATATTAACGCCTCTGTCATTGCCTGTAATCACTCCGATTGATTAGGCCCCTAGTGTTATATAGTCAAACAAAACTCCCTATTAACGCCTCTTTCATCGCCTGTAATCACTCCTGCTGTAAAGGCGCCAATTTTAAATAGCAATACAAGCAAGCATTGCGTCGCCTGTAATCACTCTTGTTGATAAGGCCCCGGTGTAAAATTTTATTACAAACGTTGCTTTTATCGCCTGTAATCACTCCTGCTGATTAGGCCCCAAAATAATAGTGTAATAAAAACGCCCCTATCATCGCCTGTAAAAACTCCTTATTAGGCCCGAATGCGTTATTGTACTACAAACGTCACTTTCATCGCATGCAACTACTCCTGCAAATTATACCCCTGTCATATTTTGTACAACAAACGCCTCTATTATCTTCTGCAGTCACTCCTGCTGATAATATTCCAGTGTTATATAGTAATAGAACGTGCTTGTCATCGCCTGTAATCACTCCTGCTGCTGATTAAGCCCTAGTGAAATATATTACTACCAATACCCATATCATTGCCTGTAATTAGTCCTGTTGATAAGGCCCCAGTGAAATATTGTTATACAAACGTGCCTATCGACGCCTGAAGTCACTCCTGTTGATTAGTCCTAGTGTTATGTAGTATTACGTACCTCCTTTTCGTGACCTGTTATCACTTCTGCTGATTAGGCACTAGAGTTAAATTGTACTACAAATGCCCATATCATTGCCTGTAATCAGTCCTGTTGATAAATCTACAGTGTTATATTTATTTACAAACGCTTCTTTCAACGCATGAAGTCACATCCTGCTGATAAGGCCCCAAAGTAATATTGAACTAAATGCGTCCCTATCATCGCCTGTAATATTTCCTACTGATTAGGCCCCAATACCTTACTGTACTACAAACGTCACAAAAACGCCTCAATTATCTTCTGTACTCACTCCTGCTGATAAGGTCCCAGTGTTATATAGTATGAAAACGTACCTGTCATCGCCTGTTATCACTCCTGTTGATTAGGCCCTGGTGTTATGTAGTACTACAAACCTAATGACCTGTAATCACTGCTGCTGATTAGGCTTTACTGTTATATTTTAATACAAATACCAATATCATTGCCTGTAATGACTCATGTTGATAAGGCCCCAGCGTTATATTGTACTTCAAACGCTCCTATCATCGTCTGAAATCACCCCTGCTGAATAGGCCCCAAATTAATATTGTACTACAAAATGCAATGTTTTCGCCTCTAATCGCTCCTGTTGATAAGGCTCCAGTGTTATATTTTATAGATAAAAAACCTACATGTATCAACACCTGTAATCACTCCTGTTGATTAGGCCATAGTGTTATATAATATTACAATCCTCCATATAGTGACCTGTCCTAACTGCTGCTGATAAGGCCCCAAAGTTATAATGTATTACAAACGTCCCTGTCATCGCATTTAATGGCTCCTGCTGATAAGGTCCCAAGTGTTATATCATACTGAAAACCCCCTATCATCACGTGTGACTACTACTGCGAATTAGCCCCAGTCTTTAGTTGTACTATAAATGCCTAGATAACTGCATGTAATCACTCCTGCTGATAAGGCCCCAGTTTCATTTAGCAAGACAAGTAATTCCGGTAATTGTATTGTCGAGAGAACTTAATTTTCGCGAATATTCCGAATTCGATGCCTCGCGAGTTCAAGTTTCTCACTAATAATTAATTCATTTAGGCCATAAAGACTACCGGTACTTTGTAGCATGTCAAGTTTCAAAATCATAGGCCTTCTTGTTCTGGAGTTTTTGCTATTTATAGCCATGGCGGCCATCTTGGACATGTGACTGGACCATTAGTATAAACTTTCGTTCCCCCTTCATAAGGATGCTCCACATAAAGTTTGGCTTTGGTTGGCCAAGCGGTTTCAGAGAACAAGATCGGTAAAAGTGTGAACGACGGATGACCGACGACTACGGACGGACGACGGAGCACGGCATCCTATAAGCCCACGTTGTGAGCCTTCGGCTCAGGTGAGCTTATAAGCAACACCAAAGTTTCAATTTTCCAATATATCCTACTGTTTATACACCGTGTTTTGCACAAATGTGCTACTCTTGATATTTCACTTTATAACTGCAACTGCAGGGACCTCAGCTGCAGGAGGGACCTCAGTGGCAGGAGGGACCTCAACGACAGGGGTGGAAGTTGACCCTCACTCAGTTTGTCCCATCAGAATACCGTGATAAACCGGGACACATCTCTCCCCACAGTACCAGCGTTTCCGCTGTGTAGCCCCTTTCTTGGAAAGTGGTCAGTCTCGATTTTACTACGAAGTCGGATTTATTCATTTATTACGGTATAGGACTCGGCATTATCCCGGTCGTGCACTGGCGGTTGCGTCCCGCTCTTCTACTGACGGTTGCGTCCTGCTCTTCCACTGACGGTTGCGCCCCGCTCTTCCACTGACGGTTGCGCCCCGCTCTTCCACTGACGGTGGCGCCCCGGTGACTTTCAGTCGTGTCGTCACTGTTATGCATGTAGGTTGTAAGCAACATGTGAAGGCATGGGGCTAGTAACATCCCCAGCAGGCACATGAAGTCAAAATGACGTCAGATCGACGTCGATGCGACGTCATGACGCCGCATCGACGTCGATCTGACGTCATTCTTACGTCATTTGCCTGCTGGGATCGGTAGTGCCCCGATGTTATCATGTAAGGAAAAGAACCAGGCCATGACAGGCTTCACCCTCACTCCATCGATCAAACCGGACGACTTGATCGAAACTATAAACGCGGAAACAAGGTAACGGTTCATCACGGCGATGTAGCGACTGAATAGCCCTTTATCGCCAAATATTTACATTTTTCTAAAACTTCCTTAGATGAACCATTAGATGTTCAACTGTGTTCATACTTCCATGAACAACATTATGTCACGCGACGTGACGTAATCCAAACTTGACGTCAAAAAACATGAATCTCGCCAATCTGATTGGACGTTGTAAACGTCGACGCCGTTCCGCTGTTTGAACACACACTGTGTGTAGATTCTCTGTTTGCTGGTAAATGTGACCACCTTGGTGTTTTTTCAACAAGCGATAGAGAGAAATGAATGTAAATATAAGCAATGAGTTTAATTTTTCTGTTGTTCATGGAGCTATGAACCGCAGTGGGTCGCTAGCAAAGCTTACATGAACCCCTTCGGGGTTCATTCACTTTGCACGCGACCCACTGCGGTTCATAGCTCCATGAACACCAGAAAAATGAAATTCATTTCTTAAATGGATATTCATGGTTGACGTCGAACGTGGTACAGCAACGGCAGTGTCTCGAAAGTGAAAGTGACATAGTCGCTGCCAGGTTGGCTCTCATTTAGGCAATTAGTTTAGTGTACTCATAATTTATTTATTTATTTATTTATTTATTTATTTATTTATTTATTTATTTGACATACATATATTTTCTCCATTAAGCTCCGGTTCTTTTTTAAAATACTGAGCGGGCCGGTTAGCCGATTCATCACGGTTCGTTCTCAGTCCGTCCTCGGTTTATAAAATCGGGAAAACCGGGTTTTAATCCAGGACATTGAAGAATATGACAAAATACGATGCATGACATTTCGTGTTTTGTCGAAAATGTAACTTTAAAAATATTCGCCGCAAAATTTTGAGATTTATTCCGTAGAGGACTAGCCTACAGGTCCACATTTTGAGCCACCAACCACTAGGGTTAGGATAAAGGTCTGGGCATGGGGACATTTTCGACAAATGTAATTTTCGACGAAATGTCGCGGAGGCGACAAAATAAGTACGGTAGAACTGGTTTAGGTACATGCACAATGCACCTTTAGAATTCATCGTGACATGTGATGTGATCATCAGTTTGAGTCGTATTTCTTTTCACGATGCGTGACTGTACTCAGCATAACCGTTAGACAAACGCAACATGATATAAGGTGCCTATTCCGGCGGATTGTTTTGCTTTCTTGCTATTCTAGTCCGGGTTTTTTACTTGGCTCACTTTTTTAATTATTGAAACACCATGGTGCGCTGACAAAAGATGAACTAACTTAGCAGCATAAAAGCTGTATCATGGTTCAAATAGGTCAGAAATTTTCAATTTTCACTGGTGAAGTTAAGGCAAAACGCCATTCACGCATGCCACGGTTGGGTTTCAAGTATAGTATGTATGTTCATTGCATAGAGTTGGTTGCTAGAAGTCACTTAAGATGCTATTTAATCTTTTCGTATTTATTTCCTTTTGTGGATTGTGTTCTCCCGAGTCATGTAAGTTTTACATTTTGTATACCATCAGGAAAACATGTCCGTGTAATGTATACCCCCTTGAACCCTACTTTCATAGCAAAACTGGGGTATGCAGGGTAATACCTATTTTTTCTTATTTTTGCTCCAAAACATAGATTGTTGGTTCTAACGTGTACCCACAATCTATGTTTTGAGCAAAAATAAGAAAAATATCACAAATTTTCTACTGACTTTTTTCTTTCCATTTTCATAACTTAAGAAAAATCTGTACTGTATGGGAAAGTTGTTTCAATATTTTTGGTACCCAATTCAAAAAATCTGAATCTGAATTAAGCTAAATGACATTATTTCATTGATCAGGAGATTCGGCAGGGAAAGTAGTGCCTAGAAATGATCTGACATTTCAGCATGAGGGAGCGCGGTGGCGTAGTGGTAGAGCGTCGGACTCCGAATCGAGAGGTCATGGGTTCCATCCTCACAGGCGTCACCGTGTTGTGTCCTTAAGCAAGACACATTAACCGCCTACAGTACTGGTTAAACCCAGGAAGAGTTGGCTCCTTCCCGACATGACTGAAAAGTGTTGACTGGGACGTTAAGCCTCAATAGAAACAAAGCATCTAAAATCAAAGTAACGGGGCGATTATTCACGTCTAATATGAGATTCAGAATAGTTTAGAACGCCTGATGGACATTATCATACCAAGGAGATGGGGCTTGATCGGATGGGAGTAGTCCCGAGTTCTCACAAAAGAAGTAAATTTAGACACGTATACTCATCTGACATTTCAGCAAAGGAGATAAGAGAATCAGGGAGGCCATCCCAATTCTAGACTATAATCTAAAAGTCTGCAAAACACATTATTGCGATATGGTTATTGATTTCATTTTTTAAATTATTTTTCCATATATCAAATTGAAATTTAAGTTCAGCGTCTAGCTAGTCTACACCTAGTCTACGCGGACTTACCGTCTTGGCTGAGTTTTACAAATCGAGCCCCATATGTATAAACTAGCCACAGAGCTTGGATGCATAGTATTTGTTGGGAGCGCAGTGCCCTAGTGGAAGAGTTTCATTAATTTTGAGCAGTATATGACTTAACAAGAATTCCATGGTCTGCTGCTGATGCGCTACTAGTGTCGAAACACGTAAGATGTACAAGACAATCGGCCAGGCCAGATTATATCTTAAAATAGCCTCGACCTAGAGGCATAAGATGACCA
The DNA here is from genome assembly GCA_964017185.1 of Rugalucina vietnamica. NCBI lineage: Eukaryota > Metazoa > Mollusca > Bivalvia > Lucinida > Lucinidae > Rugalucina > Rugalucina vietnamica. Next base: position 33,516,673 of record OZ024881.1, on the reverse strand, counting down.
ATTGGTCAAATATCATTTTAAAAGTATATTGTAATTTAATACACTGATTTCGTTAGAGTGTAAATAGCTTGCTCCGCTGGAATTTATAATAGGTTTATAAAACCGTAGGATATCGGTCAGCCGGGGTATATGCATAGTCTGCTATAATCATGTCTATTCCATCGGTGAAAAATTCAACATGCAAGAACCCCGGTTTACACACCATTCAGATTAAGAACGACATTCAGATTAAGTACGATCTTTAATCGCCTCTTTCCTAATCCACTGGATCAAGAAGACTGTGGCGGATTTAGAGGTGGTTAGAATTCGCTCACCCCTCCCTACGTCTGGTACCAAATTATTTCATTTTAAGTGCATGAAATACGTATTATGTAGCACAGTACCACAGTGGCTCAGTGGTAGAGCACAGAACTCTGTGCGAGCTGTCCGAAGCCTACCGCCGATGCTTTGTGTCTCTGAGCAAGACTATTTTAAGCTCCTAAAAGTACAAGTTGTATGTATATTGGACTCTCTGAGAAGTATGCTGTCCTTTCAATATAAATCTTGTTTTTATATCGGTTCAACAAATATCAAGTATGTAAGAGTGTTTCCATTATTTATTTGTATAGACGCTTTTAAGAAGCTTAATTCACAGTTTAATAATAAAAACCTATTGGATTGGATCACTGGTCAGGGTGGTCAACTGTCCATGGGCAAAAAAGTTCAATTCACCCCCAATATACAGATACCGTGCACTTTCACTTTTGACCGGGTATAATTTTCCTCGATGGCCACATGTAAGACTGACAACACAAATCAGACATGCAATGTATTATATTGTAATAATAGAATTGTGGCTTCTCATCACGAAAACATGTCCGTGTAATGTATACCACCTTGAATCCAACTTTTATATAGCAAAACTGGGGTATGCAGGGGTATACCTATTTTTCTTATTTTTGCTCCAAAACATAGATTGTGGGTACTCGTTAGAACCGCCTCACGAGGCGGTTCTAACTTGTACCCATAATCTATCTTTTGAGCAAAAATAAGAAAAATATCAAAAACTTTCAGCTGAAAAGTTTCGATTTTTAAAACTTAAAAAATCCCTGTATATTACATGGGCAAATTTTCGTAATGTTGTACAGATTGTACTGAGCTTGATGTAGCTATTCTAATCGCTTCACTCCGCCAGCTGTGTGTTTGCATTGAAAGATGGACTGTTCTGTATTTTGAGTCTCTACTGAACCTTTTTGAAATAAACCATCATTGCATACATTTCATAGGCCATCTGTTTTTGCATTTGGACAATCTCTCATGAAATATGACAATAAATTGCATGGTAAATGACATTTTGATTATCGAAACTGCTAAATATGATTCTTTTAAGTAGACAATATGCAATTTGTATCGAGATATATTTAATAATACTCCGTAGTAGCAAAATGAAAGTACATGTATATCATTCCCACCGATAGCGAACATTCAGTTTACCGTTGCGACATGACTGAAAAATTGTTGTAACCACAAAACGTAAGAAACATTTGATTTGTTGTATGAAAGCGCGTCTCTCAGTACTTTTATTGTTTAAGGCAAATCGTTATGTTACTGTTTTTCGCTCGGAATGTCTTCAAGTAAAGTTTCTCCTGATTATTGCCTGTTGCTATAGCTGTCCTGTCAGTTTGGTTTGTCGTTTTCATCGGTCGTGATAAATAAGCAAGAACAAAACTATTGATTGGTCATTTGTTTCAGTTGGAACAGGATCATCCAATATATCGCAGCAATGGCCTTGTTGTTAAAATATTTTTCTTGTGAAACAGTCTACAGATGTATACAAGTTCTCTTTTTTGCACTAGATCTGTTTTCACCCGTGGTGCCGGTTTACTAACCGTGTCATATAAACACCGTACAGACAATTAGCGGGCCAGTTCTGTTTAATGCTCACCTAACCGTTCTTCCATTGATTTTAGTTCAGGAGGGCAAATTCTGGACTTTTGATTCAGTGAAGCTCGGAGGAAAATGGAGTACGGGTGTTTAATAATTCTTTCCTTCTTGGGATGTGTTTTTGCTGCTGATTGTAAGTTTTTCTTAGTCCTTTAATTTTTTTCAATAAATAAATAAATAAATAAATAAATAAATAAATAAATATGTACGTTGCTTTGATGCTTGATCTTTAGCATTTCGCATATGTTTTTTTTTCTTGAGTGCGTTTTAATTGATGTTTTATATAATATGTATCTAGTTCATAAATGTATGTTTTCGATACACGCATATATTTATTATCAAATGTTCATTTTTAATATTTTACATCCATATAAAAACGCTTTTGAAAGACACCAATAGATGCATGCTGCGATGAAGGATTTCATTGGTATAAAAAGCAAGTGCTGCAAGTGCACTTACATAGTGCACATACCACCAGGAAAACATGCCTGTGCAATATATACCCCATTAAACTCCACTTTTAAATAGAAAAACTGGGGTTCGCAGGGGTATACCTAATTTTCTTATTTTTGATCCAAAACATACATTGTGGGTACTCGTTAGAACCGCCTCGGCGAGGCGGTTCTAACGTGTACCCACAATGTAAGTTTTGAGCTAGAATATTAAAAACATCATTTTTTAAATGAAATTTTCATTTTTTAAGCTGAGAGAAAAAAAAAAAAAAAAAAAAAAAGCTCTGTTTATTGCATGGGCGTGTTTTCGTGATTTGCATACTCTAATGCGGCATTCCAATGATGCACTTGGGAGTATTTTGTTCATTGCAAAAGAACTGATAAGACTTGTGCTTTACGTGATTATCACGTTATTTACATACTGCTTAACATGAGCTGTGTCATGTGTAAACCTGTCTTCTACTATAACATTCAGATATCATGAAAATCTTGGCTTTAAGGCTGAAGATACAGGGGTTATTCTTTTCTAGACTAATCATTTCTTATTGGGGTCTGCCATTTTTTCACAAGTAAAATTTTATTTTCTGATGATACTGGATATGGTTGCAATGATCTTGAATCAAAGTTTGAGCAAGGACAAGAAACTGTTTATTATAGCAAACACACATGTGTGTTTGCTTTAGGATAAACGTACGTAAGAAATTTAGAATAAAAAATCTACATACCTTACCGAACAAAACCGACGGTTAGGCGGCCATTAATGTTGGGCGCAGACATTTTTGTCGGCATGCGCAGACAATGTGTCGTTCAGATGTCGGGAAATTTGTACTTTCTTTTTCTTTTTTCGGCTGAACATTTTTCTTTGTCAAACATATTTCCATATATCCTATTTCAGATCATATTTGTTTCCAAAATGTAAAAATATAAGATAAATACACAATTTACAAATGCAGACGACGATGAAGATTGGTTTTTCGAAATTACACCGTTAAAATCCTCGTATTATAGCAAACCAGTCAACAAGGCAATATAAATGCTCGAAAAAACAAGCGTCTGCGAGGTGTACCTAAAGCAGGTAACCGGCGAAATTATCGAGACGTTTCGAACCGACGGAAATTACGCCGTGAATAGCGTGCCTGGTTATTTTTGGGTGACAATATTTGAGGTTTGAAGGAACAGAAGGAAACCATTTAAGGGAGCTACCTACCTAGGTCTACCTAAAAACCTAACTAGGTCTACCTAACTACCAAGGTCTACCTGCCTACCAAGGTCTACCTACCTAACTAGGTCTACCAACCTAGGTCTACCTACCTAGGTCTACTTTCCAAGGTCTACCTACCTAAGTCTACTAACCAAGGTTTATCTACCTGGGTCTACTTACCAAGGTTCCCTTTCCTAGGTTTACTTACCTATGTCTTAGTCTACCTATCTAGGTCTACCTTCCAAGGTCTACTTATCTAGGTCTACTTACCAAGGTCAAGTTACCAAGGTCTACATACCTAGGTCTACTTCCAATGTCTACATACATGTACCTAGGTCTACTTACCAAGGTTTATCTACCTAGGTCTACTTACCTTAGTCTATCGAACTAGGTCTACTTACCAAGGTCTCACTTCCGGGGTCTACTTACCAAGGTCTGTTTACCAAGGTCTACCTTCTATGGTCTACTTACCAAGTCTACTTACCAAGGTCTACCCACCTAGGTCGACTTACCAAAGTCTACCTACTAGGTCTATTAACCAATATCTACCTACCAAGGTCTACCTACCAAAACCTACATACTAAGTCTACTTCCAATGTCTACTAACCTATTTCTACCTACCAAGGTCTAACTATCTACGTCTGCTTACCAAGGTTTACTTACCTAGGTCTACCTACCTAGGTCTACTTACCAAGGTATACATACCTATCTATGTCTACATACCAAAGTCTACTTACCTAGGTCTACCTACCTAGGTCTACTTCCCAAGGTCTACTTACCAAGGTCTACGTCCGGGGTCTACTTACCTAGGTCTACTTACCTAGGTCTACGTACCAAGGTCTACTTACCAAGATCTACCTACCTAGGTTTACCTACAAGGTCTACTTACTCAGGTCTACTAAAATGGATAGCTGGATACACTTATTGACAAAAAAATCCCAGCATACGGTTTTCCGTGTGTGTTTGCAGATAAGGCAGCGTGCCTTTATTTCATATTAATGAAACATGCATTTTGTTAACATTTTTTGGCATATCCGCCAGCATAGTGGCCCGGAGTCAATTTGTATCCATGCAAGTTAGTACTCATTCAAATCAATATTCATTGCACTTATTATGATAATGGCCACTTTTTAGCTCACCTGAGCCGAAGGCTCACAAGTGAGCTTATAGTAAGTATACCCATGCTCCGGCGTCCGTCGTCGTCCGCAATTTCAAAAATCTTCTTCGCTGAAACCGCTTGGCCGATCAAGTTGAAATTTTATTTGGAGCCTCCATGGGTAGGGAGAATGAAAGTTTGTTCACGGGTTCTTGGTCACATGACCAAGATGGCCGCCACGCCCATATATGGTAAAACCCCTTCAAAAATCTTCTTCTCCAGAACCGGTAGGCCGATTTCCACGAAACTTGGTATGCAGCATCGGTGACTCAAGCCCATCATATTTGGATAAAATGATGACCCTGGGATGACCTTGACCTATTTTGCGGCAAGATCAAATTTTGAAATATAGGCTTTTACATGGAAAAAGGCAAAAACAATGGATATTTTGGAAACCATTGCAGCATGAGACTTGAAAGTTGCTAGATGCAGACAACTAATGGAGTCAATGAAGGTATATAATTAATTAAGGTCAAGGTCATGACCCAAGGTCATTGAACTTTCAGAATGAAGTCGCAATTTCAAAGATCTTCTTCTCTGAAACCACTTGCTTGATCGAGTTGAAATAGTATGTGGATCCTCCTTGGGTATATAGTGTCATTGAAATCGTGTTCGCAATATTTTGGTCACATGACCAAGATGGCCGCCATGATCATATATGGTAAATACACAATCTTCTTCTCCAGAACCGGTGGGCCGATTTCCATGAAACTTGGTATGTTGTATCATAGCCCATCATAGTTTGATCAAATAATGACCCTGGGGTGGCCTTGACCTATTTAACGGCAGGGTCAATTTTGGAAACAGGCTTTTACATGGGTAAAGGCGAAAACAATGGATATATTGAAAACTATTGCAGCCTGAGGCTTGAAAGTTTCTAGATACAGACAACTAATGGGATCAATGAAGGTATATAATTAATTAAGGCCAAGGTCATTGAAATATCAAAATTAAGTCACAAGTTCAAAGATTTTCTTCTCTGAAACCTTTTGGCCGATCAAGTTGAAATTTTCTGTGGAGCCTCCATGGGTAGTGGCATTGAAATTTTGTTCGCAATATTTTGGGTCACATGACCAAGATGCCCGCCATGCCCATACATGTAAATGTCATTTATGGTAAAAACCCTTCAAAAATTTTCTTCTCCAGAACCAGTGGGCCGATTTCCACGAAACATGGTATGTAGCACCGGGGACTCCAGCCTTTTATTGTTTGCTCAAATGATGACCCTGGGATGACCTTGACCTATTTTACATCAAGTTCAATTTTGGAAACATAGGTTTTTACATAGAAAAATTAAAATAAAAACAACAATGGACTTTTTTGAAACTTGCAGCCTGAGAACCGAAACTTGGCAGATGCAGACAACTTATAAAGACAATTGAAGTGCGTGGGTATTCAAGGTCAAGGTCATTTCATGATGACAAAATGCTGCAAGATCAGGCTTCAGGCGAGCGTTCTCAGGACCAATGATCCTCTGGTTATTCATTTTGGTCTCAATTTCTCACAGTGTCTCACATGTGCATGATAGAATGCCAAGAAGACGTAAAATGAAAATGAGATAATTATGAGACAATAAAATTGGTGCACGTCTTACGGACAGCACAGACTGTAAGTTATGGTGTACCTTGAGGGTCAAAACTAAGTTAAAATAATCTACCACATATTTCGCGACGGTACGAGATTCGTTCTCTTAATACGTTTGCACCATATTGCTTCATTCAAGAGCATGGTTAGCTTTACGCTGACAGCGATCGATCAGATTAGCTATTGCCAGGAATCTCAGACCATAAGCTTGAGAAAACCTGTTTTTCGCATGTGCAAAAACAGAGACGCAGATCAGCTGTGCAGTAACTGCACAGCTGGTCAGCGCCTTTGTTTTCGCTTCACGGATGGTACAATATCTTTTTCTTCTAATATCCGAAATTTCAAATGACTAGTCTGCTTCTTTGACTGTACAGACCGGTTTGTGTCAGACCCGGTCGGAACCCCCCCGAAGACAGACAATTTCTCAGACAAGTAAACATCACTGACACATTCCGTGAGGAATATATATATGTGTGTTGCACGAGAAATTCTGCTTAATGTTGATGAAATGACGCTCGGTTTGTAAAGAAATATTTTGTAAGGCTTACATGACAATTGTCTTTCAAGCAGGCGTCCAAGATGGAACCACGTACTCACCAAAGTTTTAGTTTTGCATTAACTGTGTAACAATGGTAGTCAATGTTTTTGTTTGTTTGTTTGTTTTACTCCTTTTTATGTCCTGTAAGTTAATTAGAGCTCGTTTCGCCCAGTGTCTGTAGAAAGACCGTTGTAGATCCCAGTTGACCAGCCTGTGCAATCGTGCAGCCTCAGAGTTAGGCCTACCGGTTGCTCTTCGGTAACCAGGATTATGCATTGGCGGGAAAGCCATGTCATCTTCAGTGTACATATGTATGGTTCATATTGCTTAGAACTTATAAGTTATATTTTTCTCAGAACAAGGCTTTGTTAGTTTTAGGAAGACAAATTGCGGATATTTCTGGCGTTTCTGGTTGTAGAAAATATAGAAATTAATTTAGCCGCTGAATGGGAAAACCAACAATCTGCATAGGCGAAAACAAAGGCGCAGACCAGCTTCGCAGTAACTGCGAAGCTGATCAGCGCCTTTGTTTTCGCCACATGGATAGTACAATTCCTCTTCTACTTATATCCAATGTTTCAAGCTTCTAGAACTAGCTTTATTCTGTGACTGTACAAGTCGGTTTGTGTTGGAACTGGTCGGAACCCAAATTGTTGGTTTTCTCACGCACAGGCTCAATTCTTTATATCTTAACGCAGTGTTCAACATAGAGAGAATCTGCACTGATTGTGAGATTAAAGACTGATATTCTGGCTCGAATTTTGTATATAAATCTTTAATTCTGTATATAAATCTTTAATTCTGTATATGAAATACCTTTGCCTCTTTGGTAGCTTCAGAAAACAGTAGGAGAGGATAGAAAAATATTAAATAAGTAGGTGTCTTGAACAAGTCTGGTAATATGATTCTTAAAAAAAAAAAAAAAAGCCATTTGTAAAAGTGTGAAGGGGATTGGCACCAATTACGCAATTGTTACACCACATGCAGAACTGGTATTTACCAAACTACTTGATTCTCGTTGCAAGCCATAATTGTATACCTGTGTCACGCGATATTAACAGCCGTTTATTAATGAAGAGAAAGCCATGCATTAATATTGCAATTCGCGCGCGCACGTGATGTTAATACATGGTTTTTACTTATGCTCGTTACCGGGCGCCACGCAAAGCACGTGCTAATAATGAGAAATTGAAGTCGGCCCGGAACGAGCATAGAAACGAAAGCTTTTACGCGTATGAAAATGTGATGAGGCTGTAAAATATAGTGCACCATTATTTCTTTCTTTTCTGCAGAATTTATGCAATAATAGCGATCAAAAATGATTTTGTCATTCATTAATATTCGCTAGGTCCCTCGGGCAGTGTTGAAAACACTCCCCTCGGGACCTAGCGAATGTTAATGAATGGAAAATCATGTTTGATCCCTATATTGAGAAAACCCACACGCAATGTTCCATCAAAATGCTTATAGGATCACAAACTTCTACATGTACACTGTATGAAATACGTAGGCTAGCTGAACGTTTTGCAGCAAATTTCATGAGAATGGAGATTTAAGAAAGTCAAATGGTTTTAAACATTTTGGTGGTGTGCGTCCAAAACGAGGCTGTGAGGGCATGACGTCACTCCCTCACAATCATCAGCCATTCCCAAGCAAATATTAGTGAATAAAGTGACAAATAACTTTCCTGTAATTCATTGAAACAATCTTGTTCACTTTTTAAGCCGTAAAAAGTGAGCCAAGTGGTGTAAATTAGTATTTTTCAATTTCGGTCACGTGACTTGCCGGACAAAATGGCGGCCGCCATTTTAAAATATAAAATTGACCATAACTACCAAAACGGTTTGACAGATTTTCATAAAAATGGTTGCAAAATGTTTGTCTCTCTGACCTTAATAGAGTGCACAAACCCTTGATTTGACTTTAAGAAATGAAATATTATTGAGCTATAGCATATACCCGTGACATAACGAAAATGAATAAGCATTCCTTGAACGAACTTATAATAATCAGAAAACCAACAATCTGAATTTTCGAAAACAAAGGCGCTAATCTGCTGTGCAGTAACTGCAAAGCCGATCAGCGCCTTTGTTTTCGCTACAGGGATAGTATAACCTTTCTTCTTCCTACATTGGAAATTTCAAGTATCTAGCATTCTTCTTTTGCTGTAGAGGCTGGTTTGTGTCGGACCTTGGTCAAAACCACATTGTTGGTTTTTCTCATGACGCAACCGTCTGTCATTACTAATCATAATGGGCCAACAAACCTGAATCAATAGGTCAGTGGTCCAACCAACAGATAAAAAAATTAAAAACATACCCAAGGGCTACACAAAACGAAGATTTTTGATCTAACACCTCGTCTGGTCACTATTGCAGTTTATATCAATTTAAAACTCTTTAGTTTAATAGCCGAGAGCGAGGTCATTTCGTTTTAAACGCTTCCGATAATTTCCACGGTAAATTACCAATCTTAATTGATTATCATTTTCAGGTGTAAACTAATATATAACACCTGATGGGCATACTGTGGTAGGCTTAAATCGATTTACAAGACAACAATCTTCCCCAAACCATCAGGAAAACATGTTCGTGTAATTGAACCCCAGTTTTATATATCAAAACTGGGGTATGCACATGTATACCTATTTTTCTTATTTTCGCTCCAAAACATAGATTGTGGGTACTCGTTAGAACCGCCTCGGCAAAAATAAGAAAAATATCAAATTTTTTCAGCTGAAAATTTTTAAGTTTTTATAAAGCTAAACAATCTGTTTATTCCATGGGCAAGTTTTCGTAATGCTACGCTTAATTTCAGTGGATGGTTAGAGTAAGCTCGGATGGTTCGCTTGACCCCCCCCCTCCCCCTCCCCCTCCCCCTCTGGGACCAAATTATTTCAGTTTCATGGGTAAAATTATGAAAAAATCAGGTAAAATGTTGAAAACGAAGCTCCTCTTTATGGATTTGAACCCCCTTCCAGAAATCCTGGATCCGCCCTTGAATTTTACCCCTACTTGATCTTGTCCGCCCGTCTGTCTGACTTTGAAGAATTAACGTTTTTGTGTTCAGTATTTTTTCGCTGAATTCCGTAACTATTCTCTATATATCTGCATTAGACAAGGGCGTTTTTATTAATTTAGTTATTATTTATTCAACGAATTTGGTTCTGTTTTTCTGTACGTAACAAAGAGGGCATTAATGTAAAAATGACAATCAGAACCGGTTTCTTTTCAATCTTGTCCACAGATTAGCTAGATAAAAATCTTATTTTTATAAATATACCTCTCCATTGAAAGTAACCATTTGTTTCGGTCATTTGTCATATCTATAGTATTTTTCATAATTGAGCCATCTCGTGGGAAAACCAACAATCTGCATAGGCGAAAACAAAGACGCAGATCAGCTTCGCGGTAACCGCGAAGCTGATCAGCGCCTTTGTTTTCGCTACTCGGATAGTACAATTCCTCTTCTACTTAAATCTGAAATTTCAAGCTTCTAGCCTGCTTCTGTGACGGTACAGATCAGTTTATGTCGGACCTGTTCGGACACAACATTGTTGGTTTTTCCACGAGGTGGCACAATTATTAACAAGGCCTGTACTTGTCATCTGAGTCTAGTGACGTTCGTCTCTTCTTCCTTTTCATCGTATTCATTCTGACGTCATTCATATCTACGTATACAAGTGTTTGAAAAGTACATTTGCCCAGTCATCTTATCTTTCTTTGGAAAAGTTTGATTATATTCCTTTTGGGTATTTGCACGTTGTACAACGTTAACATGGTTTTAAAAAATTGTTATTATACTTTACACTTGCAAAAAATGCACTAGGCGGGGGCAATCAGTATGCTTTTTATCGCACCTGCTTATAGCAGGGTGCGATATAGGAGTCCAAATTTCCGTCCGTCCGTTCGTCCGTTCGTCCGTCCGACCGTCCGTCCGTCAACATTTACGTCGAAGTTTGACATTTACGTCGAAGTTTTTGTTTTCTCTGCATTAGTGATAGCTGTGACTGTGAAACCTTGCATAGTAATTGTCCTTGACATACCCTTCAAGCACGCACCTTGACCCAGTGCCCTTGACCTATATTTCACGGTCCATTGACTTTGTTAATTTTTACGTCAAAGTTACGTCGAAGTTTGGTTTTCTCTGCATCAGTGATAGCCATGAGTGTGAAACCTTGCATAGTAATTGTCCTTGACATACCCTTCAAGCACGCACCTTGACCCAGTGCCCTTGACCTATATTTCACGGTCCATTGACTTTGTTAATTTTTATGTCGAAGTTACGTCGAAGTTTGGTTTTCTCTGCATCAGTGATAGCCATGAGTGTGAAACCTTGCATAGTAATTGTCCTTTACATACCCTTCAAGCACGCACCTTGACCCAGTGCCCTTGACCTATATTTCACGGTCCATTGACTTTGTTATTTTTTACGTCGAAGTTTGGTTTTCTCCGCATCATTGATAGCTGCAAGTGTGAAGCCTTGCATAGTAATTGTCCTTGACATTCCCTTCAAGCAGGCACCTTGACCCAGTGCCCTTGACCTATATTTTGCGATCCATTGACTTTGCAAATTTTTACTTCAAAATTACATCGAAGTTTGGTTTCCTCTGCATCATTGATAGCTGCGAGTGTGAAACCTTGCATAGTAATTGTCATTGACATACTCTTCAAGCACGCACCTTGACCCGGTGCCCTTGACCTATATTTCATGTTCCATTGACTTTGCCTGATGCAGGTGCGATATCGACCTCCGCGGAGTTCTTGTTTAATACGGAATATACTAAAATGATTGCATTTCGTCAAATAAGTACAGAGTTATGGCCCTTGATTTACGTTAAAAACCATATTGTGTATGGACCATATATGGAGCCCCTAAATTGCCCAGATACCAAGGCATGGAATAAATTTTATTACTAAAATATAAAATATATTCCATAATAGTTAAGATAAACTTTTAATATTAAATATCACTTTGTACTTTGTTTTTTTTTCCTATTTTTCACACCAGAGTTAACTTTGCTCTACATAAGGCAAAGTTTATTTTTTTCTTATAAAAGTTTTAACATTTTTTATGTGAAATGTAATACAGTGTACATCAAGATGGCTAAGATAAAATTTTGTTATTTTTTGGTAACAACAGAAAGTTTACAATGTCATGTTAGTCCCACCTGAGAAAACCCGCGGCGTTTTTCTTTGCATATGCGGAAAAAATACGCAGTAACTGCGCAGCTAATCAACGCCATTGATTTCGCTGCATGGACAGTATAATTCCACTTATACTTAAATCCAAAATATAAAGCGTTTAGTCTTCTTCGATTACCGTGCAGGCCATTTTTGTCTGACCGGGTTGGAAACCCCGAAGACCAGTTTTGTCGCGTCGAGACACATGTTATGACAGTAAAAGTTGATGACACTGATAACACTATGTCACTGTATCGCGTTTCTCGTATTTCTCTGATGCATTGCAAAAGTTTACAGGGCCCTTGGAAAAGATGATGGGTGGTGGGAACTCCTTTACAAACACCGAAAGACTGGCCCCTTTGTGAAATCGCTCTCACGCAAACTATTCACCATCAGGAAAACATGTCCGTGAAATGTATACCCCAGTAAACCCCACTTTTATGTAGAAAAACTGGGGTTTGCAGGGAAATACCTATTTTTGATCCAAAACATACATTGTGGGTACTCGTTAAAACCGCCTCGGCGAGGCGAATCTAACTTGTACCCACAATCAATGTTTTGGGCCAAAATATTTGAAAAATCAAAAATTTTCTATTGAAATTTTCAAATTTTACAGCTAAAAATCTCTGTATATTGCATGAGAAAGTTTTCGTAAAGGGTCTGAGTTTCGTCTCTGCATCTATCATAATTATGCTTCTGAGTATTATATAATAGGCCACTACGAAAAAAATCGTTTTAAGATTCAATGTGCAGCTTGAAATGAAGTTTTCGCATTTTGTTATGTCATGCTGTTGACACCATAAATTTTGATTTGGTTTTTATTGCACTCATCACAATACCCAGCGATACAGGTATCTTTCCATCAGGAAAACATGTCCATGTATTTGTATACCTCCTTGAACCCCACTTTTATATAGCAAAACTGGGGTATGCAGGGGTATACAATTTTTTTTTGGCTCCAAAACATAGATTGTGGGTACGGTTCTAACGTTTGGCGGTTCTAACGTTTACCCACAGTCTACATTTTGAGCAAAAATAAGAAAAATATATAAAAAAAAATTCTGTTGAAATTTTCATTTTTTACAACTGAAAAAAATCTCTGTATATTGCATGGGCAAGTTTTCGTAATGTTAATGTGTTAAATGATTATTGTCTCCAGAAAAAATGCCACAGATTTTTTAACAGGTCAGTGACATGTTAAATGAAGCCAGCAGGTGTTGAAAAGCCTACCTGACTATTTTCAAACACGCGATCTTGGGCTACATGGAGGCCAGTGTGACGTTAACATGGTTTAGATGGTTTAGATTCATCCAGCCAAGGCCACAACGCGTACTTTTCTTGAATAGATTCGGTTTTGGTCGTTTGTACGAAAAGAAAATGATATACAAAAACAGTTGTCAAAAAAAAAAAAAAAAAAAAAAAAAAAAAAAAAAAAAAAAAAAAAACGTTATAGATTGCCAAAACGGAGATTGTCCAAGTTCTCGATTATCAACACGTGCTTCATGTCTTTTTTGGCAATCGGGACCGCAATTTTGTTTCAAAGTCACACATTCCAGATTGCCGCTAATACAATATGGTACTGAGTTGGTTCAGATCACCAGCAACTGCAGTTTTGCCGCCCCCTTGCTCTAAAACCACCATGGCGGCAGTTGAAAACGTTATGCACTAGTCATTTCTAACCACAGCTCCCCACCCCGCAGAAAATAGCGGGGACTTCGACTTTTCGTCCAGCAAATCCCGCTAAAAGCCCACCCTGCGGGGACTGCTCGTTGGTAAAACCACTGCTGTTTTCCCCCGCAGCCTGGTATCTGTTCATTTCACGACCCTTTTTGCCTATATAAAGCAAACCCCGGGTATAACCCCTGCACTGCCATGGCAAAACATTGGTCAAAGCCCCGCTCATTTCCACGGTTTTCCCCGCCCTCCCCCCCCCGGGGGGGTTGAAGGCCGTGGTTACAAATGGCTAGTGCATTAGAAGCAATGGACCAGTTGGCCATCCATCACCAGTAATAAGCAAGATACACGTGGCCGTAAGAATATGACCAGTTTGCCATAGGATCGATCGGTGATAGGAGCACCCATTAGTCATAGGAACAAGACCAGGAAGCCGCTTGGAACACCACCCCCGGGCATATATAGGTATGACTGGCCGATATGCGGCATGCCCGGTAACGATAATGTCTAAATGTAACGTTTCGTATTTTTTCTTTGTTTGTTTTCAGGGACATATGTAGGGACGCATGGTGAGTGATATCCCTTTCTTTCTTTCTTTCTTTCTTATAGATTGCCTCTCATCAGATAAAAATAGGGAGTATCATTTACAAGTACAATTGCACTCTAATGTAAAAATAAAAGAATACAAAGTGAATATTGTTTCCAAGAATTTATTACAGAATAAAATTGTCAACACATTTATCAATAAAAGTTCTTTGACAGCCTGTTTACGGGTCATTGGTTGACAGAAGGCCCTATGTAGCGAAAGCTGAGGTCAGTCTAGTAGCTGAGCTCCACCATTCCAATAGCATACATCATATTTCACACGACATTTCCATCAGGAAAACATGTCCATGAAATGTATACCCCCTTAAATCCCACTTTTATACAGCAAAACTACGGTATGCATGGGTATACCTATTTTTCTTATTTTTGCTCCAAAACATAGATTGTGGGTACTCATTAGAACTTCCTCGCAGAGGCGGTTATAATGTATACCCACAATCTATGTTTTGAGCAAAAATAAGAAAATTATAAAAACAAATTTCAGCTGAAAATTTTTCAATTTTTGAAGCTAAAAAATCTCTGTTTATTGCATGGGCAAGTTTTCGTAATGTTTTCGTGTTACAGGACCAAAGCACTGGGGTGAGACCTACCAGGCGTGCGGGGCAGCCAAACAGTCCCCGATAGACATTCCCAAGCCCGGGGACCTGCAGTATGACAGCGGTCTGGGGCATTTTAACTTTACGGGCTACAGTGACCTCGTCGCTTCAGACCTGTCCATCAAAAATAATGGTCACACAGGTAAGAAAATGAGCAGGCTCATAAAGTGCTAAGAGAAAATATAGCTTTCCACTGATCTAATTAATATCAATCCCCCCCCCCCCCCGAAAATATTAACCCGATATTTGACGAATGGATTTTCCCATCATTATCATTTGGGGTAGTCCACTTTCATTTTTCAGGAGTGATTTTTAAATTTTATTCAATTTTTCAATGAAAATTCTCTAAGCAAACAGAATAGCCCCAGATGGGACGCCGCGTTCTGCGGCGTCACATCTGGGGCTCTTCTGTTTGCCTAGATGTACCGTAAAAGGGACGCCAGGCTTTAATGAGTTAATAACATGAAAACAATACCTCTGCCTCTCGAATTATTTATCTCGTACATGAATAGGTATTGATGGTTTACCCCTTTAAATTTAGCATGAAATCGATACTAGTATATTCGATAAACTCTTGTTATTTTTTGTACAAATATCGATGCAACGATCATTATCGATTTATGACGAAAATCGATACCTGTTTATAATTAGCGTAAAATAGATTATTATAAAATCGACGCCTTTTTTCGATTTCAGTGCAAGTCTCAATTGCCGAGGCCAGCCTGGGTAAAGCTTACATCACTGGCGGTGGGTTGCCAGGGAAATATATCGCCGCCCAGCTACATTTTCACTGGGGAGAGGACCATAGCCAGGGCTCAGAACATACATTCCGAGGCCGTAGTTATCCCTTAGAGGTTTGTAGGGGTTTATCAGCTTTATAAGTAACATATCCAAAATGTTTCTTCTCAATTTATGGTAGTTTTCACCCTAAGACTAGCCGAATTCAAACTGAACAGATTTATATTTAATTTTATTGAAAAAAAAAAGGAGGAAAAAAAGAAAAGAATTCAATTGAGAAAACATAAACATAACCTAATTGAAAAGTTAGTTTGCAATTTCATCCTCGTGTCTGGTTGGTAATTTAGATAAGCCTTCGCATGAGAAAACCAACAATTTGAGTTTCCGACCGGGTGCGACACAAACCGGCCTATGCGGTTACGGAAGATGGCTAGAAGCTTGAAATTTCGGATTTAGGAAGAAGAGGAAGTGTACTATCAGTGTAGCGAAAACAAAGGCGCTGATCAGCTGTGCAGTTACTGCACAGCTGATCTGCGCCTTTGTTTTCGCATATGCAGATTGTTGGCCCTTCTGATATAATGGCCCTTCTGATATAATTGTATCTCATTCTCTCATTTATTACCACACTGTACGATGCAGTAAACTTTTGATACAGAATGCAGAAAACATACGTCATGTTTTAATTCACCGAATTCGATAGCATCTTAAAAGTAATAAATTATAAAAATTTACGCCGGGTGCATCGAAAGTTTGTAGGTAGTAAAATCCTGATTAAAAAGCCATGTAATTTAATATGATGTATAACATATATTAATTTTTCAGTATGCCCTATATTTCATTTTCGGTGTAAGAAGGTGTAGCAACAAAATGCATACTAACAATAGGGGAGATACAATTTCAGTTTTTTTTTTCAACACTTTATAAATCAGTTCGTCAGCGACAAAACATAGAATATATTGACCTTTTAGAAAACGAAAACATGACGTATTAATTTTTAGTATGCCCTATATTTCATTTTTGGTGTAAGAAGGTGTAGCAACAAAATGCAAGTTAGGAAGATCGAATGATACCATTTAATTTTTTTCAACACCTAATAAATCAGTTCATCAGCGACAAAACATAGAACATATTTACCTTTTTAGCTCGCCTGTACGAAAGTACAGGAAGAGCTATTGCAGTCACCCCAGCGTCGGCGTCGGCGTCGGCGTCAGCGTTAGCGTCGACGTCGGCGTTGCTCAAAATGTTAAAGTTTTTGGTTAAAGTTTTTATGTGTCTGTATCTCTTGAAGTTGTGGATGGATCAAGTTGATACTTTGCATGTCTGAAGTTTTATGCTGTACCATCATGACCCACCTGAGTGACCTTGAGGTCAAGGTCACGGACTTAGAAATTTTGTGTTAAAGTTTTTGGTTAAAGTTTTTATAAGTTTATATCTCTTGAAGTTGTTGATGGATCAAGTTGATACTTTGTATGTTGGTAGATATTGGTCTGAAGTTTTATGCTGTACCATCATGACCCACCTGGGTGACCCTGAGGTCAAGGTCACGGACTTAGAAATTTTGTTTTAAAGTTTTCTGGTTAAGGTTTTTATAAGTCTATATCTCTTGAAGTTGTTGATGGGTCAAGTTGATACTTGGCATCTTGGTAGATATTGGTCTAAAGTTTTATGCTGTACCATCATGACCCACCTGGGTGACCTTGAGGTCAAGGTTACGGTCTTAGAAATTTTGTGTTAGAGTTTTTGGTTAAAGTTTTTATAAGTCTATATCTCTTGCATATGTAGATGGATCAAGTTGATACTTTGCATGCTGGTAGATATTGGTCTGAAGTTTTATGCTATACCATCATGACCCATCTGGGTGACCTTGAGTTCAAGGTCACAGACTTTGAAATTTTATGTTAAAGCTTTTGCTTAAAGTGTTTTGAACTGTATATTGCTGGAGCAGATGGATGGATCTAGTTGATACTTTGCTGTTAGATATTATTCTTTTATTATGCTGTAGCATCTTGACTCACCTGTGGTCAAGGTCACAGAATTAGATTTTATGTTATAAGTCTATATCAAATATGTAGATGGATCAAGTTGAACTTAGCATGTTGGTAGATATTGGTCTGAAGTATCACGACCCACCTGAGTGACATTGAGGTCAATGTCTTTGGTCATAGATTTAATAGATTTAGTGGCAAAGCACAAGGCAGGCGAGCTACGCTGTCCTGCGACAGCTCTTATTGAAAATGCAAAACTATGAAAAATTGCCCACATTTTCAGAAAATCCTTTGACGAATATGGCAAACTTATTTGGCCTGACGAAACTGTATTTTCAAATAGAGCATATTTCTATGGAAATTTCGATGTAGACCACTACTATACTATCCAAAAGGTGTCAATTATGTTTGTGGTTGGCTTGCATAAAGTCGAAATAAAGATTCCTAATAGACATTTTTCACTTTTGAACGTAAATGCTGCTGGCGCTTGCGGTTACGACTTTGTGTGTTATGGGCGACGACTCGTGAGGGCATATTTGAGACGAAGGCGAGGGGCGATATGAAGAATTACTTAGTCAAAACTACCAACAGCCCACCGGAGTTGTATTAAATGAGACACGCAAAAAACGAAATTGTCCAAGACGCCTAGCTGAATAGTTCAGTAGGTAGAGAGTAAGACATAGAATCGAAAGGTCCTGGGTTCGAGTCCGGGTAGGACAAAAATTATTTTTCCTTTTCTTTGTTTCTTCCTTTTTCGCACCTGTGACATTAAAGCTTAAAAATTAAAAAGAAATAAAAAAAAGGAAAAAAGAAAATAAAATTTTATCTATTGGCAAATGCAAGAATCACAAAATGCAATGCTGCATTTAATACTAAAATCGTAAGTTTCTGGATTAAACTGTCTAGTGAGAAGGCAGACCGCATGTATAGGTTTTTTATAGGTCTTGTTGGAAGCCGAGATATTGATCGTCATTAGAAGAAAGGATCAGCGACCGATCCTAACGTCAACATTTATTTCCTGACTGGCTGGTACAGATAATGTGGATAGGATAAGCTGACCGCCTCTAATGACTAAAAAAATACGCAAGCGTCCCCCGTGGCCGAGCAGTTTAGAGCGCTGTTTCATAATCACTTAATCATCTCACCGTTGTGTCTGGTGTGAGTTCGAGACCCACAATGGCCACATGTGAGACAGGCCAAGTTCTGTTTGCGGGTGTGCCAGGCGGTTTTTCTCGGGGTACTCCCGTTTTCGCCCCACCTACTGTTTGGCGCTTTTCATATGAGCTGAAATAATCTTGAAAGGGACGTAAAACTGAATTTTAACAAATACACAAGACACCAAATCAAAAAGTATAGTCACGGTACATGCTCAGATATATGTGTATTACGTATTAGATGTAAAACTACAGTTTCACGTGCTATCTCGTGAGCGAACGATGTTTATTTTGTCGATGTCTCGTTTTGAGTCCATTCGACAGTAGGAAGAGCGATGGGGGCAATACCCTACATGTAGCTACAATATGCCTAGCCACACAACTGTTTTTGTTAATTGTAGACTTTCAACAGTATTTCTGCCATATCGAGTGCGATGGTTACGATGTAGAAAATTAATTTGGCAAGACATAAGCTTTCGTTCTGATCCTCATTTATTCTGTGTGATAGTATGCGTGTTGTTTCACCTGGTTGAATTCAAATAAATAAATTAAAATCAAACTAACACAATTATATTATTTTCATGAGTTTCTAAAGTGTTTCCGTAGAGGACGCATAGTGTTTCAGTCGCCCCATAGTTTACTTTTGATGTTCGCCATTTTCACATACACGTAGAAGCAATTTTGGACACTACACATTCTGTCAAAGTGCACAAATTATTCATTTGTTTCACAAATAATGGTGTATACAGTCTTCACATTGACACGTGTTTTCTTAAGATTATTGCCTCGTGTATTGTCCCTTTTAACAGAATGGACGCTGGTCTTGTTTGGAAAGAGCTAGTAATTTTGCTTTTTATGCCTGTTGTTAAATTGCTTGTGATGTGTTGCACCGCCATGTCTCTCCCGCCTGGTGTCTATGTTAGGATGGGAAATTTAATTGTATAGATTCTTGGTCATTCTATTGTTACTTGATTACAGATAAGGGTCTCATTGTGCTCATTTCTGATCATAATGATGCGTTTTTATACAATTTTCGGCCCGTTCAAGATTATTTTAGTTCATATGAGACGGGTAAATCAGTAACAGGAGGAAAAGAGAAGAACCCTGAGAAAACGAACTTGCACACCCACAAGCAGAATTGGTTTTGTGTCACCCTTGATTGTAAGACTGATCAATTGGGCAGCAACCTAAGGCGAAGAGTTCATTGTCTTGGTGTTGGTAGTTGCCAAAGCGATATTGCTGAGCTGAAGGTTGTTTTAATCCATTTTATCACATGTTGTGTGATGTTGCATCAATCTTTGTTGTAAGGACTTTGATTGTATCGCAAGCATATACGATGGTGCTGACACTGATAGACAATACCCGAATACACATATTCATGTACAGTATACCACGCAGACATTTCACGTGTCCATTTACCGACCTTTTATACAAACGTACCGCCATTCATGATTCTAATATATACGTATACATGTAACAGGGGAAATTTAATTGTGTTGTGTTTGGCTATTGAAATTTTGTCCTAGGGCCCATCGACAAAACAAAGATCATATCAAGCCGGATCAGTTATCAAACCACATTGCAGCTTGGAAAGCCGAACGCAGTTGTTGTTAAGGGCATGCGTTCTTTTGTCCTTTTTTAACATTTAAAAGTACGATTTCTATCATGATAAAGTTTATACTGAACCTATTAAGCAAGCCTCTTTGGTGCAGTGGTTATTTCAC
Source organism: Rugalucina vietnamica (assembly GCA_964017185.1). NCBI lineage: Eukaryota > Metazoa > Mollusca > Bivalvia > Lucinida > Lucinidae > Rugalucina > Rugalucina vietnamica. Next base: position 33,496,159 of record OZ024881.1, on the reverse strand, counting down.
GTGCCTTATAAACCAGAGATGGCAGGTTTGATCCGGGTCTTCTTGAGTCTGTCGGATGAGACTATAAACTGAGGTCTCGTTTCCATATGACCTTTGCTGTTGGATTAACGCTCAAATCAACAAACCGATTCAATTTATTATTTATTTAAATTCAGATTGAGTAAGAAGCTTATGTGCTTATATGCTTGCCCGATTCCGGACGCAAAGATGGGTCCGAATGAGTAAGGTTGAGAATGATCAAATGTTGTAGATCTGCCGTCAGCATGTGTAATACATGTGCACTAAAACGGTACCCTATATCATGACGATATCATTACAAAACCTTATCAAGCAAAATACAGTGTTTTTTTTTTTTTTTTTTTTTTTTTTTTTTTTTTTTTAAGTTGAAAAAAAAAAAATGAAAATTTTCAATTCAACAGTTTTGATATTTTCTTATTTGTTCAAAACATAGATTGTGGACACAAGATAGAACGAATACTCACAATCTATGTTTTCAGAAGCATAGACAACCTAAGTTGACCTTGCCTTATAATAGGTTAATGTAATCCCTGGGTCATATAATAGACTTTGTAGATGCTTCATGCCAAGTTTCAAAATCATAGGCCTTTTGGTTCTGAAGAAGAACAATTTTAAAGGTTTTTCAATTTATAGCCATGGCGGCCATTTTGGTCAAGTTACCTTGACCATTAATACAAACTTTCGTTCCCCTTCCACGAAGTTTGGCTTTGATCGGCCATGCGGTTGCAGAGAAGATGTTTAAATATTATAGTCATATACATGTATATATCCCCCAGGCAGGAGCTGACAACCACCAGGGTCTTAATGTTTTCATAAAAATAAATCTGCCCATTTGTATTATCATAGCAAGTTTCCACCCATTTAATTACATTTAACTAATTTCCCCATTTAAATGCATGGGCGACCTACATGTAAGTTGATCTTACCGTAAAATAGGTCAAGGTCATCCCAGCGAAATGATTTATACAAACTTTGTAGTGCTTTTAATATTGTTTGATGCTTCATGCCAAGTTACAAAATCATAGGCCTTCTGGTTCTGGAGAAGAAACATTTTAACGGTTTTTGCTATTTATAGCCAAGGCGGCCATCTTGGTCATGTGACCTGGTCCATTTATGCAAATTTCGTTCCCCCTTCCTAAGAATGCTCCGCAAACAGTTTTAACTTTGATTGGCGAAGCTGTTTCAGAGAAGAAGATCATGGTAATTGTTGACAGACGACGACGGACGGACGACGGGGCATGGTCATCCTATAAGCTCACCGGGCTCATGTGAGCTAAAACTAGATATACCCCTGCATACTCAAGTTTTGCTTTATAAAAGCGTTGTTCAATGGGGTAAACATGTCACGGACATGTTATCCTGATGAGGATAACAGACCATGCTCGATATTACTTAAAATGTGTCAAAGCGTTGTAAGGCGTAGAATAAAAAAAAAACTGCACATAAAATTAAAGATCAACTAAATGTTTCAAATCGTAAATCTTGCCATGTTTACATGTAAAAGGAATTCTGTGTGTTCACGAAAAACATGTGAAATGTAGCTAAACAGAACCAATGTACGTATATACATGCACCAGTATGTTGAAAGTCACATGGCGATAACAAATAGTTGATAGTTGTTTTCCCACCAACAGTTATCGTCATATGCAGACGGGATCTCGGTTTATAGTGTCACCATAAAGCCATGGGCAGCTCAGAATTGAACAAGCGATCCTTAGTTATACACACGAGTGTCAAAAAATAATATTCTGCACTGGAAGCTGTTTTATTCGCGCCAAGCATTTGTAAGGCCGACTCGCGTTGAACGCGTAATGTATCTTTAATGGCAATCATGACAGTTGATGATGCGATTTTGTAAACATGTCGTGTCAAAGGCCACTTCTGGTTCATTGTTCAATTAGAATCAGACAGTTAAACGGGAAGACAACAATAATCATTGTTACCATTGCATATGATAACATTGTTTACGATTTATATGTTTAATTGCTGTCTGGATTTCTTTATTTTTGCATTTTACCAATGCATATAGGTTTTAAGTTTTTATTTATTTTATTTTTTTTTTGTTTTGTCCCAGTCAACATTTTTTTCAGTCATGTCGGGACGGAGCCAACGCTTCCTGCGTTTAACCAGTTAGTAAGGAGTTAATGTGTCTTGCTCAAGGACACAACACGGCTTGCGCCTGTGGGGATCGAACCCAGGACCTCTCAGGAGTCAGACGCCCTACCACTACGCCACCGCGCTCCCTAATAATTTTGTACCAGTCTTATATCAACTACATGTACGTATTTATTCTCGACATGTGATTTTACGAAGCGACTGACTGAACCACTGCGACATGAAGTCATCTACGGAACTTGTGTGTGTGTGTGTGTGTGTGTGTGTGTGTGTGTGCTCGCATAAAGAATATTGTCGTCCTGTTTTAGGGTAAGCAAGATACGTTATGAAAAAACGAACTGTATGTTTCTCAGACTATAAACATTCATTTTCTTGAAAATGATACTGTTTTAGTTTGAAGTTTAATTATACTCGCATTTATTTGAATTCACCCAGATAAACATCATGCATAGTTCAAGAGAATAAATGAGGATCAGAAAGAAAGCCTTTGACTTGGAAAAAACATCCCAAAAATCGTAATTATCGCATTCAAAATGCTGAAATCCTGTGGAAGGTCTACAAAACTTATTTCTATGTCTATGCAAAATATAGCTAGGATATCGCACTTATGACTTGCAGATGATTGTCTAATTGACTCAAAACGAAACATCAACCGTATAAATAACATCAAGATTTTGAGTATCTGTTTGAAGTGCATGTATAAACATGCCAAAATAAATTATGTTCTCTCACGAGACAGCACGTGGAACTGTAGGTCTTACACCTAATAAATATACATATATCTTTACATGTACACTATACAGTGTACTGTTTGAGTTAGTGCCTACGTCCGCGGAAAACATTTTTAAGTCGTTCAGGGTGGCTATCCTTATCCTAGCCACATTATGCCTGTACAGGCCTTCAGTATATTCATATTTTCATGTCTCACAGAAAGAAATATTGACGCGAGGATAGATCAGCTCTTATACCAAAAATACGATCGAGCTCCCAATACAAGAGAAAACATACGTGTGGGCTGCCGTCTCAAACTTCAATTCCTTTACGATTTTAGAATTTAATGTAGTAGGGCATTTCATGATTCTTGCATTTGCCAAAAATATAATCAGCTGATAATATATGTTTTATTTCCAAAGCTTTTTGTCACAAGAGAGACAAATAAAGAAAAGAAAAAAAGTGATGCGTCCGGGACTCGAACCCAGCACCTTTCGCTTTCAATTCCAAGCACGCTAGCTACTGAGCTACAGAGATAGACGTCCTACGCTATAGCATTTATTGCATGTCTTATTTAATTCGTCTTCGTCGGGCTATTGGTAGTTTTGACTAAGTAATTCTTCATATCGTCCCTCGTCTTCGTCTCAGATATGCCCTCACGAGTCGTTCCCCATCACACGGAAAGTCATAACCGCAAGCGCCAGCAGCAGTTACGTTCAAAAGTGAAAAATGTCTAATAGAAATACACTTTTGTAAACGGGAATCGCGAACAAACCTTCCTCGATTGCCCCTGTCTTTCTTCACAAAAAAGCGTTTAGATCGACAAAAAAAAAAAAAAAAAAAAAAAAAAAAAAAAAAAACGATGACAGTCGAACATTCGACTGTCATCGTTTTTTTTTTTTTTTTTTTTTTTTTTTTTTTTTTTTTTTTTTGGCATTTACGTTTTTTGTAGTCAGGCACGCAGTTTTAGTTAAATAGAAAGTTTCGGATTGGCGCTAATTAATACACTGTGAGAAAACTAATTCCAACTGTTAATGTGTATTTTACAGCTCCACATTGTCCACTATGCTGAGAAGTACGGGGATATTGGGAGCTCCCTGGGTCACAGTGATGGTCTTGCGGTTTTGGGTTTCTTTTTTGTGGTAGGTAAACTTTGAAACGTGATTATCTTTCTACACAAGATAGCTTTTCGTTCTAATCCTGTCCTTTTAATATACATTTTGCATTAGGACAAGATACAACTGAAAATTACTAGAGACCTCATGGCCTTCCTGTTGATTGTTAGAGCGGTATTGGATGTAGTACGGCTGCAAAATGACGTTATATTTGAGAATCCCATGATTATACTGTAAATGAAAGTGAATGCAACTTTAATTAGACATTTTTGATGGAGAAAAAAACAACAACAAAAAACAAAAAAAAAAACAAAAACAAAAAAAACAACGAAGAATGGTTACCAATTGTGTTTCGATGTAAAACAGTGACCGTCTACATCTGCCTCAAACATGTCCGTGCAATAAATACCCCCGTAAACCCCACTTTTATATAGTATAACTGGGGTATGCAGGGGTATACCTATTTTTCTAAGTTTTGTTCCAAAACATAGATTGTGGGTACTCGTTAGAAGCGCCTCCCCTGTACCCACAATCCATGTTTCTAGCAAAAATAAGAAAAACATCAAAAATTTTCTTACTGAAAATTGTCAATATTTATAACGTAGGAAAACTCTACGACGTCGCGCAAGCTACTGATACCGCTCGTGTTTAAAGCGTCATCGCTCATAGTTTCTAATCATTAATTAGCATAATCAGTCAGAGCACTTACTTAAACATAGTTTCTAATCATTAATTAGCATAATCATGATAATATTAATAAAACCCTTGCATTATCAGATATCATTGAAAAGGTTATGAAAATATCTTTCCGCTGGTGTACAATTTTACTAGAAGAAAACGTTCTTTTTTCTCAATTTTGAGCATCGAAAATTGCAAATGACGCAATTTTTGCTTGTCCCCGCGTAACAAATGCTCCGGGGGTGCAGTGCATATTATTGGATGCTATTGAAAGCGCGCTAACAGGGACGTTATTTTTTCCTTTATATTTGAGTGACATCATTTCCGCAAACATCAAATGTTTTTTTCGTATCAGAAAAACATTCAGTGCCGGTAAAATTCACATATATATATATTACATGGTCGTGTTTTCGTAATTATAGTGCAAGATTCTTGCATTCTTAGATCGAAAACAGTGTGTGATCACGCCGGCTAGTAGATTTCTAGATTGCTTGAGAAGAATAATGCACCGTCTAGCGCATTTAAGCCTGGCTTCCCTTTTATGGGACATAGGCAAACAGAATAGCCCCAGATGTGACGCCGCAGAACGCGGCGTCCCATCTGGGGCTATTCTGTTTGCTTAGAGGATTTTCATTGAAAAACTGAATAAAATTTAAAAATCACTCCTGAAGCCCCTAAAAATGAAAGTGGACTCGCTCAAATGATAACGATGGGAAAATCCATTCATCAAAATATCGGTTAAGCTTTCAACACAGGCGTTCTCAGAATGAGATTTGAATGTAATTTATAGGATTGTGAAGATTATTTATCTTCTCTAAGAATTTAGCTGACATCGCAATTTACATAGCAGCTGAAAGTGCAAAACACTCACAGGTAAATTTTGCAGATAATTGGAAGCTAAAAATGTACGCACGTGCATCCTGTTAGATGGCACGAGCCCCAAAATGCTTTCCACTGGCGCCAAGATATGTCCTTGAGCAAGACCCATAAAATCCGGATTGAACTAGGTTGACTGACGTTAAAAATGGGGCTTGGGTGCCCCCCGTGGCCAAGCGGTTAAGAGCGCTGTTTCTTAATCACTCGATCATCTCACCGCTGTGTCTGTTGTGGGTTCGAGCCCCGCTATGGCAACATGTGAGACAATCCAAGTTCTGCTTGCGGGTGTGCCAGGTGGTTTTTCTAGGGGTTCTCCCGTTTTCGCCACACCTACTGATTGGCCCGTCTCATATGAGCTGAAATAATCTTGAAAGGGACGTAAAACTGAATAAAAAATGGGGCTTAAGGATCGGTTTTAGTTTAATAATCGTTTGTCTCTTTGAAAAAGATCTCTGGTCGAAATATTGAATAAGAGTTAAACAAAATGAACAATGTGCAAAACGGTTAGGAAAAATGGTAGTCTGACGGGAATTTTTGATACCTGATTGTTTATCATTTTGACAAAATGAACCTTAGGTATGATACTTTCATTTTGACGGCTGACTAGTCAGATTAGAAAAATGGGTACATTCAGAAAAAGTGGGTGCTTTTAGAGCTTATAAAACTCAAAAAAAGGGGGGGGGGGGGGCTTTACCGCGGCACATACCCGTACTTCTTTAATATGGGAGTGGGGCGGTTACATCAATATTTTCGTTTTATATGTAACGTTACTATTTTTTCTTGCAAAGGCTACTAAGTACATGCAATCGTTTATGTTATTTGAATCATTTAAGCTATATTTTATCATTTCTGACTGTTGTGGCATGATAAATGTCATATATCATGAAAAACACGTTTTTCAAGTTTAGCATATGCGAAAACAAAGACGCAGATCATACGCGAAAACAAAGACGCAGATCAGCTGTGCAGTAACTGCACAGCTGATCAGCGCCTATGTTTTCGCTACAATGATAACTTGTAATTCCTGTCCGAAATCTCCTTCTGTGACTGTACAGGCCGGTTTGTGTCGGACCTGGTCGGAACCGCCGAAATCTGTTTTTCTTTTTTTCTGATATGATAAATGTCATCTATCATTTTCTTTCCACAGATTAGCGAGGAAGACAACGCACATATCGCACCACTGATCTCAGCGCTACAGAGTGTACTGTATAAAGGTATGTAAAGTATATTCAAATGTACGGAAACCCATTTTTTTGTTTCAGTCCTGTCGCGACGGAGCTACCGTTACCCGGGTATTCGAAAGGTGCGAACATCGCAGAAGGGGCTCTCTCTCTCTCTCTCTCTCTCTCTCTCTCTCTCTCTCACACACACACACACACACACACACACACACACACACACACACACATCAGAAATATAAAAACTCCTGGAGGTAACAGAATCTCAACTCTTCCCATCTGCAGGTGTGTATTGAATGATTTAATGCAAACATAAACCATGTTTAATAATAAAAACGCGTGATTAAAAGCAGGTGTTTGCCAACTTATCCTGAAAGCCTTTACAGTCTGGCTTCTGTTGGGCCTGGTCGGAAACACCAGCTTCTCAGCTTGATCTTCGCGAAGATCATTAACGGCCTTCTTGAAATCGTTATAGAGGCGTTAATATTACGAGAACAACAATTTGTAAGAATTCATCTTAACTTAGCAAAGATAGTTACTTGATATTAATCAATCAAAAGCTAGGAAATCTAGGAAACTTTTTGTCAAAATAACATGTAAAAATTAATTAAAGCATGATCAATTAAAACTATGCATCATCTATTTAAGTTAGCGTAAATAATGTAATTTGTGTGTCTGGCAGTTGCACAAAATGCTTTCTTATTCCGGTTAACACATACATTTCCGTTTGATTAGCATTTGTCTGCTTGTGTTTTAACTGATAACCTAAATTCGCCCTTTATATCCGTGTTTTATAGTGCAGATTGATCCAACATCACACGATACGTGACAACTTAAAGTGCGATGAATGGAAGCCTGGTTGATTTGGCTACAACCTACAGCGACGAGTTCATCGTCTCGCTGTAGGTTGTAGTCGAATCGATCACATCAGGAAAACACGCCTGTGACATGTATACCCCCGTGAACCCCACTTTTACATAGCAAAACTGGGGTATGCAGGGTTGTACCTATTTTTCTTATTTTTGTTCCAAAACATAGATTGTGGGTACTCGTTAGAACCGCCTCGGAATATCGAAATTATTTCAACGAAACTTTTTAATTTTTACAGCTGAAAAAAATCTCTGTACATTGCATGGACATGTTTTCGTTATGGAACTACGAGTCACCGCACTCCATTATTCATTGTCACCAGTCGTGCGACGTTGCATCAATATGTACTGTAAAAACTGGTTTAATACCGGGTATTTATTTTTGTATTCGTTTCAGATTCTACCGGTGGATTTAGCACGGGTTTCAACAAGTTTATAGCGAGTGCGACGGACGAGTACTACCGTTACGAGGGCAGTCTTACAACGCCCCCCTGTAGTGAGGCCGTTATCTGGACCGTGTTTGAGAATAAAAACCACATCTCCGAGAGTCAGGTGGGTGGGGTTAATTGGGAGTGGGGGCGGTGTGGGTGCTGATTACGTTCTCATATGTGACCATACATTTGTATATGTAAAATGCATTTGGACATCAACAGTCTTTCGGATGAGACGTTGAATCAAATCCAGACCCATTCTTCATTTATGAATTCTGCTCGAGACGTAAGATCCACCCAACCGATTTCGTCTTATTAAAGCTTTTTCATAGGAGTCTTCAGAAAACGCGTTCAAATACCGCTTTTACATAATGTAATATAAGGCCTAAATATATTAAACTCATTTATGCCTGGCGTCCCTTTTATGGAACATAGGCAAACAGAATAGCCCCAGATATGACGCCACGGAACGCGACGTCCCAGCTGGGGCTATTCTGTTTGCTTAGAAATTTTTCATCGAAAAATTGAATAAAATTTAAAAATCACTCCTGACGCCCCTAAAAATGAAAGTGGACTCAGCCTTATGTTAATGACGGGAAAATCCATTCGTCAAATATGGTTTAATAGAGTACAACTGTAAGTACATACATATTCATGTAAGTACAGTTGTGCTAATGAACTGTTTAGCATTTAAATCCGGTATAAGACTGCAATAAACACTAGCATGAGTGTTAGCTGCAAGTGCATTTCAAGAGGTTTAAGATAACAGGTTAAGGCGTTGTTCTTGCACCAATTTAATGAATGTTCTTAGTAGAAACACGTAGCAATACAAGGTGAAAAGAGCGGTAAGAGCATATCGTCCTTGTAGGTCTTATGTAAGGCATGTCTTTAGCTTTCCTAGCTTTTTGCCAATGAAAATTTTATGGACAATTACGCGATCTCAGTGACAAACATTTTAAAGTAAGGTAGGCGCCATTTCAAGTTTTGCGTACTTTTGGTGCCGCCATCAAAATTCTCAAATACAGCTCGCACTTATGATACATACTTAAATCTTAAACGTATGACGCATTATCTAAAATGTATGATAAATATTATCTTAAATGTATGGCAGATATTGAGGTGTGCATGTGTGTATGTTTTAGCTCCAACATT